>JAKOOJ010000049.1:1533122-1668122 GCA_022577455.1 Arizona elegans
CCTTCCCTTCCCTTCCTCTTTTCTTCCTTTCCTTTCCTTTCCTTTCCTTTTCCTTTCCCTTTCCTTTCCTTCCTTTCTTCTTTCCTTTCCTTTCCTTCCCTTCCCTTCCCTTTTCCCCTTCCCTTTCCTTTCCTTTCCTTTCCTCTCCTCTTCTCTTCTCCTCTCCCTTCCCCCTTCCCTTCCCTTCCTTTTCTTCCTTCTTTCTTATCCCTTCCCTTCCTCTTTTCTTCCTTTCCTTTCCTTCCCTTCCTTTCCTTTCCTTTTCTTTCCTTTCCTTTCTCTCCTCTCTCTTCTCCTCTCCCTTCCCCTTCCCTTCCCTTCCTTTTCTTCCTTCTTTCCTATCCTTCCCTTCCTCTTTTCTTCCTTTCCTTTCCTTTCCTTTCCTTCCTTGTCTTCTTTCTTCCTTCCCTTCCTTCCCTTTCCCTTCCCTTCCCTTCCTTTCCTTTCCTTTCCTTTCCTTTCCTTTCCTTTCCTTTCCTTTCCTTTCCTTTCCTTCCTTTCCTTTCCTTTCCTTTCCTCTCCTCTCTCTCCTCTTCTCCTCTCCCTTCCCCTTCCCTTCCCTTCCCTTCCTTGTCTTCTTTCTTTCCTATCCTTCCCTTCCCTTCCCTTCGCTTCCTTCCCTTCCTTCGCTTCCTTTCCTTTCCTTTCCTTTCCTTTCCTTTCCTTTCCTTTCCTTTCCTTTCCTTTCCTTTCCTTTCCTTTCCTCTCCTCTCCTCTCCTCTTCTCCTCTCCCTTCCCCTTCCCTTCCCTTCCCTTCCTTGTCTTCTTTCTTTCCTATCCTTCCCTTCCCCTTCGCTTCCTTCCCTTCCCTTCGCTTCCTTCCCTTCCCTTCCCTTCGCTTCCTTTCCTTTCCTTTCCTTCCTTTCCTTTCCTTTCCTTTCCTTTCCTTTCCTTTCCTCTCCTGTCCTCTCCTCTTCTCCTCTCCCTTCCCCTTCCCTTCCCTTCCCTTCCTTGTCTTCTTTCTTTCCTATCCTTCCCTTCCCTTCCTCTTTTCTTCCTTTCCTTTCCTTTCCTTTCCTTTCCTTTCCTTTCCTTTCCTTTCCTTTCCTTTCCTTTCCTTTCCTTTCCTTTCCTTTCCTTTCCTTTCCTTTCCTTTCCTTTCCTCTCCTCTCCTCTCCTCTCCTCTCCTCTCCTCTCCTCTCCCCTCCTCCTCTCCCTTCCCCTTCCCCTTCCCTTCCCTCATTTGTATTTGATATTTTTTTCACTTTGTTCTGCTGGTTGTATATTAATATCATTTTTTCTCATTCTCAGTGGGTTCTCTGGGGACATCTTAGCCACCTGGAGAATTTTTGTTGGTATCTTACAAATGTAGTCACTTCGTCAGGCGTGAGCTGTGTCCTGAAATACAGATTCTCTGCAGATCCCAGCTCCAGGAGAGCCAGAGGATAGGTGTTTTTACTATGCCAAGGGAGGAGAGTGTGTGTTTCTCTTGGCAGGGCTGTTCCCCAGGAGATCTTTTGATGCCCTTTCTGGAATGTGCTCTGAAGAAAGGATTCGGTGTTACTCACAAGCAGGAAAAGGGGAGTGGAAAAGATTAGTGTTACTATTGAGTGGAAAAAAAAGGAATAAATTCTTTGAGGAGAGGAGAAGCTAGGAAATGTTGCAGCCAAGCCGAAACGAAGGATATCAAAGGGTTTGTTGTGACCACATTATGATCCCAGCTCACGGCGCTCGTTGTTTTCATGGGTAAAGAAATGGGGCCACCATAACAAGAAAACGTAACACGGCAGGACAAGAAGCAACGGATGGAAACTCATCAAGGAGAGAAGCAACCTGGAATTGAGGAGAAACTTCCTAACGGCGAGGACAATTAACCAGTGGAACTGCCTGCCTCCAGAAATCATGGGTGCTCCATCAGTGGAGATTTTTAAGAAGGACTGGACAGCCACTTGTCTGAAATGGTATATGGTTGAGCAAAGGGTTGGACTAGGGCAGGGGTCTGCAACCTTAAACACTCAAGGAGCCATTTGGATCCGTTTCCCACAGAAAAGAAAACACCGGGAGCCACAAAACCTGGTTGGGTGTGGCCAACTCAATGTCACTCACTTCCACCAGTCACATGACCCCCCCCCCAGCTACGCCTACCCAGCCGGTCATTAGGGCAGAGAACCAGTTGTTAAAAAAAACATTGGGAACCACAAAATCTCTCTCTCCTCTCCCTCCCTCTCTCCCCCCTTCTCCCTCTTTCTCTGTATCTCTCTATGTCTCTCTCTCTCCCTCTCTCTCTGTATCTCTCTATGTCTCTCTCTCTCTCCCCCTCTCTCTGAATCTCTCTGTCTTTCTCTCTCTCCTTCTTTCTCTGTATATCTCTATGTCTCTCTCTCCCCCTCTCTTTGTATTTCTGTATGTCTCTCTCTCTCCCTCTCTCTCTGTATCTCTCTATGTCTCTCTCTCTCCCCCCCTCTCTTTGTATCTCTCTATGCCTCTCTCTCTCTCCCCCTCTCTCTGTATCTCTCCATATCTCTCTCGCTCCCCTCTCTCTCTGTATCTCTCTCTGTCTCTCTCTCTCCCCCCCCTCTCTCTGTATCTCTCTCTGTCTCTCTCTCTCTCCCCCTCTCTCTGTATCTCTCCATGTATCTCTCTCTCTCCCCCTCTCTCTGTATCTCTCTGTCTCTCTGTCTCTCCCCCTCTCTCTGTATCTCTCTCTGTCTCTCTCTCTCCCCCTCTCTGTATCTCTCCATGTCTCTCTCTCTCCCCCTCTCTCTGTATCTCTCTCTGTCTCTCTCTCCCCCTCTCTCTGTATCTCTCCATGTCTCTCTCTCCCCCCTCTCTGTATCTCTCTCTGTCTCTCTCTCTCCCCCCCCTCTCTGTATCTCTCTCTGTCTCTCTCTCCCCCTCTCTCTGTCTCTCTCTCTCCCCCTCTCTGTATCTCTCTCTGTCTCTCTCTCTCCCCCTCTCTCTGTATCTCTCCATGTCTCTCTCTCTCTCCCCTCTCTGTATCTCTCTCTGTCTCTCTCTCCCCCTCTCTCTGTATCTCTCTGTCTCTCTCTCTCTCCTCCTCTCTCTGTATCTGTCTCTCTCTCTCCCCCTCTCTCTGTATCTCTCTCTGTCTCTCTCTCTCTCCCCCTCTCTTTGTATCTCTCTATGTCTCTCTCTCTCCCCCTCTCTCTGTATCTCTCCATGTCTCTCTCTCCCCCTCTCTGTATCTCTCTCTGTCTCTCTCTCTCCCACTCTCTCTGTATCTCTCTGTCTCTCTCTCTCCCCCTCTCTCTGTATCTCTCCATGTCTCTCTCCTCTCCCCCCCTCTCTGTATCTCTCTCTGTCTCTCTCTCTCCCCCTCTTTGTATTTCTCTCTGTCTCTCTCTCTCCCTCTCTCTCTGTATCTCTCTATGTCTCTCTCCTCCCTCTCTCTGTATCTCTCTATGTCTCTCTCTCTTCCCCTCTCTCTGTATCTCTCTATATCTCTCTCTCTCCCTCTCTCTCTGTATCTCTCCATGTCTCTCTCTCTCCCCCTCTCTTTGTATCTCTCCATGTCTCTCTCTCTCCCCCGCTCTCTGTATCTCTCTCTCTCTCCCCCTCTCTCTGTATCTCTCTCTGTCTCTCTCTCTCCCCCTCTCTCTGTATCTCTCTCTGTCTCTCTCTCCCCCTCTCTGTATCTCTCCATGTCTCTCTCTCCCCCCTCTCTGTATCTCTCTCTGTCTCTCTCTCCCCCTCTCTCTGTATCTCTCTGTCTCTCTCTCCCCCTCTCTCTGTATCTCTCCATGTCTCTCTCTCCCCCCTCTGTATCTCTCTCTGTCTCTCTCTCTCCCCCTCTCTCTGTATCTCTCTGTCTCTCTCTCCCCCTCTCTCTGTATCTCTCTGTCTCTCTCTCTCCCCCTCTCTCTGTATCTCTCTATGTCTCTCTCCTCCCTCTCTCTGTATCTCCCTATGTCTCTCTCTCTCCCCCTCTCTCTGTATCTCTCTATGTCTCTCTCTCTCCCTCTCTCTCTGTGTCTCTCCATGGCTCTCTCTCCCCCTCTCTTTGTATCTCTCCATGTCTCTCTCTCTCCCCGTCTCTTTGTATCTCTCTCTGTCTCTCTCTCTCTCCCTGTTATGTCCTTATAAGGACATCCGCCCGGATTGGCTGCCAGCCACCGGGCGGGAAGATTTGAATCCCTGTCAGGGGGCGGTGCGTCTGCCGGAGTGAATATAAGGAGAGCTCCGGCAGCGCACAGGCAGTCTTGCTACTGTTCTTGTACTCAATAAAAGTTACTAATGTAACGAGCTGGTCACGTCTTCCTTTCCTGCGCCGATCTAACACTGGCGACGAAGGACTAGAGAGAAGAACGAACCTCGCGGCACCAAGCCAACCAGACAAGACTCCGGCACCGGGAACTACAGTAGGCATTTCCAAAGGCATGGCATCCTCTGAAGTCACTTTGCCAGCCCTTGCTCCTTTCCGCCCAGGGAAGGACAAGTGGAAATCCTACGTAGTGAAATTCCGGCAATACCTGAGAGGCAACAACATCAGGGATGCCGATGATGACCGGAAGAAGGGCATCTTCCTGGCCAACTGCGGCTCCGAGGTCCTCGACATGGCAATCGATCTCGTAGCACCACGAGACATCGAAGAAGTGCCATGGACAGACCTGCTGCAGATCCTGGAGGACCACTATGCCCCAACAGGAACACCGGTGGCGAACCGTTTCACCTTCCATCAACGGGACCAGAAGGAAGGTGAGACGATCAAGGAATTCGTGGCCGCCCTACGCCAGATCGCAGCCAGCTGTGAGTTCGACCACGTGGACAATGCCATCGCTGACCGCGTGGTCTTCGGCATGAGGGACAGAGGCCTGCAAAAGAAATTCCTGAGCAGGAAGAAGCTCGTGCTCAAGGATGTGGTGGAGGAAGCCACCGCATCCGAAATCTCGGAGAAAGCAGCTGCCGCAGTAAGCAGAGCTAAGGGAATCCACAAGATTCGCTCCACAGAGCAATCATCAATGGAGGATTCCACGGCTGGATCCGAGTCGGAGGGAGAGTCCACCGTCCACAAGGTATCCAGACCCCCAAGGCGGGAAACCGCCCAACGGAACTACAAAGGGGAGCGCTGCGCCAGCTGCAGAGGGGACCATGCCAGAGCAACCTGCAAGTGGAGAAATGCGACCTGCCGACGCTACAACAGAAGGGGTCACATCGCCGAAGCTTGCAGAGCTGAGGAACCAGCCCCAGAGCCCTCCAGCCACCGTCCCCGCGAGAATCGGAAGGAGTACCAGAGATCATCCAAACGGTCCTCTGGCCCTTCCAGACGCAGAGACGATGAATTCCCCCGGAGCGGAGCGGTCCACCAGACGACCATCGCACACACGACCTCAGACAAGGCCACCAAGTTCCACGTGACCATCCACGTGGAGGGAGCACCCTGCAAAATGGAGGTAGACTCGGGCTCGGTCTACTCCATCATGGACTGGCAGCAGTTGAAGCGCCTGCAACCCAGCATCACCAAGCGAGAGCTGAAGCCACTACACTCCAAGCTCGTCGACTTCGGGGGAAACCCCCATCGGAGTGCTAGGAAGAGCCAACATCCGAGTCACCTACAAGCAGTTCGAAGGCAAGCTCCCCATCACCGTCGTAAAGGACAGCCGACCGAACCTGCTAGGAGTGGAGTGGTTCAAGCCGCTGGGGCTTTCAATCGAAGGCATCAACCAAATTTGCAGGGACGAACTCGACTACCTCATCGAAGAGTTCAAGGAAGTCTTCGATGGTAAGCTGGGGAAATTCGTGGGGAGGCCAATCTCTTTCAATCTGGACAAGGGAATCACCCCAATTAGGCTAAAGCCCCGCCGAGTTCCGTTTGCCCTGCGGCCCAAAGTAGATGAGCAGCTGGATAAGCTGATCGCCCAGGGCGTCCTGGAACCGATCGATCATGCCTCATGGGAGACCCCCATTGTGACCCCACTGAAGCATGATGGGTCTGTGCGCATCTGCGCCGACTACCGTTGTACCATCAACAAGGCGTTGGCACAGAGCGCATACCCAGTCCCAGTGGTGCAACACCTGCTGCATTCCCTGGGATCTGGATCAATTTTTGCGAAACTGGACCTGGCCCAGGCTTTCCAGCAACTGCCAGTGGATGAAAAAACGGCGGAGGCTCAAACAATTGTCACGCACAGGGGGGCATTCAAATGCAACCGGCTCCAATTTGGAGTCAGCGCTGCCCCCGGCATCTTCCAATCCATGATGGAACGCCTCCTCCAAGGCGTTCCAGGGGTGGTGCCTTACTTCGACGATGTGCTCGTCTCCGGGGACTCAAGAGCCCAACTCCTTGAAAGGCTTAGGCTTGTCCTGCAGCGATTCAAGGCCAAGGGCTTGAGGGTCAGGCGGGACAAGTGCATCATAGGAGTACAGGAAGTCGAGTTCCTGGGCTACCTCATTGATAGCACAGGCATCCACCCCACCAAATCAAAAGTGGAAGCAATCCATGAAGCTCCAAGCCCAGAAAACAAAACGGAGCTTCAGGCTTTCCTTGGGTTGCTCAACTTCTACGCCATTTTCTTAAAACAGAAAGCCACAGTTGCTGAGCCACTCCACCGCCTGCTGGGGAAATCGGCTTCCTGGAAGTGGGGCCAGGAAGAGGAAGCAGCGTTCCGGGCCATCAAGGGACTACTGACGTCCGAAAGCGTCCTCATCCAATACAGCGAGACGCTGCCCATCAAACTGACATGTGATGCGTCTCCATACGGGGTGGGGGCAGTCCTCAGCCACGAGCTGCCCAACGGCACAGAAGCCCCCCATCGCCTACTTCTCGAAAACCATGTCCGGCGCAGAGCGGAACTACAGCCAGCTGGACAAAGAAGCCCTGGCAATCGTGGCAGGGGTGAAGCGTTTCCACGAATACCTGTACGGAAGGCGTTTCACCATAATCACCGATCACAAGCCACTCCTGGGACTCCTCGCAGGGGACCAACCCACCCCGACCTTCATGTCTCCACGGATGACGAGATGGGCCATCTTCCTAGCCGGCTACTCCTATAGGCTCGTGCACCAGCCAGGCACAGCCATAGGAAACTCCGACGCACTCAGTAGATGCCCATCGAAGAACCCGGTGGAAGACCCAGCCCCCACGCTCCATCTATTCCACATAGATGACGACGCCAGCTGTCCAGTCTCCTCCGCAGATGTGGCCGCACACACCCAGAGAGACCCCACCCTCCGCCAAGTAAGGTCCTGGATCCTCAGGGGGTGGCCATCAGAACAGACGGAGGAGAGGTTCAGCCCGTTCACCAGGAAACAGAAGGAGCTGTCCACCATTAAGGGCTGTCTGCTATGGGGAAACAGGGTGCTGATCCCAAGCACTCTGCAACGGCGGACGCTAGAGACACTGCACAACGGGCACCCAGGCATCGTCCGCATGAAGGCCCTGGCACGAAGTTACGTCTGGTGGCCCTCACTGGACAGAGACATTGAACAATGGGTCTCCAGATGTGACCCGTGCCAAGAAGTCCGCCCAGCACCCGCCACAATCCGAAGTCACGAACTGGGAGACCCCCAGCAACCCATGGTCGAGGGTCCACATCGACTTCGCGGGCCCGATGCAAGGGCGGCACCTCCTCATCGTGGTAGATGCCTTCTCCAAGTGGCTCGAGGTGATACCCATGGCATCTACCACAACAGAAGCGACGATCCGAGCCCTGCGCCGCCTGTTTGCCACACACGGACTACCGGACGTGCTGGTCTCGGACAACGGCCCCCAGCTCACATCCCTGGCCATGGAGTCCTTCCTGGCAGGACTGGGCATCCGCCATGCCCTCTCTGCTCCGTACAGGCCGGCCGGAAACGGACAAGCGGAACGGATGGTCCGGCTCACAAAAGAAGCCCTCACCAAGATGGGCCCGGGAGACTGGCAAGAACGCATCGACAACTTCCTCCTCACCCAGCACATCACGCCGCATGCCACCACCCACAAGAGCCCGGCCGAACTCCTCATGGGCAGAAGGTTGAGGTCACCCTTGGACCGGCTGCACCCCCAATACAGCCCGGAAGTGACCGCAACCGCCAGCCGCCCGCTTCGCGCCTTCAGCAAAGGAAATTCAGTTTTCACGCTGAATTTCAACGGCTCTCCTAAGTGGCTGAAGGGGAAGATTGCCAGCACAACCGGCCCCAAATCCTACACCGT
This sequence comes from Arizona elegans, assembly GCA_022577455.1. Taxonomy (NCBI): domain Eukaryota; kingdom Metazoa; phylum Chordata; class Lepidosauria; order Squamata; family Colubridae; genus Arizona; species Arizona elegans. The sequence continues at coordinate 1,541,215 of JAKOOJ010000049.1, forward strand.
CGAGTTGGAAGATGGACAGGTCATGAGACGTCACATCGACCAACTCCGGAAAAGGTGGGGGGGAGCACACGAAAACCAGCCTGACGAGGTAGGCCTACAACACCCAGACGAGGTAGGCCTGCAACACCCCGGCGAGGTAGGCCTACAACACCCAGACGAGGTAGGCCTACCACACCCCCCGCGAGGCAGAGCAACGCCATCCCGACGAGGTCGGCCCAGCACACTACCAGGCACTGTCACGTTGGCAGTGCAGCGAGGTAGACCGGGGCCAACCACACGGGGGATGGCAACACCAACCCGACCAGGTGGGCACCCCGGCACAGCAGGCCCAGGGACCCCCGACCCAGCCCGCAGGTAGACCGGGACCTGCCCAGAAGGGGAGCACCGCACCCCACCAGTGAAGGCAACCCACGGCAGCCCTACCAGGGAGACCTCAACGCAAGGCGAGTAGACCGGGGACCTTCGCAGATGGGCACACCACAGCACATGGGCGAGGGTGGCACACGACTCCCCGGCGAGGGGGACCCCCGCCCAACGCAAGAAACAACCCGGCAACAACAACCCAACCCAGACGACCCCAACCACCAACAGGCGGTAGACCAGGGACTAGGGGGAAGGGAAAGCCGACAACAACCCGGCCAGGGAGGCCTGCGCCACCCCGGCAGGGGAGACCTCCACCAGCCCGAGGAGGAAGCCCCACAACGACACCCCAACCAGGTCGACCACCACCAACCCGACGGGGAAGGCCAGCGCCCAGCCCGGCAAAGGAGACCTGCGCCACCCCTGCAAGGTTGGACACCGCTACCCCGAGCCAACACCACCCACAGCGAGCAGACCGGACCCAAGGGCACCGGCCCGAACCACCCTCCGGACCACAGCGAACCGGGCTGCAGCAGAACCGCAGCCACCGGGAGACCCAGGAAGAGCAAGTGACAGCCGGGGTCTTACCGAGACTCAGACGCTCTTCCCGGGTCGAGACCGAACAGCACCGCCGAGGCGAAAGATCCACAGGCCAGGAGGAAGACCACCAGAACCAGCCATCCAAGGTCTGCGGTCCGGCCGGAGGCGCTGAGGGTGACCCCGCACACTCGCCAGCCGAACCGAGCCCGGTTCCGGGGAAGGAGCCAGGAGCCACAGGAACCCCGTCCGTCCAGGGCGGGGGACGCGGAAGAAATGAGACTGCGCAGGTCAAGTAGGGTGCCTAGGCGTCCTACGTACCTGCGGGACTACGTCACGTTTATTGACGAACACTGAACTGTTTTTTTCTTTGGACTAGGGGGGAGGAGTGTTATGTCCTTATAAGGACATCCGCCCGGATTGGCTGCCAGCCACCGGGCGGGAAGATTTGAATCCCTGTCAGGGGGCGGTGCGTCTGCCGGAGCGAATATAAGGAGAGCTCCGGCAGCGCACAGGCAGTCTTGCTACTGTTCTTGTACTCAATAAAAGTTACTAATGTAACGAGCTGGTCACGTCTTCCTTTCCTGCGCCGATCTAACACTCCCCCTCTCTCTGTATCTCTCTGTCTCTCTCTCTCCCCCTCTCTCTGTATCTCTCTCTGTCTCTCTCTCTCCCCCTCTCTCTGTATCTCTCCATGTCTCTCTCTCTCCCCCTCTCTGTATCTCTCTCTGTCTCTCTCTCCCCCTCTCTCTGTATCTCTGTCTCTCTCTCCCCCTCTTTGTATTTCTCTATGTCTCTCTCTCTCCCTCTCTCTCTGTATCTATGTCTCTCTCCTCCCTCTCTCTGTATCTCTCTATGTCTCTCTCTCTCCCTCTCTCTCTGTATCTCTCCATGGCTCTCTCTCTCCCCCTCTCTCTGTATCTCTCTATGTCTCTCTCTCTCCCTCTCTCTGTATCTCTCTATGTCTCTCTCTCTCCCCCTTTCTGTGTATCTCTCTATGTCATTCTCTCTCTCTCCCCTCTCTGTATCTCTCTATGTCTCTCTCTCTCCCTCTCTCTCTGTATCTCTCCATGTCTCTCTCTCTCCCCCCTCTCTTTGTATCTCTCTCTGTCTCTCTCTCTCCCCCCTCTCTCTGTATCTCTCTGTCTCTCTGTCTCTCCCCCTCTCTCGGTATCTCTCTCTGTCTCTCTCTCTCCCCCTCTCTCTGTATCTCTCTCTGTCTCTCTCTCTCTCCCCCTCTCTATCTCTCTCTGTCTCTCTCCCCCCTCTCTCTGTATCTCTCTATGTCTCTCTCTCTCTCCCTCTCTCTGTATCTCTCTGTCTCTGCCCTGGCCGCTTTTCCATCCCCCGCCATCGCTCTTACCTTCTCAGGCCAGGCAAGGAGTGACTGGGAGGGGAGGGCGAGGGGCGAGGCCAACCAGTGGTGGAATCACCTGACAGGGAGCCACAGCAGAGGGCCCAAAGAACCGCATGTGGCTCCGGAGCCACAGGTTGCTGACTAGAAGATCTCCAAGGTCCCTTCCAACTCTGTTATTCTGTATAAATTCGGAAGAGGAGGATTTACGGGTGACATGTTAGCAGTCTTCCAATATTTGAGGGGCTGCCACAAAGAAGAGGGGGATCGAGCTATTCTCCAAAGCACCCGAAGGCAGGATAAGAAGCAACGGACGGAAACTAATCAAGGAGAGAAGCAACCTGGAACTAAGGAGGAATTTCCTAACATGGAGAACAATTAACCAGTGGAACAGCTTGCCACCGGAAGTCGTGGGTGCTCCACCACTGGAGGTTTTTTAAGACAAGACTGGATAATCCTTTGTCTGTAATGGTATGGTCTCCTGCTTGAGCAGAGGGTTGGACTAGAAGACCTCCAAGGTCCCTTCCAATCCTATTTTTTCCTATTATAACCCTTCAATGGCTGGTTTTCCTTGTGAAGTCTGAGCAGCTTCACACAGCAAAGTGAAGCAGCCATATGGGTCTATTGTGCCGCTTTGCTGTAGGGCAGGGGTGGGCAAATGTGGCCCTTTTACAACCTGTGGACTTCAACTCCCAGAATTCCTGAGTCTCAGGAATTCTGGGAGTTGAAGTCCACAGGTTGTAAAAGGGCCACATTTGCCCACCCCTGCTGTAGGGAGAGTCAGCGAGGCAGTACAACAACGGAAAAAAGGCAGGGACGTCAGGACCGGCCCATGGGGAAGGAGAATGAGAGAGCTGGAATTGGATAATGTTTGCAACTTAGGGTTGAAATGAGGGGTCCTTGATGCTCTCAGAGCTTGGTTGTTTTCTTGCAGACGTTTCGTGACCCAACTAGGTTACATCATCAGTGCTAGAAGGGAGTGGAGAGTGGGATGCCCAGTTCAGACAAACAACCTAGTGGTAAGCAACAGATTAATCAAGGAACCACCAAGAAACACTGCCTCGAACACTGACAAGGCAAGCCACGGGCATATAAACAGAGAGCAAACCCCGCTCCCTTCTAGCACTGATGATGTTACTCAGTTGGGTGATGAAATGTCTGGAGGAAAATAATCAAGCTCAGAGACCAAATTTTATAGCACATTTCACCCCCCTCCCCCACCGCATTAAGTTGAATTCAGCCCATTTGCTGGTTATTCCCCAGCGACTCTAATCACACTAAATTTAGTTTCGCTCCATTCAATTTTTTTAACAGTTAACCTACTGACAGGCAGACAAATGAGCAGACATCATTTCTTTCAAATACTCCCATTAGGCCGGAAAAAATAAAAAGCCAAAGAGAAAGACAAGATTAGGAAGACAAGCCCTCCCTTCTTCTTTTTCCCTTCCTTCCTTCCTTCCTGCCTGCCTGCCTGCCTTCCTCCCCTCTCTCTCTCACCTCCTCCTTCCCCCTTTCTTCTCCCACTGCCTCCCTCCCTCCCTTCTCCTTCCCTCCCTTTCCCTTCTCCTTCATTCTTTCCTCCCTCCCTCCCCTCCCTCCCCTTTCTTCTCCCTTCCCTCTCCCTCCCTCCCCCTTGTCCCCCCTCCCTTTTCCTTCATTCTTTCCTTCCTTCCCTCTCTCCCTCCCCCTTTCTTTTTCCATTGCCTCCCTCCCTCCCTTCTCCCTCCCTCCCTTTCCCTTCTCCTTCATTCTTTCCTCCCTCCCTCCCCTCCCTCCCCTTTTCTTCTCCCTTCCCTCCCCCTCCCTCCCTCCCCCTTGTCCCCCCTCCCTTTTCCTTCATTCTTTCCTTCCTTCCCTCTCTCCCTCCCCCTTTCTTTTTCCACTGCCTCCCTCCCTCCCTTCCGCCCCCCCTTGCCCTCCCTCCCTCCCTCTCTTCCCTCTCCCTTTCTTCTCCCACTGCCTCCCTCCCTTCCTTCTTCCTCCCCCTTGTCCTGCCTCCCTCCGTTTCTTCCCTCTTCCTCCCTCCACCCTCTCCCTTTCTTTTCCCATTGGCTTCCTCCCTTCCTTCTTCCTCCCCTTTGTCCTTCCTTCCTTCCTTCCTTCTCCCCCTCCCTCCCCCTCCTCCTTTCTTCTCCCACTACCTCACTCCCTCCCTTCTCCTTCCCTCCCCCTTCCTTCCTTCCTTCCTTCCTTCCTTCCTCCCTCCCTCCCTCCCTCCCTCCCTCCCTAGGATTGCTATCTTTTAAAAACAAACAAACAAACAAGTAAATAGGCGAATTTGGAAATAAGCCAAGTCAGGAGACCGAGGTAGACGATTTAGCAGTAGTTTTTATAAACTTGTGAAAAGCAAAGGCACCTGATCATTAACAAACCCCAGGCAGTAAGCACTAAATTATTCACACCCCTTGGTCGGGCAAAGCTTTCCCAGATGGTGGGCTCCTTCTAAAACATTGCAGCTCCGTCCTTTCTGCCTCTAACTGATAATCTGGCAGTTGAATATGCAAAACTCTCAGCTAATTTGTCTACGGCAAGAAAAGGAAGTCAGCCTTGAATTTAAACCTGAACTCAGTCAGGGTGTTGGGTGCTCCCTGAACCATGGGATGGCTCCTGGAATTTGCAAGGCGGGATAAAATTAGTACCTAATTTTCTGCAAGGAAAATTAGGCACGAGAAGAAATATTCAGATTTATCCTCCAAAAGGGAACTTTTGAAAGGCCTGACGGTGGCCAAAACAGCTCATTCGACGTAGTTGTGAAGGGACCAAGAGAAGAGGGGTATTTGTAGCTCAGGGCTGAACTCTGAGCTTGGCTGTTTTCTTGCGGATGTTTCATGACCCAACTAGGTAACACCATCAGTGATAGAAGAGAGGAGGGTTTGAGGAAGAGGAGGAGGAGGAGGACTGTGGGGTCCTTGGTGCTTTCTGAGCTTGGTTGTTAGAAGAGAGGAGGGTTTGAGGAAGAGGAGGAGGAGGAGGAGGAGGAAAAAGACTGTGGGGCCCTTGGTGCTCTCTCAGCTTGGTTTTCTTCCAGACGTTTCATTATCCAACTATATAATATCATCAGTGCTAGCAGGGGGTGGGGTTTATTGTATATATTACTGGAGTGGATCTCTCCCTTCCTTCCTTCCTTCCTTCCTTCCCTCCCTCCCTCCCTCCCCCTCCCTCCCTCCCTCCGTCCTTCCTTCCTTCCTCCTTCCTTCCTTCCCTCCCTCCCTCCTTCCTTCCTTCCTCCCTCCCTCCCTCCTTCCTCCCTCCCTCCCTCCTTCCTTCCTTCCCTCCCTCCCCCTCCCTCCCCCCTCCCTCCATCCTCCTTCCTTCCTCCCTCCTTCCTTCCTCCCCTCCCTCCCTCCTTCCTTCCTTCCTCCCTCCCTCCCTCCCTCCCTCCCTCCCTCCCTCCTTCCTTCCTTCCTTCCTTCCTTCCTTCCTTCCTTCCTTCCTTCCTTCCTTGGAAGAGATGCTTCCTGGAGAATAATTAGATAAACAGGAGAGGAGCCCACCACTGAATAGCAGGCAGAGAATGAAACCTACCTCACAAGATTGTTGTTGTGGGGGAAAAAGAGGAGGAGGAAAGAGCATTGTGTATGTTCATTGCCTTAAATTACTTACAAGCTCATCACGGCGGGATAAATAACAAAGAAATAAATAAAGTTTGCAGAAGGGCAATTAACTTTGGACACTAAAAAAATCAAAGGCATGTTTTAATGCGTGTGTAGCTTTGCTTAAGCCAGGGGTGGGGGATCGATGACCCTTTTAGGACTGGTGGACTTCAACTCCCAGAATTCCTGAGCTGGCTGGCTCAGGAATTCTGGGAGTTGAAGTCCACCAGTCCTAAAAGGGCCATCGATCCCCCACCCCATCTTAAAATAATTGAGAATATTTTAGGATTATATATTTTGGGGAAATATGCCTGTCCACCCTGAATGGAATCTGCCTCCAACCTCCTCAGATTTGGATTTTGCACTTTGCACTCCTCAGATTTGGATTTATTTTTTTTTATTTTTTTTAATTTTTATTTATTTTTATATGCCGCCCTTCTCCGGAGACTCGGGGCGGCTTACAATGCGTTAAGCAATAGCCTTCAGTACTTTGGTATATATTTTATACAAAGTCAGCTTATTGCCCCCACAAACCGGGTCCTCATTTGGGTCCGGATTGGGATGTGAAGGAGGCCTTCCACCTGTCTCTCGTGGCGTTTGCCAACCTGGTTGTAAACTTGGGTTTTTTGGGGGCTCCAATTTTGTCAAAGCTCCTCACGCGCTTTTACCTAGTCGGTTAAATCAGGATTTAGCTCCCTAACCCCAGACCCCGAAGTGGGTTGAGAGAAGTGGTGCAACGGGCAACCACCAGTGGGACTGGATTGCCTGCCGCTTCTGGCAAGACGTTTTGTGAAAGACGAGGCTGCCAGGAGGTTTGACAGGCTGTCATCAAGCATTGATCGCCCTGTCAAACTGTCATATGTTTGCTGTGAAGAGGAGTTTGGTCTCCACTCGGAGGCATCTCATCCCTCTAGATAAATATATTCTTCAGAAGTAGATGGAAATAAATCTCTTATTGTCGTCACAATAAGAGAGTTGAATGGGGAGTCATTTCCTTCCTTCCTTCCTTCCTTCCTTTCTTCCTCCCTCCCTCCCTCCCTCCCAAATTCTCCTTCCTTCCTTTCTTCCTCCATCCCTCCCTCTCTTCCCAATTCTCCTCCCTCCCTCCCTCCCTCCCTCCCCAATTCTCCTTCCTCCCTCCCTTCCCAGTTCTCCTTCCTTCCCTCCCGCCTACCTTCCCACTTCTCCATCTTTCCTTTCTTCCTCCCTCCCTCCTTCCTTCCTTCCTTCCTCCCTCCCTTCCCAGTTCTCCTTCCTTCCTCCCTCCCTCCCTTCCCAATTCTCCTTCCTTCCTCCCTTCCTCCCTTCCCAATTCTCCTTCCTTCCCTCCCGCCTACCTTCCCAATTCTCCATCTTTCCTTTCTTCCTCTCTCCCTCTTCCTTCCTTCCTTCCTTCCTCCCTCCCTTCCCAATTCTCCTCCCTTCCTTCCCTCCCTCCCTCCCTTCCCAATTCTCCTCCCGTCCTCCCTCCCTCCCTTCCCAATTCTCCTCCCTTCGTTCCTCCCTCCCTCCCTTCCCAATTCTCCTTCCTTCCTCCCTTCCCAATTCTCCTCCCTTCCCTCCCGCCTACCTTCCCAATTCTCCATCTTTCCTTTCTTCCTCTCTCCCTCTTCCTTCCTTCCTTCCTTCCTTCCTCCCTCCCTTCCCAATTCTCCTCCCATCCTCCCTCCCTCCCTTCCCAATTCTCCTCCCTTCCTCCCTCCCTCCCTTCCCAATTCTCCTCCCTTCCTTCCTTCCCTCCCTCCCTCCCTTCCCAGTTCTCCTTCCTTCTTCCCTCCCTCCCTTCCCAATTCTCCTTCCTTCCTCCCTCCCTCCCTTCCCAATTCTCCTTCCTTCCTCCCTCCCTCCCTTCCCAATTCTCCTTCCTTCCTTCCCTCCCGCCTACCTTCCCAATTCTCCATCTTTCCTTCCTTCCTTCCTCCCTCCCTCCCTCCCTCCCTCCCTCCCTCCCTTTTATGACGGTTGCAATGTCCCGGGGGAGGGGGGTTTGTCACATGATCCCCTTTTGCGACCTCCGGACAAGCAAAGTCAACGGAGAAGCCAGATTCACTTACCAACCAAGTGTTACCAAGTATTACCAATTTAACAACTGCAGTGTTTCACTTAACAACCGTGGCACGATAGGTCATAAAATGGGGCAAAACTCACTTAACAACTGCTTTGCTTAGCAATGGAACTTTTGGCTTCAATTGTGGCCGTAAGTCGAGGACTACCTGTGCTTTCACAGAGCGCTACCAAGCCTAAAAACAAACCTCTTTGCGCAGGCAAAACACAAAATGACCCCAGCACGACAACACAATTCTGTGTATTTTTCTGCCTCTTCCACCCAGCTGTTTCTCAGTTGATTAGCACCGACAGAAAATCACCCAAAGCAAGAATAATAAAAGCGAATGGAAAACAAAAACAAAAGGCACAGCTCTCCCCTGTTTTTTTGTAAAATAATATATCCCAGTCAGGCCATTTCATGAATCATTACTGTACTGGGGTATTTTGGCTGCCTGAATTTAAAAGGATGGTTGCTCGGGAGAAAATTAAGTGGAATAGATTTGGGACATTGCAAGATTTAGACAAGGTAATCAGAACCTTTTTCTTAAAAAAACCCCAGGATTTGGGAAGCATTGAAGTCATTAATATTATCAAGAATAAATCCCTGTTGCAAGAGGAAAGGAGAAAATTCAGTAAGCATGGTATTTTGGGCATAAATCACTATTAATGTTTGGAGACAGGAGATTCACTAAAACAAGCTTAAAGGGAAGCAGCGGAATTAGATGGGTGGAGTGAAAAAAAAAGAAGAAAGAATAACAGAGTCGGAAAGGGATCTTGGAGGTCTTCTAGTCCAACCCCCTGCTCAAGCAGGAGACCCTAAACCTGTGATGGCGAACCTATCGCACGCGTGCCACAGGTGGCACGCGAAGCCATATTGGTGTGCACGCGAGCTCAGCTTTCGGGCCTTCTGGGCACACTGAAGCCAGCAAACAGGCTATTTCTGGCCACTGGAGGGCCTCCGGGTGGGTGGGGAAGGCCGTTTTTGCCCTCCCCAGGCTCCTAGAAAGGCTCTGGAGCCTAGAGAGGGTGAAAAAACAGGCCTACTGGGCCCACCGTGCCATCGCGTGCCAAAAGAGGGGGACGCGCGGAGGGGTCGCACACACATGCACGGGGGCGAGGCACACAGAATTATGGGTGTGGGCACGCGCATGTACGACCCCCCCCGCACTCCCCCCGCTTTCGGCACACGATGGGAAAAAGGTTAGCCATCGCTGCCCTATCCCCTTTCAGACAAATGGTTGTCCAATCTCTTCTTAAAAACCTCCTTCTTTCCACAACTTCTAGAGGCAAGCAGTTCCACTGATTAATTGTCCTCACTGTCAAGGAAATTCCTCCTTAGTTCTAGGTTGCTTCTCTCTTGGATCAGTTTCCACCCGTTGCTTCTTGTCCTGCCTTCAGGGGCTTTGGAGAACAGGTTGAACCCCCTCTTTTTTGTGGCAGCCCCTCAAATATTGGAAGACTGCAGGGGTGAAATCTACCTACCTTCCCCACCGGTTCGGAAGTGCATGCACTTCCTGGTTAAAACCAGGAAGTAATGACGACCGGGTGGATATGCGGAGCTTTGCGCTGCTGTCGCTACCGGTTCTCCAAACCACCCGCAGCCATCACTACCGATTCGCCCGAACCGCTACGAACCGGTAGCATTTCATACCTGGAAGACTGCTATCATGTCCCCCACGTGGGCCCTTTGCAGGAAAGCAATGTTGTTAATTCTGTTCCCAGTCGGCATCTCTGTTTGATTCTGGACTCCATGTGGCTTTGCCAAGTAGGTCTTTGGCAGGTGTCAAGGGAGATAAAGGTTGGTGTGTCAGCACTCTAGTGCTGACATAAGAAGGAGGAGCGGAGGCATCTGGAAAGGGGCGTTTATCTTTTCACCTACTTATTTTCCCTGGAGATAATATTCCCTAGGAGATGGGATGGGAGGGGGGAAATTCCTTTGAGCTGGAGCAGTAGATTAGGGGTAGAGTGACTTGGAAGATGGCCAATGAGTGCAGGGGAGAGGGGAACGGAAAGGGAGGGTTTTGGGTCTGGAAGTCAGTGTTGGCTACGATGGAGTCGGAGTTAGAATGTCGTGCTTAATAAATGGGAGCTTTCTTCAAAGACTTTGTTTGAAATGCAATTTATTTGAGACGACCTCGAAACTTGACATGGTGATTATTCTGAAGGACTTCTCGCGAAATCCTTCCTCCGAAGGACTTTTTGCAGCAAATTGGGACTCAGCTGTGAATGAACGTAATTCACAGCTATTGCAGTAAAAGAGGTTGGAGGTGCTTGGAGGTTGGATTCACTTAACAGAGCCTCTGGTTTGGCTGAAGGGGAAGAGCCTCCCTTAAGATTGAACTGAGGATGTTTTTTAAGTTGCCACAACTTTGGACAGATAAGACAGAAAACAGGAATTGCAGGGTTGGTTCCTGCAATCCTTAAGTGCAAATGTAGAATATTCTCCAGTTATACATCGCCAGAAAATTGATACTCTCAATTAATGAAGAGCCTTGATAGTACAGTGGTCTAAGCACCCTGTTATTATCACAGCTGCCTGCAATTTACTGCAGGTTCGAATCTCTCCAAGGCTCAAGGTTGACTCAGCCTTCCATCCTTTCTAAGGTAGGTGAAATGAGGACCCAGTTTGTGGGGGCAATAAGCTGACTTTGTATAAATATATAAAAAGTATGAAGGCTATTGCTTAACGCATTGTAAGCCACCCTGAGTCTCCAGAGAAGGGCGACATATAAATCAATTTTTTTTAAAAAAATGAAGAAATTCAGAGGAATTTGAAAAGAAGAACATTTATCGTTTGTGCAGCCAATTGTGAGATCTGGCCAGGTTTGATCGCCATCTCAAATCCCCATGCTTTCTAAGCAGCTGCAGAGTTCTTGGGTAGTCCTCGACTTACAACAGTTCATTTAGTGACCTTTCAAAGTTACAACAGTCTCAAAAAGTGACTTAGGGCTGTTTTTCACACTTAGGACCCTTGCAGCATCTCCCACGGACTTACTTACGGATTCGCTTAACAACCGTGTTCCTAGATTAACAACGGCAGCAATTCACTTAACAACGGTGGCGAGGACGGTCGTAAAACGGGGCAAAATTAACTTAAGCGCTGTCTTGCTTTGCGACGGACATTTTGGGCTCAACGGTGGTCGTAAGTCGAGGATTACCTGTTCTTGGAGTTCCACAAAAGTATACCCACCAATCCGTTATGGAGGCATAATCTCGACACAAGTTCACCATTTGGTTGGGTGTGATTAATAGGACACACAACGTACCTAAGGTACAGGTAAAGGTTCCCTCGCACATATGTGCTAGTCGTTCCCGACTCTAGGGGGCAGTGCTCATCTCCGTTTCAAAGCTGAAGAGCCAGCGCTGTCCGAAGACATCTCCGTGGTCATGTGGCCGGCATGACTCAACGCCAAAGGCGCACAGAAGGCTGTTACCTTCCCATCAAAGGTGGCCCCTATTTTTCTACTTGCATTTTTTACCTGCTTTCGAACTGCTAGGTTGGCAGAAGCTGGGACAAGGAACGGGAGCTCACCCCGTTCCGTGGTGCTAGGGATTCGAACCGCTGAACTGTCGACCTTTCAATCGACAAGTGTCTTAGCCACTGAGCAACCATGTGTCTTACAACGAACCTAGAAATCAGTAAAATAGGGTTCCCGGTACTGTTCCGAATTAAATATTGAACATGGTTGCAAAGCGATGGGGGGAACAGGATCTATTTCTCCATCTGGACACCATTTGGCTCCCTCCCCAGTTCTCACAACCCACAAATGATGAGGCTTTAATGACACATCTGATCTTCTGACCTTCTCGTGGAGGCCAACTGAACGTTCACAGGCCCCAATTCCTTGGTTCTCCCTGGGGGCTTCCCCCTTTTTCTTTGAAAAGGCAGGAAGTGACCCATGAAGAGCCAGGTTTCCTGTGTGAAACTGCCCCCTTGAAGATCTGCATCAAGGGGAAAACTGGACTCTTCCCCTCTCAACTCCATTGCTAGGTACATTTTCAGGACCAAGAGGGAAATAATCTTCAAGTGGCCACAAATATCAGCTTTGACCAAGAATGGGTTTTTTTCCTCTCCAAATTGTCCCTTTTGGAAATCTTGGGCCTCACTTTTGAAGGCCTTGAGATCTTTGTTCTACCACCAATGGTCCTCAACGTACGACGACAATTGGGACCGAATCTTCTGCTGCTAAGGGATGCAATTCTCCAGTGAGTTGTGACCCATCTCACAACATTTTTGTAACAGAATATGTCAACTCTGAAGCTGGCCTGACTGAGGCCATCTTAGAGTTTCAGTGTTGCCACAATGGTGCTGAGGGATACGGAGAGGGTGGAATAGAGAGAGCTGGGGTTTTGTAGCCAAAACAAAATAGTTTCTCCTGAGAACCAAGGACATTCCCACAGGTGGCTGAAAAGAGGATGAGTGAAGTTGCCAAGCAACTGGTCACCACCTTGATTGGGCCATATGACTGATTGTTTGGGAAAGAGGGAAAAATTTACTTTTAATGAGGTGAAAATTGCGGGAAACTTTAGAGTTGGTTTTCACTAGTCTGTGCCAATATGATATGTCCAATAAACTTGTTCTTTGAGGAACCTGCTTGCCTGAGAGTTCTGTTTGTTATGGGTGTATTACTTGGACCCCTGACATAATAACAGGATTGGAAGGGACCTTGGAGGTCCTCTAGTCTAACCCTCCACTCAAGCAGGAGACCTTATACCAGTGATGGCTAAAGTGTTTGCCATCGCGTGCCAGGAGGGGAAGTGGGGGTGGGAGAGGTTCGTGCATGTGCGTGCTCACACCTGTAATTCTATACGCCCCACCCTGTGCATGTGCACGTGACCCCCCTCCCCCCTGCTCCTGGCACGCGATGGCACGGTAGGCCCATTTTTCTTTCTCACCTGGCTCCAGATCCTCTCTATGCATCTGGGGAGGACAAAAACAGCCTTCCCCACTCCCTCGGAGGCCTGAAACAGCCCATTTCCCAACTTCCGGTTGGACAGGGATTTACATTTTTTGCTGTCCCCAGCCTCCAGAGACTCCTAGAGAGGCTCTAGAGTCAGGTGAGAAAAAAATGGGCCTTCCTCACCCCCCCAGGCCCTCTGGAGGCAGGAAACAGCCTGTTTCCCTACTTCTGATGGGCCCAGAAGGCCTTCAAAAATCAGCTGGCTAGCAGGCACATGCACGCCAGAGCTGAGCTGGCGTGCCCACTGATATGGCTATGCGTGCCACCTGTGGGACGCATAGATTTGCCATCACGGCCTTATACCATTCTAGACAAAAGGCTGTGTCCTGCAGTTGACATCTGTTGCCTCAAAATCTGTAAAATTAAGGTTTCATGACATTAAGGGAACAGAGGATTCCACAAATGGTGGCAGGTAGAGATGTAGTTTGGGTAGAATACAAATAAATATAGGATTTATTTCCCATATATTTCCTATAATAGAGGATGCCAATGCACGAGAGCTAGTTTGGACTTGTGGTTAAGGTGCTGGCCTAGAAATCAGGAGATGGTGAGTTCTAATCCAGCCTTAGGTCTGAAAACTGACTGGGTGATTTTGGGCCAATCACCAGGAGATGGTGAATTCTAGTCCCATGTTAGGCATGAAAGCTGACTGGGTGATTTTGGGCCAGTCACCAGGAGATGGTGAATTCTAGTCCCATGTTAGGCATGAAAGCTGACTGGATAACTTTAAGCAGGAGATGGGAAATTCTAGTCCCGCTTTAAGCCTGAAAGATGACTGGGTGACTTTAGGCCAATCATCAGGAGATGGTGAATTCTAGTCCTGCCTTAGGCCTGAAAGCTGACTGGGTGATTTTGGGCCAGTCACCAGGAGACAGTGAGTTCTAGTCCCGCCTTACTTAGGAAAGTTGGCTGGGTGACTTTGGCCCTGTCCACCACTCTCTCAGCTCAACCGACCTCACAAGGTTGTTGTTGTGGGGAATATAGGAAGAAGAAGCAATACGAGATATTTTCACCGCCTTGAGTTATTTATAAAAATAATAAAGGCAGGATATAAATATACCCACACAACACAGTAATTGCTCTGCCCTCCTCTTCTCTTAACAGGCACAACCCCCTCTCCCCATCTAAATGGATGGGAGACCATGCAGAGAGCCAAGCCTGGCTTTTGCTAAAATACGTTTTTCATACTTAGGATTTAATTTTTCAGGACTAATCTTCCAGCAACCTGACTCTAAGACCAAAATAGGATGCAGTTCAATTTTTGGCTTCTTAACAGCATCTCAAACCTGCATTGGGAGGAGGCGTAATTGCCTATCCTTCAAAAAGAGATCTTTAGTGCCACATAAATTTATTAGAATATATTGTTTTTAGAGAGTCTTCTACATAAGGGGAATGTACTGCCGGTGGGGATGGTAATTTTTTTTCCCCCCAAAATGCACGAGTTGAAATCCTTTTGCAGCATGATGTAGCATTGTCTCTGCAGGCAATTTTGGGGGAGAATGCCATCCATCATCTGGAAAAGCTGGAACCCGTAAGAGTGAGTTTCTCATCGCTGAGTAGAGGCGTTAGCAGCAGTGAAGAAATTAGCACGATGTCAATTTCTCTGGTGTTATTTTCCCCCTAGCAAAAAAGGTATGTTTGTTAAAAAAAAATAAAAATCTTATTTTTAACTTAACTGTGAGCATCCTAGAGCAAGCCGAATTCCAAACCGCCACCAAAAAATTCCTGGAGGTCTCAGACAAATCAGCCATCAACAGATACATAGAGTTAAACAACATCTACACACCATTCAGAAGAGGCAATCAAAAAAGATAAAAAGGAAACAAAAAGATCAAAATAGCTTCTTACCACATTCAACATCCATATGGGCAGAGATGAACACCAAGATGAGAGATCAAAAAATAAACAACACCGCAATCAAGGAACGACCAGCTATGACAAACAAGCTAAGAGTAAACAACAACCAAATCAGGGAATCATCAAGTTCACTCCCACTAATATTAACAGGGAAAGACACCAATATATATATATATTTTGCACTGATGATGTTACCTAGTAGTAATGAAGAAGAATATTTGTACCTCAGGGTTGAAATGAGGGGTTCTTGGTGTTCTCTAAGCTTGGTGGTTTTCTTGCAGACATTTCGTGACCCAACTAGGTAACATCATCAGTGCTGCAAAAGAGGGAGCGTGCATGTACATAAACAGAGAGAAAACCCCACCCCCTTCTAGCACTGATGATGTTATTTACTTGGGTCATGAAACGTCTGCAAGAAAACCACCAAGCTCAGAGAATGCCAAGGACCCCACTGCCCTCCTCCTCCTCCTCCTCCTCCTCCTCCTCCTCTTCCTCCTCCTCCTCTCTGCAAACCCCACTCCCTTCTAGCACTGAAGATGTTATCTAGTTGGGTCATGAAACGTCTGCAAGAAAACCACCAAGCTCAGAGAATGCCAAGGACCCCACTCCTCTTCCTCCTCCTCCTCTTTCCTATCCCTGTTTTCTGCAGACACTGGAGTAGATCATCCATGGATCTTCCAATACCGCCTTTCGTGCCTTTTGTCTTTGGCTGAGACGGTCCCACGTTCTCACACTATTCCAGTGCTTACTTCCCAGTTCACGACAAGCCAGGGCCTCGTTTGCTTCGCCCAGCCATTGCCAAGGAACAAAAACACCAAGGGTAGTTGGGCAGAGCAGAGTTTGCGGCCTAGAGCCATGCCAACTTCAAGAAAAGTCGGCGGAGGACACGTGTGCCTTGACACATCTGACACGGCTTTGCACGGAAGGGCTGCTGACCGTAAGCTTTTGTGGGTGCCGCAGGACGGCTGACTCACAGGCCTCGGGTTTCATGTTCGAAACCTCACATAGTTTTAGCAGTTAAAGGCAGCGCTGGAAAGACCACAAAATAGGCTGCTTCTTCTTCTAGATTTCATGGGCTGCTTCTCCAGCGCTGCCAAACCCTCTTAATGAAAAGCAGAGCCGGGGAGAAATTCATCTTTGTTAGTGGATAGTTAGGAGCTCCGGGCTGAAACTCCTAAGGCAGAGGTCTTCAAAGTTGGCAGCTTTAAGCCTTGTGGACTTCAACTCCCAGAATTCCCAAGCCAGCATGACTGGGCAGGGAATTCTGGGAGTTGAAGTCCACACGTCTTAAAATCTCCAAACATGGCAACTTTAAGATGAGTGGACTTCAACTCCCAGAATTCCCAAGCCAGCATGACTGAGTGGGGAATTCTGGGAGTTGAAGTCCACACGTCTTAAAATCTCCAAACTTGGCAACTTTAAGATGAGTGGACTTCAACTCCCAGAATTCCCAAGCCAGCATGACTGGGCAGGGAATTCTGGGAGTTGAAGTCCACACGTCTTAAAATCTCCAAACATGGCAACTTTAAGATGAGTGGACTTCAACTCCCAGAATTCCCAAGCCAGCATGACTGGGTGGGGAATTCTGGGAGTTGAAGTCCACACGTCTTAAAGTCTCCAAACATGGCAACTTTAAGATGAGTGGACTTCAACTCCCAGAATTCCCAAGCCAGCATGACTGGGTGGGGAATTCTGGGAGTTGAAGTCCACACGTCTTAAAGTCTCCAAACATGGCAACTTTAAGATGAGTGGACTTCAACTCCCAGAATTCCCAAGCCAGCATGACTGGGTAGGGAATTCTGGGATTTGAAGTCCACACGTCTTAAAGTCTCCAAACTTGGCAACTTTAAGATGTGTGGACTTCAACTCCCAGAATTCCCAAGCCAGCATGACTGGGTAGGGAATTCTGGGATTTGAAGTCCACACGTCTTAAAGTCTCCAAACTTGGCAACTTTAAGATGTGTGGACTTCAACTCCCAGAATTCCCAAGCCAGCATGACTGAGTGGGGAATTCTGGGATTTGAAGTCCACACGTCTTAAAATCTCCAAACATGGCAACTTTAAGATGAGTGGACTTCAACTCCCAGAATTCCCAAGCCAGCATGACTGGGTAGGGAATTCTGGGATTTGAAGTCCACACGTCTTAAAGTCTCCAAACTTGGCAACTTTAAGATGTGTGGACTTCGACTTCCGGTTTCCTCGTCTTCGGCGGCGACGGTGCCTTCTCTTAGCACCGCCAACCCCGCCGCTCGTAGAGCCGCTTCTCGATCGCGAAGCGGCTTGAAATCTTCAAAATCCTGAGGATTTATGAAGAAGAGGCAGCAGGGTACAGGTAGAGCCCCTGCAACCCCCCCAGGGAACTGTTTCTGGGGAGGAAACAGGCGCGGCTCCCTCTCAACCTGCTGAGACTCCGGGCGGCGTGGGATGTCTCTGCTTTCGCAGAACAAGCCGACTGCAGGAAACCTTTAAAGAGCGAGGGAAATAATCCAAATAAACACCGAATCCACCCGAACCCTGAAATTCTGAACTGCAAGTATTAGCCCTTTGCTGATTTTTTATACGGAAGTGAAAGTTCCTGAATGAGAGAAAGTGACTGAAAAAATATGGCGCTCAGTATTAGAGCAAACGAATCAGCGGGTGTGGATTGGTGAAGTCATTTTGTCTTGCTACAAAGTTAAAAAGTTGCTATAAAGTTGCTCCGGCTGCAACAGAAACAAGAGGAAAATCTCTCCCTTTTATATGTTTTTGCTGCATTAGAGCTTTGCCTTGAGTAAATCTGGGGGACTTTTTTAGAAGGTACTGTGGAGGTAGCAGAAGAGGCGGAACCTCCCTTTTTAGAAAAGCTAGTCTACGTGGCAGGATGGCTTCAAAGAAGCAGGAAGGCAAAACGGGGGGGGGGTCCCCCACACGCAAACAGGACACGCAGTCACAAGCCCAAAAAAAAGATCTGGATATGGGAGATTTAAAAGAATTCATTTCAAATATTCTGGATGATAAATTTCAAAAAGCTCAACAAGAAATGGATGATAAAATAAATAAAATAGATGAAAAAATCCAAAAGTCTCAACAGGAAATTATGCAGGAAATGCAGCAGAAACAAAAGAAGGTGACCAAAAAAATAACAGATGTGGCGTCTGGCCTGGCAGGATTTATTATGAAAGTGGAGACAAAAGTGGATGAATTTAAATTAGAAGTTAATGCTAAGATGAAAAATAATGATCATAATTTTTTTGATGTTGATGACAAGATGCAGAGAGTTGAGAATGAGATTGTTATGATGCAATTCCGGGCAATGGAATTTGCTATACGGCTTCGAGGAATTAGAGAAGAGGAGAGACAGGATCTGAGACAGATCTGTGCTGAAGCCTTAGCTGTGATTTTAAAAATTGATCCTGAGATGGTCCTTTGTAAAATAGATAAAATCTACAGAGTCAACTCGTGGGTGGCCAGACAAAGACAATTGCCTAGAGATGTGGTCATATATTTCACAGACAGAGCAATAAAAAATGATATTCTGCAAAAATCTTTTCTCACTTCTGTGCAAGTGAGCGGATCCAAGATTACAGTTTACAAGGAGCTTCCACCTAAGATGTTGAAATCTAGAAAAGATTTTGGTTTTCTTGTTAAAGAACTGCAGAATAATCAAATCCCATTTCGTTGGGACGCCCCAACTGGCATAATTTTGAGATATAAGGGAGAGAAACACCGTTTGAATACTGTGGAGAAGGCGGAGCAATTTTATACTGAAATTTTTAAAGAAAGAACACCATCCCCACGAACATCTACAGTCTTGGAGATTAAAGAGAGTGATAAGAAGCAACCTCAAGAATTGCAACAACAATCTAAGCAGGAATCAGAGGAGTTGAAGGGTGCTGAAGGAGGTTTTCTGGATGAGCCTTTGCTGGAACCTTCTCTAATTTTGGAGCCGGCTTGGGCGGCTGAAGTCAAGGATCAGCGTATAACCCGAGCAAAAGCCAAGCAACTTAAAGAAAAGTTACAGCAGGAAAAGGAAAAGGCTGGGGCCGTGGGGAATGCAGGACAGAAGATTTCGGATGAAATCCGAAGGTTCTGCTCTTTGCTCCAGAAAGAGAATAATGATGATTAAATGTTTATCTTGGAATGTGAATGGGTTGAATGTAACACAAAAAAGGAAGAAAGTATTTGCATATTTAAAACAACATAATAATGATATAATTTGCTTACAAGAAACGCATATTACAGCTCAAGATCAAAACTATTTGATAAATTCCAAATTAGGAACACATTTTATATCTTCAACTAACCAAAAAAAGAATGGTGTGGTTATTTACGTAAATAAAAAATTTACAGCCAAACTTATAGAAGCTGATCAAGATGGCAGGTTTGTAGCAATAGAATTACTTTCTGCTAATAATCAAATTCTTTTGATAGGAATTTACGCCCCTAATCAACAACAGGACTATTTTTATAAAATGCTGCATGCTAAAATACTTCAATGGGATTACAGATCTATTTTAATTATGGGAGATTGGAATGGAGTAATTGATTCTAAATTAGACAAAAAGACTTTGGCAAAGTCAAGAATTAGATTACCACAGACTTTTTTTGATATGAAAGAGGACCTGGAATTAAAAGATATTTGGAGAATACATAACCCAAAAGAACTGGATTATACTTTCTTCTCTGACAGACATAGATCCTTTTCCAGGATTGACTTTATCTTGTTGTCTGATGATTTACTTGTCAGCACAAAAAGAAGAAAGATTCTGCCAAGAACTTTGACTGATCATAGCCCAGTGTGGATAGAAATTGAGACATGCAAGAATGAGAGACGTTCTTGGAGATTAAATGAAAACTTGTTCAGATATGAAAAAAATATAATAGAACTTAAAAAGTATTTGAAAGAGTTTTTTGAAATGAATTTGAATAAAGGCACCCCAATGGAAATTGTGTGGGACGCAAGTAAAGCTTATATGAGAGGGGTGCTTATATATATGAACTCTAAACATAGGTTGATTCGACAAAAGAAAAGACGAACTGGAAGCAGAAATAAAGAACAAGGAACAGTTACTTATTAAAAATCCAACAGATGAAAGAATACTTAGTGTTATAAAACTTTTGAAAGACCAATTCCAAATGCTTATAGCGGATCAAGTTGCAACAAATTTACAATATGCGAAGCAAATACATTCTGCAACGCCAATAAACCGGGCAGGTGGTTGGTTTACACATTAAGGAAGAAACAGAGCATACGGACTATTGACAGTATTGATATTGGAGGGAAAGAAGTTTTTCAACAGAAATTAATAAAAGAAGCCTTTTTTGAATATTACACTAAACTATATGCCAGAGAGGAGGTGCAGAATGGACTTATAGAAAAATATTTAGACAACAAAAGAGTTACAAAAATTACTGAGCAACAAAAGGAAAGAATGAATTATCCTATAACAGAGGAGGAGATAATAGCAGCAATAAAACAATTAAAAACAGCTAAAGCTCCTGGAACGGATGGTCTGACTGCAGTGTATTATAAAACTCTGCAGGTAGAAATGGTGGAACAACTTAGAGATTTATTCTGTAATATACAACAAGGGGGAAAAGTACCCCCATCATGGACTACAGCTTATATCTCTTTGATACCAAAAGAACAAGCAGGTCCCAAAAAACCAGAGAACTACAGACTGATATCTCTTTTGAATACGGATTACAAAATTTACGCAAAAGTATTAGCCAACAGACTGATGCCAGTGATTCAAAAGGTGATTCATGATGATCAAGCGGGATTTATTGAGGGTAGGCATATGAATGACAATGTAAGGCATGTAATAGATTTATTGGAATATCTTGAGAAGAATAAACAGATCCCTGCAGTGCTGGTTTTTTTTGGATGCAGAGAAGGCCTTTGATAAAGTGGACTGGAATTTTCTACTAAAGACTTTAAAAAGGATGGACTTCGGGGACCAATTTATACAGGCGGTCTCAGCAATTTATCAAGATCAAAAGGCACAGATTATTATTAATGGAAGTTTGACAACAGAGTTTAAAATCGAAAAAGGAACAAGACAGGGATGTCTGCTGTCCCCATTGTTTATTTTAACACTAGAAGTCTTGTTAAATACAATAAGGGATTCTAATACTTTGAAAGGTATAACGATAAGGCAAGAGGATTACAGAATAAAGGCATTTGCAGATGATCTGGTCGTCACCCTAACACAGCCAATGGAATCAATAATCCAGATGAAGGACATTATACAAGACTATGGTAAAGTTTCAGGTTTTAGATTGAATCAGAAAAAAACTAAGATGGTAGTCAA
Source organism: Arizona elegans (assembly GCA_022577455.1). Taxonomy (NCBI): domain Eukaryota; kingdom Metazoa; phylum Chordata; class Lepidosauria; order Squamata; family Colubridae; genus Arizona; species Arizona elegans. The sequence goes on from JAKOOJ010000049.1 coordinate 1,562,216, forward strand.
AAATATGACACAAGATCGTAAACTGGAGCTAGAAAGGAGGGCAGGTTTTGAGATCGTACCAAAGGTAAAATATCTAGGAGTTCAGGTTGCAGAATCAAATATGAAATTGTTTCAAAATAACTATGAGGTGTTGTGGCGAGAGGTGCAAAAAGATATGGAGACTTGGAAAAAACTGCAGCTGTCTTTACTGGGAAGAATAGCAGCAGTTAAGATGAACATTTTGCCAAGATTTCTTTTTTTGTTTCAAATGATTCCGGTGCTCAAAAATGATAAACAATTAAAAGTATGGCAAATTGGTGTGAACAAGTTTGTCTGGAACGAGAAAAAACCAAGAGTAAAAATGAAAATCATGCAAGACGTTCCAGAAAGGGGAGGTCTTAAACTTCCAAACCTACAATTATATTATGATGCAACAGCCTTGACTTTAGTAAGTGATTGGTTTGGAGGAAAAAAGACTGGAATACTAAACGTAGAAAGTTTTGATTTGGAATTTGGATGGCACGCTTACTTATTTTATGACAGTAAAGTGGATAAAGTATTCAAAAGCCATATACTTAGAGATTCATTGTTGAGAGTCTGGAAGAAGCACCGAAACAATTGGGATTATAAAATACCGCTATGGCTGGATCTTGGTCATACTTTGTGGAATACAAATATAATGTCACTCGGGGGGGGTTTATACAAAGAGGTTCTTTTTACAGATGCGGGCAGATGGCAGCTGAAGACATTACAGACATTGTTGGCTGAAGGGATTAATCTAACTTGGTTACAATATAATCAATTGCAATTGAGATGGAAAGAGGACCAAAAAACTGGTATTATGATGTATGAGGAAGAATTAGTTAGACACATAAAAGAGAAAGGCCCAATGCATATCAAAAGACTTTATAATGTTTTGTTAGAAAGGGATTCAGAAACTGAACTAGTTAAAGACTGCATGATTAAATGGGCACAAAATTTTGAGGAACCAGTGATGTTGGAAACATGGGAAAAAATTTGGGTTCAGAATGTTAAATTTACACAGTCGCAGAATCTGAGGGAAAATTTTTATAAAATGTTTTATAGATGGCATCTAGACCCCAAAAAATTGTCGTGTATGTACCCTAATGTGCAGCCTAAATGTTGGAGATGTGATTGTTTAGATGCTACATATTATCATGTTTGGTGGACCTGTAAGAAAGTTAAGGCTTTTTGGATAAAAATTTGGTGGGTCATGCAGAACGTTTTGAAGAAAAAAATTCAATTTTCTCCACAACTGTTTTTATTGGGTATAGTTAAGGGTTTTACATCGGGTGAAACAAAATTGATATTGTATATGATAACAGCAGCAAGATTGTTGATAGGTAAATATTGGAAAAATGAAGCGCTGCCTACGATTGAGGAATGGACTTTGAAGATGGCCAGTTTTGCAGAGATGGCGAAGGTTTCAGCATATCTAAAAGATTGTTCACAAGAGACTTATGAATGGGAATGGAAGAAGTGGATAGATTATGTTCAGAACAAATATCAAACTAGGAAGTATCAAATAGCCTTTATTTGAAAATGTTATATTAAGATAGAAATTTTTTAAGGTTAAGGATGAAAATTTATTAGAAAATGTTATATTAAGATAGAAATATTTTTAAGGCAATTAGGATGAAAATCTATTTGAAAATGTTACATTAAGATAGAAATAGGTTAATGTAATGAAGATGAAAATTTGTAAGGGGGAGGGAGGGGTTCAAGTTTTATATACAAAGGAGGGTTTTTCCTTTTATTTGACATGAGTATACTGTGAGGAAGTCTGGGGGGAGGGGAGGGTTAGGGTGGGTTAGGGAGGCTGGGAAGTTTGGGGTGGGTTGCGGGGGGGGGGGGGGGAAAGGGGTGAAAATGTAACTGTAAAACTTTTGCAATAAAAAAAAAAAAGATGTGTGGACTTCAACTCCCAGAATTCCTAAGCCAGCATGACTGAGTGGGGAATTCTGGGAGTTGAAGTCCACACGTCTTAAAATCTCCAAACATGGCAACTTTAAGATGTGTGGACTTCAACTCCCAGAATTCTCAAGCCAGCATGACTGAGTGGGGAATTCTGGGAGTTGAAGTCCACACGTCTTAAAGTCTCCAAACATGGCAACTTTAAGATGAGTGGACTTCAACTCCCAGAATTTCCAAGCCAGGATGACTGAGTGGGGAATTCTGGGAGTTGAAATCCACACGTCTTAAAGTCTCCAAATATGGCAACTTTAAGATGAGTGGACTTCAACTCCCAGAATTCCTAAGCCAGCATGACTGAGTGGGGAATTCTGGGAGTTGAAGTCCACACGTCTTAAAGTCTCCAAACATGGCAACTTTAAGATGAGTGGACTTCAACTCCCAGAATTCCTAAGCCAGCATGACTGAGTGGGGAATTCTGGGAGTTGAAGTCCACACGTCTTAAAATCTCCAAACATGGCAACTTTAAGATGTGTGGATTTCAACTCCCAGAATTCCCAAGCCAGCATGACTAGGCAGGGAATTCTGGGAGCTGAAGTCCACAAGATTTAAAGCTGCCAAGTTTGGGGACCCCTGTCCTAAGGGATGGCAGCTCCGAAAGACATAATTGGTCTGAAATTAAACCCAGATCTCTCTCAACTGGGAACAGGAAACTGGCCATACCATGAAACGATGACTCAGTCTCTACAACGGACATAGCTGACATGGTTTCCCTGCTTAAAATCAGGCAGGAATCCTACTGCCCTGCCAGCTGCCTGCCTAGCTTTCCAGAGGATAAATAAAGGTTATTTATTTGTTATTTATGATTCATATTTATATGAATCATATAAATAGAGCTACCAAACTCAGACATAGGCGATACCGACAGAAAAGGATGTTTGGAGCTTAGGGTTGAACTGGGTGGGTGGGGGATGGGGTCCTCGCTGCTTTCTGAGCTTGGTGGTTTTTCTTGCAGATGTTTCATGACCCAACTAGGGAACATTATCAGTGCTAGAAGGGTTTGTGGAGTAGTAGTAGGAGGACGGGGTCCTTTTTTCTCCTGTTTTCTTGCAGACGTTTCATGACCCAACTAGGGAACATTATCACTGCTAGAAGGGTTTGTGGAGTAGGAGTAGGAGGACGGGGTCCTTTTTTCTCCTGTTTTCTTGCAGATGTTTCATGACCCAACTAGGGAACATTATCACTGCTAGAAGGGTTTGTGGAGTAGGAGTAGGAGGACGGGATCCTTTTTTCTCCTGTTTTCTTGCAGACGTTTCATGACCCAACTAGGGAACATTATCACTGCTAGAAGGGTTTGTGGAGTAGGAGTAGGAGGATGGGGTCCTTTTTCCTCCTGTTTTCTTGCAGACGTTTCATGACCCAACTAGGGAACATTATCACTGCTAGAAGGGTTTGTGGAGTAGGAGTAGGAGGATGGGGTCCTTTTTTCTCCTGTTTTCTTGCAGATGTTTCATGACCCAACTAGGGAACATTATCAGTGCTAGAAAGGTTTGTGGAGTAGGAGTAGGAGGACGGAGGTCCTTTTTTCTCCTGTTTTCTTGTAATTTGTAAGGCCTGCAGACAAGGAGAGTTCAGGAGAAGAGCAAGGAGCACCCCCTCCTGATCCGAGAGCAAGGAGAGAAGAGAGAAGGCGAGAACAACGCAGACTGAGACGGCTATGAGGGAGGAGAGTGCCCCGCCCCCTTTCACAAGGCACACCTGGGGACTGAGATGTAAGGAGGTGCTGGTGGGAATGCCATTTGTCGGGAATAAGCGTTGAATCTGTGGAGTCTCATGCACTTGCCAAAGCCTGGAGATTGCTGTACTCTGTCTTGTGTGGCTTGCCAGTTTTCCTGCTTCGCTGTACTTCTTAATCTGGTTACTGTTTAGCTAACCTGGCTTATTGGACTGCTGGCCCTGGTTAATGTTTGAACTAACCTGGTTTATTGGACTGCTGGCCCTGGTCGCTGTTTGGTTAACCCTGGCTTATTGGACTGCTGGCCCTGGTTAATGTTTGGGCTAACCTGGCTTATTGGACTGCTGGCCCTGGTCGCTGTTTGGTTAATCTTGGCTTATTGGACTGCTGGCCCTGGTTAATGTTTGGGCTAACCTGGCTTATTGGACTGCTGGCCCTGGTTAATGTTTGGACTAACCTGGCTTATTGGACTTCTGGCACTGGTCGCTATTTGGTTAGCCCTGGCTTATTGGACTGCTGGCCCTGGTTAATGTTTGGGCTAACCTGGCTTATTGGACTGCTGGTTCTGGTTAATGTTTGATTAACGTGGCTTATTGGATTGCTGGCCCTGGTCACTGTTCAGTTAACCCTGGCTTATTGGACTGCTGGTTCTGGTTAATGTTTGATTAACGTGGCTTATTGGATTGCTGGCACTGGTCACTGTTCAGTTAACCCTGGCTTATTGGACTGCTGGCCCTGGTTAATGTTTGATTAACATGGCTTAGTGGACTGTTGGCCCTGGTTGCTGTTTGGTTAACCCTGGCTTATTGGACTGCTGGCCCTGGTTAATGTTTGGGCTAACCTGGTTTACTGGACTACTTGCAGCCAGAGGTTTCTGAAGGTCCGTGTGAGAGCTTTGCTCCAGGACTTGTAGTGAATGTGGGAACGTTTGGGGGCACAGTTGGAGCAATGAAGGGAGTTAGATCCCTTCTCTGGTTGTGTTGCTTTCGTGCCACGCTCTGGGGTCGTCACAGGGACCCTCACGTTTTTCAGGCAGCTCTTCGGGGTTGATTGTTCAAGAGAACGAAGAAAAATAGCACAGCGTGAAAGAAAGCAATTCGAGTTTTTTTTGTTCCTCGCGAGGCACCTTGCAAGAGAGAAAGGGCCCGGAGAGGTGTGGGGGTGGTGGAGGGGCTTCATCAAGAGGCCTTTCATAAGAGATGAAGAGTTGAACTTGGAGCTGAGCTGTCCGCTAAAGATGTGAAATCTCATTGCTCTGATGCGATTGTCAATTGGGGCAGAAATTTTCCTTCCTTCTCTTTGGCTCGGAGGAAAAGGTCAGATGTGATCTGGTTCAGAAATTAAGGTCCCACAAACTCCACCAGACGGGACCCAACGGCTTTATTAATGTTCCTTTCAAGTGAGCTGCTCGGGTGAACACCATCAGAAAGGAAAGAGCTTCTACACCATCATTCTCATTAGGTAGAATTACATTACGGCCTCTTTGCGGGGGCCGTAATGTCCTTTCGGAATTGTTCATGAATCGTTTCGTTGATCTCCGCTCGGCTGTGCCTTAGTAGCCGAATGGCCTTTGTGGGCCAGGAGAAGGCCGGAAAAACAATACGCAACTGGAGATGGATGTGGTGGTTCTCTATTGCCTTAAATCTCTTCATTATCTCCACGCTAACAGCTTGGCTTACCGATAGCAAAGTTCCCGGGATCAAGAGGTGCTTCCAATTGGCGAAGATTTCAGCATATTTAAAAGATTGTTCTCAAGAGACTTATGAATGGGAATGGAAGAAGTGGATAGATTATGTTCAGAACAAATATCAAACTAGGAAGTATCAAATAGCCTTTATTTAAAAATGTTATATAAGATAGAAATATTTTAGGGTTGAGGATAAAAATTTGTTCGAAAATGTTATACTAAGATAGAAATATTTTAAGGTTAAGGATGAAAATTTGTTAGAAAATGTTACATTATGATAGAAATATTTTTAAGGTAATTAGGATGAAAATTTATCTGAAAATGATATACTGAGATAGAAATAGGTTAATGTAATGAAGATAAAAATTTGTAAGGGGGAGGGAGGGGTTCAAGTTTTATATACAAAGGAGGGTTTTTTCCTTTTATCTGACATGAGCATACTAGGAAGTCTGGGGGGAGGGGAGGGTTAGGGTGGGCTGGGGAGGTTGGGAAGTTTGGGGGGGTAGTGGGGGGGGAAAAAAGGGGGTGAAAATGTAATTGTAAAACTTTTGCAATAAAAAAAAAAAAAAGAGGTGCTTCCAATTTTTTTTTTTACAGCCCAAAATAGCAATTTTGAGGATCAGATATATTTTTTCCTAGCCTGGGTTTCCCCACCTCAATTACCGTCGTGAAATGTCATTGTTTTCTGTGACTGCTAATGCATAGATTTTATTCCCATTGTACAGCTAAGACGTAGATTTTACTCCCAATATACAGCCGTGCTACTGGTTGGTAGCAGATTGATTCTTTCACCCTGTTCTCACGGGAGGGAAAATAAATGCTGGTTCTTCCTGGAATGTTACTGTCAGGACTTCAACCTGCATTTACTCTAGTGCTGACATAAGAAGGAGAAGAGGGGGCAGCTGGCAAGAGGACGCTTGACATTTCACCTACTTAATTTCCTTGAAGATAATATCCCCTAGGAGATGAGATGGGAGGGGGGACATTCCTGGGAGCTGAAGTAGTAGATATGGGGAGAGTGATTTGGAAGAAGGCCAATGAGACGCAGAGATTTGGGGAACGGAAAGGGAAGGTTTTGGGGTCTGGAAGTCAGAGTTGACTACGCCACAATCGGGGACAGGTTGTGGTGCTTAATAAAATGAAAGATTTCTTCAAAGACTATCTGTTTGGAAATGCAATTTTTTTTTTTTAATTTGATTTATATGCCGCCCTTCTCCGGAGACTCGGGGCGGCTTACAATGCGCTAAGCAATAGCCTTCATCCTTTTGTATATTTATACAAAGTCAGCTTATGGCCCCCACAATCTGGGTCCTCATTTTACCTACCTTAGAAAGGATGGAAGGCTGAGTCAACCTTGAGCCTTGGCGAGATTCGGACCTGCAGTAATTGCAGGCAGCTGGTCTTAATAACAGGGTGCTTTAGACTACTGTACTACCAAGGCAATTTATTTTATTTGAGACGATATCGAAACCTGACAGATACAATATATTATTGTTGTTGTTGTTGTTATTATTATTATTATTATTGTTGTTGTTGTTGTGTGTTGCACAGTCAGTCAGATGTTGAGACTGGATTTGGCAGTTTTGTCCCCCTCTTGAGTTTTTCCCAGGTACCCGGGACAGGCGGATTGATAGATGGATGTATATCTATATATGTATATCTATCTATAGATGGATGGAGGTATATCTGCAGGATGTAAGCTGTTCTGAGGAAAGCTACCTTTTGCAATTGACCAATGGGGATTTTTTTCAATGCCAAAGATGTTCCACGAAGTGCTCCAGATGAATGAAGCCACCTTCTTGGCTTTTTCATTGGCCAAAAATAAGCCATTATTGGTATATGTTTCTGGTAATAACCAACATACCAGCAGATGGGATGGGCACTGCGTTTCTCCACATTTACACAATGTGTTGTTATCGGCTAAGAGCCTCCACTTGAGCATATTGGTTAAGGTGACCAGATTTTAACATTGGTAAAGAGGGACATTGTGGGCGTGGCTTATTTTGTGGGCGTGACTAGCTGGTCATGTGACTGGGTGGGCGTGGCTAGCTGGTCATGTGACCGGGTGGGTGTGGCTAGCTGGTCATGTGACCGGGTGGCCATGGCTATGCGTATAGGGTAAGGTGAACAGATTTTAACATTGGTAAGAAGGACACCATTGTGGGCGTGACTTATTGTGTGGGCGTGGCTTGGAGGCCATGTGACTGGGTGGGCGTGGCTAGCTGGTCATGTGACCGGGTGGCCATGGCTATGTGTATAGGGACTACTCAGAGGGCTGAAAAGTCATTTCTGACAGGTCCTCACACTTATGACCATCCTCACATTTATGCCCGTGCAGTATTCTTAACAACCGTCACTCATTTCACAACTGCTTCTCTCCACCATGATGACAAGATAGGGCAAAAATGTAAAATGTGAGGACAGTCATAAATTCGAGGACTGGTCAAAAGTGTGAGGACCAGTCAAAAATAACTTTTTCAGCCCTCTGAGTAGTCCATATGCATTAAAGGATACAGCAATAGAGAGGGATGAAGGAATGGAAATTAGAGTAGGAGTGAGGGTAAGAGAGGGAGGAAGAGAGGAGGAGAAGGAGAAAGGAAGAGGAAGTAGGGAGGAGAAAAAGAGGGTGGGGGGAAGAGAAAGTAAGAAGGAAAGAAAAGAGAGTGGTGGTAGGTTTGAGGAGAAAGATTGCTGTACAATAAAAAAGATGAAAGGGAAGAAAGCCAACCCCAAGCAAATATAAAGATATTAAGATTAAGAATGAATTGTTAAACTTTAAAGAATAAAAGAGAACAAATATGAATAAATAGCAATAATTAGAAACACACATACAAACATGCAATGTATTTTCTTTGAACAGAATATTTGGCTGGTTCACAAATTTAAATAGCGTTTAGTCATTTCAATTAAATTTACAATTTCTATATTTCCTTTTTGCCATATTTATTCCTCATCTATTTTTTTAAAAAAAACAATATTACCCTTCATCCTCATCTCTAATCTTAATCAAATTCAATTTTTCCCTTCTATTCTATATTATACCCCTTCCCATTGTCATCTATTTTTATATCCATCCTCACATTGGTTAATTATGTAATTATGTAATACAGTTGTTTAATACAAATTCAACATTTTAATATAAATCAATTAGTTATATAACTATCTTTTTTGTATATTAATCAATATGAACATGAATATTCCAATTATTTCCATGCAATCCAATTTCTTACAAATCAATTAATTATATTTACCAATAATAATAAACCAAATAATTTCCCCCATATATTCCTCCAAACCACAACTTAACCATTTCTGCTTTCAACACAATATACAATTATTAATAGTATCTCAATTATTACAATTCCCTAGTTAAATAGAGCTTTTTTTCTTTTGTGTTTTAAAATCTTGAACTCTCCTCTTTTGCCCAAAATTTCCCATTGTTTGCAGTTTTGTACCTACCTTTTTTGGTGAGGAAAAAGAAAAAGAAAAAGAAAGAAATCTCTCTCTGCCTCATTTTGTCATGTTGCAGGTTTAGTTTCGCTTTCGCCTTTGTTTTCAGTATAGCTGGGGGGGGGGGGGGTGGAAATCTGCTCCAGGAACTTTTTGCAGCTTTTTGCAGCTAATTAACCTAGCGGAAGCTGTTAACAGGGGCTGTTTTTTCTATTTTTGCAGACATGGGTCTATTCATTTTTTTTTTAACACTGATCAGCTGTAGGTCGGCCCTTTGAAGCCCCGCGGCAAGAGTTTAAAGAGTTTTTTTTCCCTCTAGCCATCAGCGGGGATTCAGGAGGCAGAATGAAAAATCGGGACTTTTTTAAAACGCCGCGGGACGCGGGACAAATTGCTCAAAAGCGGGACGTCTGGTCACCTTAATATTGGTTTTACATTTATACAACTCTCCACCTATTCAGGGTCCTCCAGGTAGTATAAGGAAGGTCAGATCTTTCAGCCATATCCTAGCGCAGTGATGGCTAACCTTTTTGCCATCATGTGCCAAAAGCGGAGGACACGCGATGGCACGGTGGGCCCAGTAGGCCCGTTTTTCATCTTCCCCAGGCTCTAGAGCCTTTCTTGGAGCCTGGGGAGGGTGAAAACGGCTTTCCCCACCCCCCAGAGGCCCTCTGGAGGAGGAAACAGTCTGTTTCCCGGCTTCCGGTAAGCCTAGAAGGCCCGAAAATCAGCTGGCTTGTTGTTTTCCGGCTGGTCCTTCTCACACTAGAGCAAACCTGGGAAAGCAAGAGCTGATTGTTTCTGTGTTGGATTTTTGAAAAATTATATCTCACCACATAAACTTAAAAAAGAGCTAAGAGGTGATGTTTAATACAGTCACCAAAGAAAGAAAAAATATATATATCTGGAGAACTAGATATAGTAGTAGACGCAGTGGTGGCCTGCTTATTATTATTATTATTATTATTATTATTATTATTATTATTATTATTATTATTATTATTATTATTTCTTTTATTCATTAAACATGAAACTCAGTCAACTGAACATTTAAAGATGTGCCATAAATACCACTGACTGGTGCTAATGGTTGATACGGGTTGCTGCCAGCGTCCTAGGTATCAACCAAGTACCTTCTTAAGATGTTCCGAGTAGCACAGTTTTTTGCAGCTCTGCTGGTGTTATTGCAGGAAGCTGCCATTTCTTGATGTGTTTTGCAAAATTCTTGGACATGGTACCAAGTCCCCTGATGACAATGGGTATCACTGTGACATGTTTCATCCATAGCCGTGTAGTTTGGATGGCCAGGTCGCGATATTTCATGATTTTTTTCCAGTTCTTTTTCTTTGACTTTGGCATCTCCTGGTACAGCGATATCAATAAACTGTACGCTTCGGCCCTCGACAGCCGTGATATCTGGCGTGTTGTGTTCCAAGTGACGATCCATCTGAATTAGAAAGTCCCACAAGATCTTCACTGTCTCTTTTTCGATAACTTTTTCCACTTTGTGCTCCTAATGTCAACTTGCAAAGCTTTCAGCAGGAGGGAGGGAGGGAGGGAGAACTGAAGTGAATTCCATACATTCTTCCTGACCGCAATCAGAAGGAGGGTGTTAGGTTTCACAGCCAGCCAAAGTGGTTAATTGGAGAATGTGATTTATGACATGGCCAAAGAGGAGGGGAGAGACAGGGTCATAGGGGAACGTAAATCTACGTAGGATCAGTCCTAACTGCATCCGAGTATTGCCAGAATGGTGCTCCTAATAAATGAATATATTTCCTTTGAAGTTTGGATCATGGCTCATGAATTAATTAGGGCATCTTTCGGAAGCTTGACACCTATGACTTTTCGGATACAGAAAAGTCGTATTTTTTTACATAATGACCAGTGGATTAATTTAGCAACTCGATCGTGTCTAGTTTTGTAATCAGTTTGTGCGATTTTGCTGCACTCACATATTAAGTGTGAAACAGTTTCAACTTTGTCGTTGGAAAGTCGGCAGTTTGGATTGTCGGTGGATTTTTGTATCTTCGATGATGATGATGATGATTTACTTTATTCATTAAATATGAAACTCAGTCAACTGAATATTCAAAAATGCATCACAAATACCATTGACTGGTGCTATTGGTTGATATGGGTTGCTGCCAGCGTCCTAGGTATCAACCAAGTACCTTCTTAAGAACATTATTATTATATACACAAAAACATATTTATTTATTTATTTATTGGTTCAATTTATATGCCACCCTTCTCCGGAGACTCAGGACAGCTTACAATGGTTAAGCAATAGCCGTCATACTTTTGTATATACCTGCTTAGTAGGGCTTTCGGCTCCCCCTAAGCGGTGTTCTTTTTTATACAAAGTCAGCTTATTGCCCCCACCATCCGGGTCCTCAATTTACCTACCTCGGAAGGATGGAAGGCTGAGTCAACCTTGAGCCTGGTGAGATTTGAACTTGCAGTAATTGCAGGCAGCTAGCAGCTAAGTGCTACTTAACAGCACTTTAGTCCGCTGCGCTACCAAAGCTCCTTAAATGACAGTATACACAGCAAACGAGATTATTATTATTATTATTATTATTATTATTATTATTATTATTATTCCACTCCTATCATACTCAGGACTTAGCAAGGAGAAGACAATATCTTACTTACATCTTCATTTCCTGTGATGGATTATGTGCCATCGAGTCATTCTTGACGCCTAGCAACCACACAGATAGATTTTTGTCTCTAATGATCTAATGATCCTGCCTTTCAATCCTCTCAAAGGTGCACTTAAATCTGCCTCGCTGTAAGTTGGAAATGCTGAACTTGCGGCTAAGCTGACCTTCACAATTTTTGTTATCATGGGTGATTTTTGTTTTCCACGATTGGCTTATCCACAGGTTTATCCACGGTACTTTGGTTTAAAAATATGAGGGTCTGCTTTTCCATGAATGGGCTTATATACAAGCCTATAATAGGGACATGGTGGCTCGGTGGCTAAGACGCTGAGCTTGTCGATCGAAAGGTCGGCAACTCAGCGGTTCAAATCCCTAGTGCCGCGTAACGGGGTGAGCTCCCGTTCCTTGTCCCAGCTTCTGCCAACCTAGCAGTTCGAAAGCAGGTAAAAAATGCGGGTAGAAAAATAGGGACCACCTTTGGGGGGAAGGGAACAGCGTTCCGTGCGCCTTTATTGTTTAGTTATGCCGGCCTCCTTCCCTTCCCTCCCATCTCCCTCCCTCCCTCTTTCTTTCTTTCTTTCCTTCTCTCTCTCTCTTTCTCTCTTTTTCTTTCTTTCTTTCCTTCTTTCTCTCTCCCTCTTTCTTACTTTCTCTCTCTCTTTCTTTCTTTCTCTCACCCCTTCCATCCATCCATCCTTCCTTCCTTCCTTCCTTCCCTCCTTCCTTCCTTTTCTACCTTTTCTATCCTTCCTTCCTCTTTTCTCTATCCTTCCTTCCTTTTCTACCTTCTCTATCCATCCATTCATCATTCCTTCCTTCCTTCCCTTCCCTCCCATCTCCCTCCCTCCCTCCCTCTTTCTTTCTTTCGTTCCTTCTCTCTCTCTCTCTTTCTCTCTTTTTCTTTCTTTCTTTCCTTCTTTCTCTCTCCCTCTTTCTTACTTTCTCTTTCTTTCTCTCTTTCTCTCACCCCCTTCCTTCCTTTCTTCCTTCCTTCCTTCGTTCCTTCGTTCCTTCTTTCCTTTTCTATCGTAAATATATAATCCTGGGCAATGAAAAATCAATACATAAACAATAAAAAAATAACCAATTAAAATAATCCAATGGAAGTAAAAATTGAACCAAAAAAAACCCCTATTCCATAAAAAAACAAATGTAACTATTATGGTGGTCAGGAAATAAGATCACCCTTCGAGAGGTTTTTGTTATTTTATCTGGAGTGTCCTCAGCAACTACTGTAGGTTTTATATCCGTTTTATTGTGTTTATGCTAGTTTTGCTAGCTGCCTAGAGTTGCATTTGCGACACAGACAGCCATGTCAAGTAAACAAGCAATACACTGCAATCCAATGTTTTTCTTTTTTCCCCCTGCAGTCTCCGTGTTTCCCAACCCTACAGTGGATTTAGCAATGTGTGTAATAAAAATGAATGTTTTTTTTTTCTTCTTCTTTCAGACAATATCTGTTTGGCAGCTGATGTATCTGGACTTGTTCTGCACCAGCTCCGGATTCCCGAGGATTGTGACACACACCAACGGTCCTTATCAAATTTATTAAGTAGCAAGAATAAACAAAGTCCGGCAAAGGTTGGCAACCAGCCTAGAAAACAAGATACGATAAGACACTCACTCTCCAAAATGCTCTGTAATAATTACACGTTGTTTCCAGCAAGAAATTACTGACTGCGTGCGACTTAAATAGGCTAAGGGAGTGGCCAATTATCCTCAAGCCTTACTCTCGAGGAGACCTCCTTCTCCTGAGTAGCCACTCCTGCCTTTTGGCAGCCCTGCGTGCTCCAGCATTGAGGAGAGGCTCCTCCACTTCGCTCTCTCCACTTGAAGGAGCCTCTGGAGGTTCTGAAGGCCCTGGCTGAGTCTCTGCCTCTGGCATCACATCCTCTTCAGCCTCCTCGCTGTCCGACGCGAGCGCCAGCTGCACAGGCTGCTGGCACAACCCCACACCAGCCTCCTCGTCGTCGGGATCAGCCACGATCTGCGCAGGCCACTGGCGGGCCACAACAGGACTGCTATCTGTCAAAAATGGTGTGGGTCTGCTTGGGTGAGGTGGGGGGGGGGGGGTTGGACTAGATGACCTCCAAAGTCCCTTCCAACTCTGTTATTCTTCAGCAAGCTTCTCCAGCAGTTCCCCTTTCTCCATCCAGCTGGTCTGCAATTATCCTCCAGGTCTATGGAGATTCTCAATCATCCAGGCCCAAAAGTGCTTTTCCCAAAAGGCAACTGGACTTCTTTTCTGCTAAAATCCTAACCAGTCAGTTAGAACCGAAGAAGCATCTTGGATGAGAAGTGAAACGACTTCAAAGAAAACAAGGAAGTCCAGATGCTTTTTTGGGGGAGGTGAAAAAAAACCAGCTTTGGATAACCTCCAGGCTTTGGACAAAGCCTCTGTAGATGCTGTTAGATATTCGCGGACACGACGCCTGCGCAACCGGCTCTGTTGCCAGGCGTCGAGGATTGGCTAGGACGCGAGCAGCTGCGAGAGTGGGAGAATAGCTGCCAATGATTGGTTAGTGTGTTTTCTCTGTTAACTATTTAAGGAGCTGTCAGGCGAGTTGTTTTTGCTTGCGTTACGAGTACTTGTTAGATCTGTTCTTTGAATAAAGTTGGTGTTTAACAAACAACTTAGCCTCCAACGTGTTTACCCACTGGACACAACAGATGCCATCTATTTGAACATCATCATCATCCTCATCATTTCAACGATGATTCTGAATTTCAAAGCTGCTTTTGCTTCTGTTCTGACCCAGCTCCCCAATCACGACAAACCTTCTGAAGTTAAATCAATGATTCCTTTATGAGGAGTGCCAGCAGCCTCAGCAAAAAGTTGTCTGCCACATCTATTCATCTCCGTCCCCTGCCTTTTATCTCCAGAGCCAGGGTGGGGCTTCGCTAGCAGCAGTGGCTCTTCCATCCCAAGGACTGGCCCATAGATTTCCACTGCTCTCCTCTCCTCTTGCCTTCTGTGCATTGGGCACTGGACCCAGCTGTTCCTCCTCTTCCTCATCAGCCACCTCCGGACCTGGGGGCTGTTGACTCTCCATCTGAGGGCTGACGGACGGCCCAGGCTCCACCTCTGTCTCTCTCTCTCTCTCTCTGCCAGCTCCATTCCCTCCTCTCCCTCGGAGCTCTCAGGTTGCCTCAATGCTGATCCTGACTCCCACGCCTCCTCCTCCTCCTTCTCTGATTCGGCTGCTGATGGGGCCAGTGGCTGACAGGCCAAAACAGCTTGGTTTAGAGGTGGCGCAGTGGTTAGAGTGCAGTACTGCAGCTACTTCAGCTGACTGCTAGTTCAGCAGATCTGCAGATCAAATCTCAAAGCGGCTCAAGGTTGACTCAGCCGTCCATCCTTCCGAGGTGGGTAAAATGAGGACCCAGATTATTGGGGGCAATATGCTGTTTAGTATACTGTCGATTGTTGTAAGCCGCCCAGAATCCTCGGAGAGTGGGCGGCATAGAAATATGATTAATAATAATAATAATTTTTAAGACCCTTTTCTCTTAAAAGAGAAAATTCATTATATGCTACAGTTTATTTATTTATTTGATTTATTTATTTATTTTATTAAATTTCTATACCGCCCTTCTGAAGGACTCAGGGCAGTGAACAGCCACAAGATAAAATACATAAATACAAAAATTTAAAATAAATTAAAAACGAATTAAATAATTTGGCTGAACAAATTTAAAATGCCCCATAATTTAAAAACAAATTAAAATTTACATTTAAAAAGGGGAGAAGATTTATTTAGTTGTAGTTCCTCCGTTGAATCGAGGAGATGCTGTTTCTTGAGGGGTTGAGATTGATAAATACATCCGATTTCTCTCCCGTCTCAAGTTATTGATGCCTAATAAATAAAGATGAGTCGCAAGAAAAGCATATGCTGACCATAAGGAAAATAATCCGCATCTGTATCAATCAAATTTTTTTTTATGGTCATAGAGCAGCATAGCAACATCCATATTTAAAGCGCAGTTCTTGAATTCTGCCAAGTCAGGGGGCAGGGAAAAAAACAAAAACAAAAAACTAGAGACCGCATCAGCCATTCAGTGGGGCTGAGAGAGCTAAATTTTTGATGGATCATTTCAATTTACAAGCACGCTAAATGATGGAGGGTGAGAGAATTTAACAGAAGTTTACTTCTGCTAAAGGAAAAGATCGCTTTTTCAGAGAGCCACGTCTTTTTAAACTCCTGGGCATTTCTGATATTTTGAGAGAATTAGAAACACAGGTTTTGTGGCTACATAGTGAAATTAAGGTGCTGGAGACAGTGAGTTCTAGTCCAGCCTTAGGCATGAAAGTCGACTGGGTAACTTTGGGCCAATCACCAGGAGACAGTGAGTTCTAGTCCAGTCTTAGGTATGAAAGCCAACTGGGTAACTTTGGGCCAATCACCAGGAGACGGTGAGTTCTAGTTCAGTCTTAGCTATTAAAGCCAACTGGGTAACTTTGGGCCAATCACCAGGAGACGGTGAGTTCTAGTTCAGTCTTAGCTATTAAAGCCAACTGGGTAACTTTGGGCCAATCACCAGGAGACGGTGAGTTCTAGTCCAGTCTTAGCTATTAAAGCCAACTGGGTAACTTTGGGCCAATCACCAGGAGACGGTGAGTTCTAGTCCAGTCTTAGGTATGAAAGCCAACTGGGTAACTTTGGGCCAATCACCAGGAGACGGTGAGTTCTAGTTCAGTCTTAGCTATTAAAGCCAACTGGGTAACTTTGGGCCAATCACCAGGAGACGGTGAGTTCTAGTCCAGTCTTAGCTATTAAAGCCAACTGGGTAACTTTGGGCCAATCACCAGGAGACGGTGAGTTCTAGTCCAGTCTTAGGTATGAAAGCCAACTGGGTAACTTTGGGCCAATCACCAGGAGACGGTGAGTTCTAGTTCAGTCTTAGCTATTAAAGCCAACTGGGTAACTTTGGGCCAATCACCAGGAGACGGTGAGTTCTAGTCCAGTCTTAGGTATGAAAGCCAACTGGGTAACTTTGGGCCAATCACCAGGAGACGGTGAGTTCTAGTTCAGTCTTAGCTATTAAAGCCAACTGGGTAACTTTGGGCCAATCACCAGGAGACGGTGAGTTCTAGTCCAGTCTTAGGTATGAAAGCCAACTGGGTAACTTTGGGTCAATCACCAGGAGATGGTAAATTCTATTCCTGCCTTAGACTTGAAACTGGATGGGTGACTTTGGGCCAATCACCAGGAGATTGTGAGTTCTAGTCCTGCTTTAGGCATGAAAACTGTCTAACCTATAAGTCATTAAATCACCCCTGGGAATTATGGAATTATGGTGGTATACAAAACGGACAAATGAAACACGAACATGGCACAAACTGGTTGGCATTCCTTGCTATTTTATTATGTCTGGGAAACGGGGTGGGCAGGTTCGGGACCCAAGAGCAGAAAGATGGGGTGAGCTCCTGTTCCTTGCCTCAGCCTAGCAGTTCAAAAGCATGGGCATGCGAGTAGAAAAACAGGTACCACTTGGGTGGGAAGATAACAGCCTTCTGTGCATCTTTGGTGTTTAGCCATGCTGGCCACGTGGCCACGGAAATTGCTGGCGCCCTCAGCCAAGAAACAGTGGTGAGCACTGTCCCCTAGACTCAGACAAGACTGGACAAGGGAAATCTTTATCTTTACCTTATTTTTATTATGTCCAACGGACGTTCAGAAGATTGCAAATGACCAAGCCATTCCAGACTGCCTTAGACTTTTCTTTTGATGTTATCAGTCAGAGATGGATGTTCCTACCTAATATGTGATTATTAATAATGCGGACAATAGAACATTCAGATGATTAAAAGCCAGCTCCTGTCGCCACCGATGTTAACTTCATAAAGTGAGCACACAAAGCCTCTTTGAAATGCCTCTAAAGGTTAAAATAATCGTTGCTTCTTTTTCACCGGATTATTAAAACTGCAAAATTAAACAGGAAGATTGATTTTCCCCTTGCCAGTGCCTTGGCAAACGAAAGAGGGATATAAACATAAGAATACAGGCAGTCCTCGACTTATGTCCACAACCGAGCCCAAAATTTCCGTTGCTAAGTGAGACAGTTCTTCAGTTAGGCTTGCCCCATTTCCCCACCTTTCTGGCCACAAGTTGTTAAATGAATCACTGCTGTTGTTAAGTTAGGAATACGGTTGTTAAGTGAGTCTGGCTTCCCCGTTGACTTTGCTTGTCAGGAGGTCGCAAAAGGGGATCATGTGACCCCGGGACACTGCGACCATCATAAATATGAACCGGTTACCAAGCTTCTGAATTTTGATCACGTGACCCTAGGGATGTTGCAACCGTCATAAGGGTGAAAAACGATAATAAGCATGGGTGGAATTCAGCCGGTTAGGACCGCTTCGAGCGAACCGGATGTTAATTTTAATCTGGTTCGCCGAACTGGTAGTTACAAGGACTGGCTGACCCCGTCCACCCCACCCCGCCCCTCCCAGGAGTCTCCACATGGCCTGTTTTGGATGCCAGGTAAGTGCAGTGGCTGCACGGAGGCTCTGGGAGGGTGAAAAACGGGCCTCCTGGAAGTTCCAGAAATCCAGAAACGGGCCTCTGGAGCCCGCGGGAGGCCGTTTTCGCCCTCCCAGAGGTTCGAGAAAAACATCAGGAGCTTTGGGAGGGTGAAAAACAGGCCTAATGGAAGAAATCCAGAAATGGGTCTGTTTCTGGCCTCCAGAGGGTCTCTGGAGCCCGGGGGAGACTGTTTTCGCCCTCCCAGAGGCTCAAGAAAAGCCTCCGGAGCCTGGGGAGTTCGAAAATGCCCCCGGCCCCCCATGGTGCAGGAGGCCGAGTAGGCCATGTCCACCATGGCCAGGCCCACTCAGCAACCGGGCAGAGAACCGGTTGTTAAACCCCTGGTCATAAGTCACTTTTTCCAGTGTCATTGTAACTTCGAACAGTCACTAAATGAACTGCTATAAGTTGAGGACTCCCTGTACACAGGAGTGGGAGAGAGAGAGGGGAGAGAGTTAAATAAAAGTTGCCTTTACAATCATCAACCCGAGGAGTGTATTAAAGGAACCCTTAGACTTTCCTTTGCTAACATTTGCTCTCTCCCCAAAATTGCTCTCTCTCTGCTCCACCATTAGGTCACCAGCCATAATCATAGCCTCTTGAGCAACATTAAGCTTTTAGATAGCACTTTAATATCCCATTTTAGTGCAAAAGGCTTTTCTTTTTATTCCTTTTTGTACACGCGTCGCCTGGTAGCTCTTACCCTTTCATTAGCCGGTTTCATTACCGCCACTTCAGTTTTCATATTAGTGAATGGGCTAATTTGCCTTGGCAACTCAGTTTGGGCTAACCACGTTACGTTCAATCGGCAGAGATTTCCCGGGGAGAAACTCCGCTTGGATCTGCCAGGGGAGGTCTGGCAAAAGGTCATCTCTGCTGCAATCAGAACCGAACATCTGTTTGCAAGGATGCTGTCGGAATTGCAGCGTGCCGAAGGAAAGCTTGGCATTTCTGGAAATCGGAACCAGAATCAGACTAACAGAGATGGAGGGGGACCTTGGAGGTCTTCTAGTCTAACCCCCTGCTCAAGCAGGAGACCCTACAGTGCTTCAGACAGGTGTTCTGTCCAATCTCTTCTTAAAGTCCTCCAGTGGTGGAGCGGCCACAACTTCTGGTGGCAAGCTGTTCCACCGGCTAATTGTCCTCACAGTTAGAAAGTTTCTCCTTAATTCCAGGTTGCTTCTCTCCTTGGTTAGTTTCCATCCATTGTTTCTTGTTCTATCCTATTATTGGAGAATAATTTGACCCCCTCTTCTTTTGTGGCAGCCCCTCGAATACTGGAATACTGCTATCATGTCACTCCTAATTCTTCTTTTCTTTAGACCAGCCAAGCCCAAATCCTGCAGATGTTCTTCATATGTTTTAGTCCCCAGGCCTTTTAATCATCTCAATTGCTCTTCTTTGCCCTTTTTCCAAAATCTCAACATCTGTTTTGTAGCATGGTGACCAAAACTGGATGCTGTATTCCAGATGTGGCCTTACTAAGGCTTTACAAAGCGGTACTAATACGTCACGTGATTTTGATTCTATGCCTCTGTTTATACAACTCAGGATTGTATTCACTTTTTTTGGCTGCTGCTCCACACAGCTGGCTCATATTCAAACGATCGTCCACTAGGACTCCAAGGTCCCTCTCACAGTGACTGTTTTCGAGCCAGGTCTCGCCTAATCCGTACTTATACCTTTGATTTTTTTTCCCCCTGCCTAAATGTCAAACTTTGCTTTTCTCCACATTAAAAATGCATTTTGTTAGATAGGGCCAGAGGTGGTATTCAGCCGGTTTGCGCAAACCGTTGGTGGAAATTTGGCCAAGGTCGCTGAAATGGTAACAATAGCCCCTGAACCGGTCCTCCGGTCGCCACTTGCTTGCCTCGCCTGCCATATTCATTGTCGCCATGTTCTTAGCGCCAGCACATCCCATTGCCTTGCAAGTCTAATGGGATGAGCATGTGCGAAGAATATGGCGGCGGCGGCAGCAGCTTTTTCCACGACCTCCGGTACTTTTGGGCGGCCTGCTGAAAGAAGCCTGGGAGGCTTCTTTGCCAGCCGCTTTCCAGCAGCAGCAGCTGACTGGGGAGCACCGAAAACTATAATCAGCTTGTATTCCGGATTCTTTGTTCAGTTGCTTACCTTCCATAGCGGCTGGTCCAGAAATGGGGATGACTGGCGAAGGGAGGGTGGGGGTAGATAGGTGGAAATTCCAAAAAATTTCCTACCTTTTCCTGTGGGCGTGGCGAGGTGGGGGGGGTCATGTGGGCGTTGGGCGTGATGTCAAGCTGGCGACGCCCACTCAGTCACATGCCCCCCACCTAGCCACGCCCACCGAACCAGTATGAAACTTTTTGAAACCCACCACTGAATAGGGCCCATTATTCAAATTTGTCGGGATCTTTATAATTACACAAAGCCAGAGCTTTGGAATATTTAGATTCCTGTGTCTGGTTGTTGATTTTTTTATTATTTTTTTTTTGCTAGCTGCTGTCACCATTTTGATTTAATTCAATTTCCCTGTTTCCGGCTGTTTCCCAATTTTTTTTTTCCAGAAAGGGTTTGATTTCCCAATGCGATGTAAGCCTATATCTAAAAACGACCACAAGATGACATCACCGGGAGCAAGCAAGGATGACAGAGGAAAAGGCTAAGCGAGGACATGCAAAGACCAAAACGAGAAAGCAATTTTTTTCTGGTTTTTTTTTTTTTTTTTTTTTGCAAAGAAAAGTGAAATATCATCAGAAAGGAAGGCTGTTTTTTTTTTTTTAGCTGTTCTGAAACTTTTTTTGTGGAAATCAAGGACGGGTGGCTTTGGATCCATTGTAAAATTTAAACAGGGATGAAGGGAAAGGGAATAAAATTAGAATGATGGGGAAACTGATTGATGTGTTTGTTGGATATGGAGGTAGTATTGCCACAATTGAGCCCAGCATTTCTGTTGTTTAGGGAGACATTGGGTTACGGGAGTTTTGCCCCATTTTACGACCTTTCTTGCCACTGTTATTAAGTGAATCACCGCACTTAACTTAAATGGGGGAAAGGAATTATGAATTAACGACGTCTACTGCATACAAGGAAAATCGATATAAAATGTTTTATAGATGGCATATGCCACCAGAGAGGTTAGCAAAAATGTTTAAAGATAAATCAGCTAAATGTTGGAAATGTCATCAGCTACCAGGATCTTATTATCATATGTGGTGGACATGTCCAGAAGCAAAAAAAAATTATTGGAATAAAATCAAAACATGGTTGGAAGAGATGATACAGTTACGTATTGAATCTAAACGAGAGCTGTTCCTATTGGGTATCCTTCCAGAAAAGACTAGTTAAGGAAAAATACTTATTTGATTATACATGTAATAACAGCTGCAAGAATTGTTTATGCTCAAAATTGGAAAGCAGAGAAAATACCTTTGGAAGATGAGGTGATAAAAAAAAAAAGATGGACTGTGCGGAAATGAATAGATTGACTTTAAGGATTAAAGATAGGGAAGAGATAGAGTGTTATAGAATATGGAACTGTTTCTATTATTGGTTGGAAAAGAGATATAAAAGATAAAAGCTTTATGATTATATTTAAACATTTGATAGGCAGAATTTTGTTTTAGTAAGGAGATATTAGGACCTAAGGGGCATTGCAACGGTCATAAATATGAATCTATTGCTGAGCATCTGAATGTTGATTACATGACCCAATTGTGAAATTGCAGCCTCCCCAGGGTCGTAACTTTGTTGTGAATCGTAACTGTGAAAAACGGTCATAAGTCACTTTTTTCCAGTGCCGTTGTAACTTCAAACGGCCACTGAGTGAACCATCGTAACTCGAGGACTAGCTGCACTGGTTGACTTCTATCTGATTTCGGCATCATTTCCCAGGGTTCAAATCAGCCTTCAAACCACGAGGAATGTTCTCGAAAGAGTTCGGCTGATGAGGCAACTGCAAGTCCTCCTCTCATGAACAAGGACAGGAAAATGGAAAATCAGAGTCAGAAGGGACCTCAGAGGTCTTCTAGTCCAACCCCCTAATCAAGCAGAAGACCCTCCTTGTATCATTTCAGAGAAGGGGCTGTTGTGACCTAGGCCCAAGTAGGTATTATCAGACGCAATCAGTTCGAAACAAACAGGCTTTATTAGAACAGCTGAGAATTAACTCCTTCTCAGTGTTGTCCAAACTAATTCAGAACAAATTCTTCATAACACAATTCTTCAGCCTTATCACCAACCTTGGTCTAATTTGGCAACCTGCCAAAGGCTTTTCTTAGCAAAAGTTCAGAAGCAGAAGACGCGGACAAGAAAGAAGTGCAGCAAGACAAGAAACAAATCTATCAGCGTTGTTTTCCAATAAAGAGCCCAAGAGCCATTGCTGGTCTTTAAGCCTTATGGTCAGCTCTTGGCCTTACTCCCGAGTTGTCCTTTTTGCTTTAGCTGCTCTTGCCTTCTGACAGCTCTGTGCATGTGTGAACTAGGAACAGGCTCCTCCTGTTCCTCTGCCTCTCTGCTGTCAGCCTCTGAAGGCTCAGGAGTCCGCACATCACTCCCCGGTAGCCCTGGCCCCATCTCTGCCTCCGATGCAGAGCCCTCATCGGCCCTTCCCCAGCCTCCAGGACTGGCCCATGTTCTTCCTCAGCCTCCTCACTGTCCGACTCCGCTGCCAGCTCCGCAGGCTGCTGGTGGACCACAACACTGGCTTCTTCCAAACCTCCACTGTTGGAGCATGAACAACTTCTGGAGGCAGTACCCAAAACCTCTGGAGGTGATAATCAGGGGTAGGCTTCAAAAACTTTAGCACAGGGGTTATTTGCTCAGTTGTTGGGTAGGCGTGGCCTAGTCGGCCTCCTGCACCATGGCAGGGAGGGGCGTTTTTGCCCTCCCTGGGCTCCAGAGGTTTTCTTTGAGCCTCCAGGAGGGCGAAAACAGCCTCCCCAGGCTCCGAAGGCCCTCTGGAGGCCGGAAACGGGCCAATTTCGGGCCTTCCCGAACTTCCGGTAGGCCCGTTTTTCACCCTCCCTGAGCCTCCACACACATCCTGCACTTACCTGCATCCAAAATGGGCCCCGTGGGAGACTCCTGGGAGGGGCAGGGTGGGGGTGGGCAGGGCCAGCCAGGTGTGAGGAAAAAAAAATCCTTTTTTTTCCCTGAAGCTCTGTTTCGGAGGCTTTCAGAGGCAGAAAAAAAAGTTTTTTCTGAAGTTTCAGAAGTTTTAGAGGCAGGAAAAAAAAGCAAGGCACGGAGCTCACAACCAACAAACCTGTTGCTAAAATTCACCTCTGGGAACAGCTGATTGGGGTATTCTGGGAGGCCGATCCACACGCCAATCAGCTTTTTTCTTATTTTCTTCCCCCATAAACTAAGGTGCGTCTTATACTCCGGAAAATACTGTATATATGTTACTTGTTTTCATATTCTTCCTTACTTCGTTCCAACCTCTTCAAAAAAAGGTTCATATAATGGGCTAATTCAAGGTTAACCTAACACAATTTATTCCAGCAAACATTTTTTTTTCTGAATCGACACGATTCGCTGAACCGTAATCTCCTCATTTGGCTGGGGTAGGTGACTGCGGCTCGCTTCTTTTCGTGGCTCAGATGTCATGCAAATACCGCGAGCAAAGAGAACAAACAGCTGTGTTCGCTCCACATGAGGGTCACTCGTGGAGAATAGGACCACGTTGGCTGGCCGTGACCCAGCATACTCAACCATAGACTTGAGGTCTGGCTGGGTTAAGAAAACACACCAAGGCACAAAGTGACGCACAGCGCAATTGAGCCTGACGTGGTGGGAAAATCCAGCTGAAAAATAAGAACCGAAGGAGAAACCAGAAGATGGAAAAATTGAGGAGTGACATGATGTTGAAGGAACCACTAAATGTTAGAAGAATCGAGTTGGAAGGGACCTTGGAGGTCTTCTAGTCCAACCCCCTGCTCAAACAGGAGACCTTGGCCTATACTATTCTGGACCAACGGAAGTCTCTTCTTGAAAACCTCCATTTGCAATTTCTGGAAGCAAGTCGTTCCATTGATTAATTGATCTCCCTGTCACGAAATGTCCCCTTATTTTCAAGATTGGCTGTCTTTTTAGTGATCTTCTGCTCATTACTTCTTGATCTCTGGTGTTTTGGAGAATACGTTGACCCCATCTTCTCTGTGACAGCCCTTCAAGTACTGGAAAATAGCTGTCATGTCACCCTTAGTCCTTCTCTTTGTTAGACTAGACACACCTAGTTCCCACAAACCTTCATCATACATTTTAACCTCCAGGCTCTTTATCATCAAAGGTGATGGAGCACCTACAACTTCTGGCGACAAGTCGTTCGACGGGTTAATTGTTCTCACCGTCAGGAAATTTCTCCTCAGTTCCAGGTTGCTTCTCTCCTTGATGAGTTTCCATCCGTTGCTTCTTGTCCTTCCTTCTGGTGCTTTGGAGAATAGGTTGACCCCCCTCTTCTTTGTGGTAGCCCCTCAAATATTGGAATCCTGCTATCATGTCACCTTTAGTCCTTTTCTTCATTAGACTAGACATACCTGGTTCCCTTAACCATTCATCGTACGATCTAGCCTCCAGAACCTTGATAATCTTTGTTGCTCTTCTCTGCACTCTTTCTAGGGTCTCAACATTATCAGGGGATGTCTTATTTTGGGGGAAACAGGGTAATCTTCTCATCATTCCTATCACCCATCTCCTCCCACTTATGACTGCATGACTGTAACTTTGTTGCTTGTATCCTTACGATTGATATTGATATTGATTGTTTCCTAGTATGATTTGATTGCTTATTTGAACCCTATGACTATCACTATGTGTTGTACCTTATGATTCTTGACGAATGTATCTTTTCTTTTTATGTACACTGAGAGAGTATGCACCAAAGACAAATTCTTGTCTTTGTGTGTCCAATCACATTTGGCCAATAAAGAATTCTATTCGATTCTGCTATCACTATCTCGTGATCTTGATGCTATCCTTCTGTTGATGCAACTGCTGATGTCCTCTCCCAACTACACATTACTCTGTGTGCAACTCAACATGCAGCTAAACCCACCTATCCTCCAATAAAACAGACCGTGTGTAGATCTGGATGCTTTATTGAAAGAACAGGATATGGTGAAACTGGGGAAAATAGGGATACATACAATGAGAACCAAATACAAGATAGACAGCACTGAGTTACTGCTGAACATAACAAATAATAAATACAAGCAATTTAAATATCACCAGTGATGCTCTGTGTGGGATGTGGGTTTTGTTCTGACGTATAGGCTCCCTTAAAAAGCAGGAAGCAGAGTCTTGGTCCTGGCAAAACCTCTTTTATTTACACGAACGAATTTCTTTCATTCACAGTCCACAAGGCCTGTCCAAACAGTTTTTCAAAGGAATATGTATCAACACAGACATTATCTCACTTGGAAAGCTGCCTGGTAACTAGTTTCCAACCGCAGCACAAGGCAAAACTTGGCACAGAGTCTCTAGCTGCCTTGTAACTAGCTGGGTGACTTTGGGCCAATCACCAGGAGATGGTGAGTTCTAGTTCTGATTTAGGCATAAAAGCCAGCTGGGTTACCTTGGACCAGTGACTTGCTCTCAACCTAGGAAGGAGGCAATGGCAAATTCCTTCTAAAAAACCTTGCGAAGAAACCTGTCCAGACAGTCTCTGAGAATTGGACACGATTGAACTTAATTAAAAAAAACAACAATCTTGAGCAGTAGGCCTCGGTGAGAACTGGAACCTAATTTAAAAAGTAGAAAACACAACCCTCCGTAGAATTCCATAATTCTGAGCGGTGTGAGAAGATAACAGCTTCAAATAATTTTGAAATTCCTTTGAAACGAGCACTTCGAAGAGAACTTCTGACCAGTTCTGATTCTTCAAGAGTAGATTTGGGTCCAAATCTATTTTCATTTTCCCGTAATAAACAATTGTTCCCATCCCAACACAGCTGTTTCGTGAAATTATCAGCAAATGACACACCATATTAATAATTCTTATTTGGGCTATTTTCTCTCCAGCAGTTCGTTATGCAAAGAACAAAAATAAATGTTCCCACAAGCAGCCTTGATTATGTTGATGGTTTCAAATATTCATCATTCCTTGATCCAGCTGGGTTGAGCTTCTGGGATTAGAACATGTCTCCCAGTACCTCCAATCACAC
Source organism: Arizona elegans (assembly GCA_022577455.1). Taxonomy (NCBI): domain Eukaryota; kingdom Metazoa; phylum Chordata; class Lepidosauria; order Squamata; family Colubridae; genus Arizona; species Arizona elegans. Next base: position 1,588,336 of record JAKOOJ010000049.1, read on the forward strand.
TTGGCCAATAAAGAATACTGTACTGTATTGTATTGTATTGTATTGTATTGTATTGTGTTGTGTTGTGTTGTGTTGTGTTGTGTTGTGATGAAACATCCACAATTTCTGGAGGGAAGCTGTTCAATGATTAATTGTTATCACTGTCGGGAAATTTCTCCTTAGTTCTCTAGGAAGAAATATCCAGTTCCAGTTCTAAGCCGGGAATAAAATGGAGGCTGATTGGAAAGGAAGATTCTGTTTATTGATGAACAGAAACACCAACACCAACAGGTTCTGGGGCAGCTGACCAAATGGAGTTGAGAGTGGGTCGGTTTTTTATACCTTCTTTGGGCTATGTATTTGAGCTTCCTGTTCCTGTGCAAGAACATGTCCTTTAATAGTCTGTTGGCTGTTATCAGATTCCTATCTAGCTGGACACTAGATGGCAGCAAAGATATGGGCTTTGTGCATTCTCTGTTGTCATCTAATGGTCAGTTGGATTTTTGCAACTCACATACAGGTCGTCCTTAATTTAGGACCACAACTGAGTTCCAAATTTCTGTGCCTAAGTACTTGAGGTGCTGTCACAAAGAGGAGAAAGTCAATTTATTGTCCGAGGCACCTGAGGGCAGGACAAGAAGCAATGGATGGAAACTAATCAAAGAGAGAAGCAACCTAGAATTAAGGAGAAACTTCCTAACAGTGAGGACAATTAACCAGTGGAACAGCTTGCCACCAGAAGTTGTGGGTGCTCCATCACTGGAGGTTTTTAAGAAGAGATTGGAGAGTCACTTATCTGAAACTGTATAGGGTCTCCTGCTTGAACGGGGCTGGACTAGAAGACCTCCAAGGTCCCTTCCAGCTCATTCATTCTATTCTAATCCTCCAGTTCAGGCATCAGGACTGCTCTGTGTTATAATTGAAGGAATGGCTATCTCCTCGGTTGACCAAGCTCGATGAGGCCTTATGAATGCAGATTAGAAAATTCTCAAAGCTCTTATCTCAAGGCACATTTTTTTTTTTTAATATCCTGTCCAATTAACACCCACAAAAGTTCGGGATTGATGGCCGCACCGACAATGCCGTTCACTGGAGCCACCCTGAAGGCGAATCATCTCCACCATTATTGTTCTTTCAAGCTCGGCGACTTTCGAAGCCACACATTTGATTTTTTTGGGGGATAACCTCCTTTTCCCTCGGTCTCTCTGTTACTCCAGGTTTTCTATTCACATAACAAAGCTTGGAATTTATTAACTATTCATTTATTTATTTATTTATTTATTTATTTATTTATTTATTTATTTATTTATTTATTTGTTATTGAATTTCTATACCGCCCTTCTCCCTGAGGACTCAGGGCGGTGTACAGCCAAAATTAAAACACATGCAGCACAAATATTAAAAAACAATTAAAAGATATATAAATTTGGCCCAATTAAAACTCATTACCTATTAAAACGTTTAAAACATTTAAAAACAGTTAAAAATTTCATCTTAAGCCAGCCTGGCTTGTTTGAAAAAATGGGTTTTAAGGGCACGACGGAAGGCACTGAGGTCCTGGATTCTCCTTATCTCTGGGGGGAGCTGATTCCAGAGGGTAGGTGCCCCCACAGAGAAGGCTCTCCCCCTGGGGGTCACCAGCCTACACTGTCTGGCCCCTGAGGAGGCCCTCTCTGTGGGAGCGCATGGGTCGATGGGAGGTCGTCGGTAGCAGCAGGCGGTCTCGAAGATAGCTAGGCCCGATGCCATGGAGCGCTTTGAAGGTGATAACCAGCACCTTGAAGCGCACCCGGAAGACCACCGGGAGCCAGTGCAGCTCATGCAGGAGCGGTGTTACATGGGAGTGCCATGCTGCTCCCGTCACTACCCGCGCTGCTGCGTTCTGGACCAGCTGGAGCCTCCGGGTGCTCTTCAAGGGGAGCCCCATGTAGAGAGCGTTTCATCGTTTTGTTGATTCTCTAGTTCTGGACTATCGTATAGGTCAGCGATAGTTAACTGAGTGCCCAAAGCGCATCTGAACCCACAAAATGCAAAGTGTGCACGCACCCACGCATGTGCCTCATCCCCCATGCATTCACTCGCAACCCTCACGTGTCCCCCGCTCCAGTGCAAGCATGCCAGAAACTCAGCTGGCTGGTGGGAAGTGTGCAGACATGCGCGGTGGAGCTGAATTGGGGTGACGGCTCAAGTGCCCACAGAGAGGGTGCAGCGTGCCACCTGTGGAACTACAATCTGTGGGATTGTCGTAGTATTGTGATAGCAGCAGCGTGCAAGAGTTGAAGGAAAAAAAAAAAAAACCAGGCAAATGAAATTTTAGAACTCCTCCACAGAAGTGTGATTTTTCAAATCTTGGGAAGTAAGCTTTTCCCTTCATTTTGATTTTGGACATATTCCATCTGGAGGACTGTACCGTATCTAATTCTGGACACCACGTTTCAAGAAGAATTCAGAAATAAAAATGTGAAGAAGTTTAAAAAAAAACAAAACAAAAGAGGCAAGCAGGATAATTGGGGGAGTCAAAATCAAGTGTTATGGAGGGATATATTAGGAATTGGGGAGGTTGATCGAGAAAAATGAAAAGAAAAGGGAAAGGAAGGGAAGGGAAGGAAATGAAGGAAAGAATAGGGAAAGGGAGGAAAGGAAAGAAAGGAAGGAAAGAAAAGAGGAAGGAGAGGAGAGGAAAGGAAGGAAGGAAAGAAAGAAAAGAAAGGAAAGGAAGAAAAGAAAAAGGCAGGAGGAAAAGAGAGAAAGAAAAGAGAAACGGAGGAAAGGAAAGAAAAGAAAAAGGGAGGAAAGGAAAGGAAGGAAGGAAGGAAAGAGAAAGAAAGGAAAGGAAGAAAAGAGAAAGGGAGGAGTGGAGAGGAAAGGAAGGAAAAAAGAACAGAAAAGAAAAAAAGAAAAAAGAAAGGGAAAGGGAAAGGGAAAGGAAGAGAAGGGAAGGAAAGGGAAGGAAATGAAGGAAAGAATAGAAAAAGAGAGGAAACAAAAGAAAGGAAGGAAAGAAAAGAGGAAGGAGAGGAGAGGAAAGGAAGGAAAGAAAGAAAAGAGAAAGGAAAGGAAGAAAAGAAAAAGAGAGGAGAGAAAAGGAGAGAAAGAAAAGAGAAATGGAGGAAAGGAAAGAAAAGAAAAAGGGAGAAAGGAAAGAAAGGAAGGAAAGAGAAAGAAAGAAAGAAAGGAAGGAAACAGAAAGGGAGAAGAGGAGAGGAAAGGAAGGAAAGAAAAGAACAGAACAGAAAAGAATAAAAAAGAAAAAAGAAAGGAAAAGGGTGAGGAATATGACGGCATTTTGTCAAATGCCTCGTGCAGAAGGTAATTGAGGCTTTTTCTCTCTTATTCCAGAGCACCAGACCTGGATAAATGCATTGACTACAGATAGTCCTCGACTTACAACAAGTCATTTAGTCCCTAAGTTACAATGGCACAGAAAAAAAGTGACTTGTGACTGTTTTTCCCTCTTACGCCCATTGCAGCATCCCCAAAATTAGGTACTCATAATTCAGACGCTTGGCAACTGTGTTCATATTTATGACGGTCGCCATGTCCTGGGGTCACATGATCCCCGTCTGCGACCTTCTGACAAGCAACGTCCCTGGGGAAGCCAGATTCACTTAACATCCGTGTCACTCATTTAACAACTTCAGCGATTCACTTAACCGCAGTGGCAAGAAAGCTGGTGAACGGCAGCAAAACTCACTTCCCAAACATTGTAAGTTCGAGTCCCTTCCTACAGTTCCAAAAAATAAAAGCTGGGACAATTGGGAAAACAACAACAGATTGAGCAACCGTAAAAATTGATGGCAAAATGAAAATACAAAAAGAAAGGTAGATTAGATAATTATTCGGAGACATAGAATATTATCTTCTTTCTGGTTTGCAAGTGGGGGGTAGAGGAAAAAGTCCTATTGCCCTACTTAGAGGAAGGCTTTATTCTTTTAATACCAAAATTTAATAACAAAGCATATTATCTGGTCACCTCCCGTCTTGACTACTGCAAGGCTTTCTGCCTAGGGCTGCCCTTGAAAACCACTCGGAGGCTTTAGCTGGTGCAGAATGCGGCCACGCGGGTTGTGATGGGAGCGTCCCGATGCTCCCATGTTACACCCCTCCTGCGCGACTTGCATTGGTTACCGGTTGCCCTTCAGGTGAGGTTCAAGGTGCTGGTTATTACCTACAAAGCCCTTCAATGGCCTAGGCCCGGGATATTTGTCGGACCCCCTACAGCCAGCGACAATCCCCAATTGTCCGGTGCGTTCCCACAGACAGGGCCTCCTCAGGATGCCGGCGGCCAGACAATGTCGGCTGACGACCCCCAGGGAGAGAGCTTTCTCTGTGGGCGCACCCACCCTCTGGAACCAGCTTCCTTTGGAGCTCCGGATGGCCCCTGACCTTCGCTCGTTCCGCCACGATTTGAAGACCTGGTTATTCCACAGCCTGGACTGATGATGAGTGTGTGTGTGTGTGTGTGTGTGTGTGTGTGTGTGAATGAATTTTTAAATTGTTTTAAATTGGGATTTTAATTTTATATTGGCAGGAATTATGCATTTTATCATTGTGAGCCGCCCTGAGTCCTCGGAGATAGGGCAGCATATAAATTGCATAAAATAAATAAATAAATAAATATTTACGCTGCGAGATCATTGCGGTTCTAAGGCACACAGTGGAATACTTAAAAAAAAAATAAAAATCAAATCCTCCAAAATCCGCAGTCCTTTGAGACGCTGTGTTATAAAAGGCCACTTCACAATTTCACTCCCGGTGTGTTTTAAAGGTCACAATACATTTTTTCCTCCCCCTTTAAATTGGCTGGAGATATTTGCCGCTACCCAACCTGGTATCATTTTTAACAAGTCACAAAATGTATCTTGTCTGGATTTGTTTAGCGAGAACGGAGACAGAGATCACAGATGATCTGCCCGGAAATTTCCCAGGAAGCCATAGCAACTGGGAGTTCAGGGCAAAGTATACAGAAACTTGGGAGGTTGGTGTGGAAAGAGATCAGATAGTGATGGCGAACTTATGGCACATGTGATGGAAGTGGCACACAGAGCCATCTCTCTGTCGTCCGTTGCTCTTCTGGGTTCCAGTGCTCCAGCCAGCTGGTCTTCACACACGGGAGTGCCGGAAACTGGAAGACTAGCCACCCGGCGCGCATGCGTGCAATGGGTGGCTGCTCTTCCAGTTTCCAGTGCGCGCATGCTCACTGGCCACCTGGTGTTCTGGTTTCTGGCATGCATGCACGCGCTAAGACCAGCTGGCTGGTGCGAATGGGCATGCCAGAAACCGGAAGATAATCTTCCCAGCGTGCCTATGTGCACCAGGTGGCTGCTCTTCCGGTTTCCAGCACATGCGCATGTTCATGCACTCATGTTTCGGCACTCGGTGCCAAAAAGGTTCGCCAACACTGGTCTAGTGGTTAAGGCATCAGGCTAGAAAGCAGAAGAGAGTGAGTTCTAGTCCTGCCTTAGCCATGAGAGCCAGCTGTGTGACTTTGGGTCAATGACCAGGAGATGGTGAGTTCTAGTCCTGCCTTAGGCATGAAAGCCGGCTGTGTGACTTTGGGTCAATGACCAGGAGATGGGAAGTTCTAGTCCCACTTTAGGTATGAAAGGCGGCTGGGTGACTTTGGATCAATGACCAGGAGATGGGGAGTTCTAGTCCTGCCTTAGGCATGAAAGGCAGCTGGGTGACTTTGGGTGAATGACCAGGAGATGGGGAGTTCTAGTCCCACTTTAGGCATGAAAGGCAGCTGGGTGACTTTGGATCAATGATCAGGAGATGGTGAGTTCTAGTCCTGCCTTAGGCATGAAAGGCAGCTGGGTGACTTTGGGTGAATGACTAGGAGATGGGGAGTTCTAGTCCCACTTTAGGCATGAAAGGGGGCTGGGTGACTTTGGGTGAATGACCAGGAGATGGGGAGTTCTAGTTCTGCCTTTGGCATGAAAGCTGGCTGGGTGACTTCGGGTCAATGACCAGGAGATGGGGAGTTCTAGTCCCACTTTAGGCATGAAAGCTGGCTGGGTGACTTTGGGTGAATGACCAGGAGATGGGGAGTTCTTGTCCTGCCTTAGGCATGAAAGGTGGCTGGGTGACTTTGGGTGAATGACTAGGAGATGGTGTTTTCTAGTCCTGCCTTAGGCATGAAAGCCAGCTGTGTGACTTTGGGTCAATGACCAGGAGATGGGGAGTTCTAGTCCCACTTTAGGCATGAAAGCCGGCTGGGTGACTTTGGGTGAATGACCAAGAGATGGGGAGTTCTAGTTCTGCCTTTGGCATGAAAGCTGGCTGGGTGACTTTGGGTGAATGACCAGGAGTTGAGAAATTCTAGTCTTGCCATAGGCATCAAAGAGGCTGAGTGACTTTGGCCCAATCACCAGGAGACAGTGAGTTCTAGTCCTGCTATAGGCATGAAAGCTGGCTGGATGACTTTGGGCCAGTCAACAGGAGAACAGGGAGTTCTAGTCTTGCACGAAAGGGTGACTTTAGGCCATCGTTTTCTCTCAGCCCAACCCTCCTCACAGGATTGTTGCAGTGGGGAAAATAGGAGGATGAATATTAACTATGTCTGCCATGTTGAATTGTTCCTAAAATAACAAAGGCAGGATGGATAAACAAACAAACAAACCATCAAACAAACAAATATGCTTAACCAGTTAAAAGCCTGGAATATCTTACCCGATTGTCTCAGTCACTAACTTTCACAAGTTTTAAGTTTAACTTAACTCCTGTGGACCTCATCCCATGTTTAAGAGATCCCTAAGGGTGATGAAGTGGGTTTTGAACTGGTGGGTTGCCCCTGGTTCGGACCGGTTCTATAGAACCGGTAGTAAAACCGGAGGGAGGCTCCGCCCACCGACCCTGACGTCATCAGAACGCTTCTGCGCATGCGCAGAAGAGCACGCGTGAGGCCCCATTGCGAACTATTTAGTCATGTTTTCGAGGCTGGGCACATGCCCGGAAAGTGTGCTAGGGCGAACCGGTGGTAAAAATATGTGGATCCCACCTCTGCCTCAATTGTAGCCATAAGTTATAGTTATCCCCATGTACATTTGGTCCTGTCTCCCGAACTTCCATAATGCAAACAGGCTGCAGCAGCACCACGTCCATATTTGACAAATGTCCCCAGTTTAATGGATTACAGTATTTAGATATGGCTGGGTAGACAAGTCTGGAATTAAAATGACCGTTTAAGAGGAAACAGAAGATTGGAGAGGTTAATTAGGACACTTATAGGCTGTGGAACAGACCATGAATTATTGGCATCAATCATATGGTTAAAGCAGGGGTCAGCAACTTGTGGCTCCGGAGCTGCATGCGGCTCTTTGGGCCCTCTGCTGTGGCTCCCTGTCAGGTGATCCCACCACTGGCTGGCCCCGCCCCTCGCCCTCCCCACCCAGTCACTCCTCGCCTGGCCGGAGAAGGCAAGGGCGACGGCGGGAGATGGAGAAGAGGCCAGGGCAGAGACAGAGAGATACAGAGAGAGGGGGAGAGAGAGAGAGACATAGAAAGATACAGAGAGAGAGGGAGAGAGGGGGGAGGGAGGGAGGGAGGGGAGAGAGAGATATGTTAAAAGGATTTTGTGGCTCCCGGTGTTTTTTAACAAGTGGTTCTCTGCCCTAATGACCAGCTAGGTAGGTGTGGCTAGCGGGGGGGGGGGGTCATGTGACTGGTAGAAGTGAGTGACATCGAGTTGGCCACGCCCACTCAGGTTTTGTGGCTCCCGGTGTTTTCTTTTCTGTGGGAAACGGGTCCATATGGCTCTTTGAGTATTTAAGACCCCTGGGTTAAAGTTATAAAATCGAAGAGGATGAGCGTACCAGCACGATTAAGCCGGAATGACACACAGTCAGAATATATTTATTTATTTATTTATTTATTTATTTATTTATTTATTTATTTATTTATTTATTTATTTATTTATTATATTTCTATACCGCCTTTCTCCCATAGGACTCAAGGCAGTGTACAGTCAAGAAAAATATAGATACACAAACTTCATAAAATTGCTAATTAAAATTATTATTATAACATAGTTTGGCCCAATTAAATAGAACCTAAAATTAGATAACATTTTTAAAAAACATTCACATGTTCATATGTTTAGCCCCGCCTGTTGGAACATCAGGGTTTTGAGGGCACGGCGGAAAGCACGGAGATCAGGGATATTCCGTATCTCCGGGGGCAGTTCATTCCAAAGGGTTGGAGCCCCCACAGAGAAGGCCCTCCCCCTGGGAGTCGCCAGTCGGCATAATTTGACTGACGGTACCCTGAGTAGTCCCTCCCTGTGAGAACGAACTGGTTGGTGGGAGGCTATTGGTGGCAAAAGATGGTCTCATAAGTACCCAGGTCCTAAGCCATGGAGCGCTTTAAAGGTGATAACTAACACCTTGAATCGCACCCGGAAGACTACCGGGAGCCAGTGCAGCTCGCGTAGGAGAGGTGTTACATGGGCGCAACGAGCTGCGCCCATAATCACCCGCGCGGCTACATTCTGGACCAGTTGGAGCCTCCGGGTGCTTTTCAAGGGGAGCCCCATATGATCAGTGGAAAGGTTTAATGGGCATAATAAATGGGAAAGGGACTCCAAAGAAGAGATTATGAAAACAAAACAAACAAAAAAACCCCAAATTTTCAAGGAATAAAAGATCTAAGTGGCTTTCCAAATTCAGTTTTCCTAAATGGCCAGCAAAAAAAACAAAAATCAAAGGAGGAAAATTCCGCTTAATTAAAAGGGCAGACGAGGGTTGAATGCAGATTGTCAAAACCAAGCAAGAAAGGACAAAGATATTTCAATCAATAATTTCAGCAAATATAGCAGAATGATAAATGTTTAGAATAAGATTTTTTCTTTTCTTTTTCTTTCTTTTTTTTTTAAAAGATGTAAATGGAAAAATTTGGAACAAAATTGGTTGAGGGAATGTGAGTAATTGTATCTATTTTATACTGGATCAAATCCTTGCTATAAAAAGATGTATTTTATGTTGTATGTTTAAAAAAAAAAAATTCAAAAAAATATTTTCAGCAAATGGAGAACAATAACAAGACAAGGAAAATGGGAGAAGGTTAGAAGGGGGGGGAGAAGAGAGGAGTGGGGGAAGGGAAGAGGAAGTAGGAAAGAGAAGGAGAGGAAGAACGAAGAAAGTAGGAGAAGGGAGAGGAAGGAAGAGAGGAAGGAAGAGAAGGGGAGGAGAAGAAGAAAGGTTGTAGCAAAATAAAGAAGGGTAAATGGAAAAAAGAGCATCCCTGAATAAGCAAAAATTGAAAGTTAAAAGATAAGATGAATGGAAATGGTGGATAAATAATTATAAATGCAAATATGTGTCTGAGAAATAAAAATAAAAACTTTTTTGAGGAAAAAAAAAAAGACAAGGAAAATGGGAGGGTTTTTTTTAAAAAAAAAACAAAAACAAAACAACTACAACAACAAAAAGAAATAATGACATCAAACAAATGTTTACAACTAAGGTAGAAGTCTCCGAGAGTGAGTGAGTGAGGGATTATGTTATGAGATTGTATCTCCATTTCAACCCTTTAATTGACTTTAGGCAGAAGATAGTTAAGAGATGCAAATTTAATTAAGCAGTGATGTCAAATCTCTTCTGACATTCTTGATAAATTGGATTATAGAATCGTTTGCCAAGTTACAGAATGTAAGTAAGATTATGAGAGGCGATAAACAGGTGTCAAACAGAAAACCTTTATGTACGGTTGAAATACCCCCTGAACTATTTGCTACTACGAGTTAAGGGGTAGTTAAGTGCTAAGAGCTGCATATCAACAAATAGGGAATAACACTGTGCAGTAGAGAGATTGGAAAAGATCAATGTAGATAAGTAGTTCTCGACTTATGACCAAAACAGAGCCAAAAACATTCTGTTGCTAAGCAAGATAGTCTTTAAGTGAATTTTGGCTCATTTTACGACTGTTCTCACCCCTGGTTGTTAAGTGAAACATTGCAGTTGTGAAATTAGTAACACCGTTGTTAAGTAAGTCTGGCTTCCTCATTGACTTTGCTTGTCAGAAGGTGATATGGCCCGTCAGTGGCCTGTGCAGTTAGTAGCTGAGTCTGACAGTGAGGAGGCTGGTGTGGTGCTGCGCCAGCAGCCTATGCAGCTGGCACTCGAGTCGGACAATGAGGAGGCTGGAGAAGATGTGGTGCCAGAGGCGGGGATTCAGCCAGGGCCTTCAGAACCTCCCATAAGTGAAGAGGAAGAAGAGGAGGAGCCTCTTCTCGATGCACGAGCGCGCAGAGCTGCCAAAAGGCAGGAGTGGCTCCTCAGGAGGAGGTCTCCTCTAGAGTAAGGCTTGGGACTAATTGGCCACTCCCTTAGCCTATTTAAGGAAGGACAATGACTGATGCAATTTGCAGGAAACAACTTCATTCACATTCCTTCGAGTCTTGATTCCAGAAACGTTTGATTTCGGCTCTTGTTTTTCTCTTATCAGTTTTCCTGCAAATTGTTTCTGGGCATTCTGCCAACCACAGTAAGATTATGGTTATCTGAAATATTGTGCCTCAGAATTGAGTTATTATTCTTTGAATTCTTGTTGGCTGTTAATGAAGTTAAATTAACAGCCCTTGTTCAGAAAAGACTGATTTAAATTGTACTTGTGTTCGAACAACTACTAAGAAAGCTCATTAGTAGTCCTTAATTAGTAAACTAAGGTTTCTATGGACTTTGTATGTGCTGCGTTCTTTGGGGTCCGTAGCTGGGGCAGAACAGAAGGTCGCAAAAGGGCATGTGACCCCGGGATGCTGCAAACCGCCGTAAATTGGAGTCAGTGTCCAAATGTTAATGATGTGACCATGGAGATGCTGTGATGGTCATAAGTGTGAAAACAGTCATAAGTCACTTTTGTAACTTCAAATGGTCACTACATGAATAGATATAACTTGAGGTCTACCTGTATACCAAACTTGAAAAAAAAGAAAGAATCGAATAGAATTTTTTATTGGTCAAGTGTGATTGGACACACAAGGAATTATTCTTGGTGCAAAAGCTCTCAGTGTACATAAAAAGAAAAGAAACATAAGGTACAACACTTAATGATAGCCATAGGGTACAAATAAGCAATCAGGAAACAATATCAATATAAATCGTAAGGCTCCAAGCAACAAAATTACAGTCATTCAGTCATAAGTGGGAGGAGATGGGTGGTGGGAACGATGAGAAGATTAATAGTAGTGCAGACTTAGTGAATAGTTCGACAGTGTTGAGGGAATTATTTGTTTAGCAGAGTGATGGCGTTGGGGAAAAAACTGTCCTTTTGTCTAGTTGTTCTGGTGTGCAGTGCTCCATAGCGTCGTTTTGAGGGTAGGAGTTGAAACAGTTTATGTCCAGGATGTGAGGGGTCTGTAAATATTTTCACAGCCCTCTTTTTGACTCGTGCAGTATCCAGGTCCTCCATGGAAGGCAGGTTGGTAGCCATTGTTTTTTCTGCAGTTCTAATGATCCTCTGAAGTCTGGGTCTGTCTTGTTGGGTTGCAGAAGGAATGGATAAGAACAAAGAAATGACCAAATAATTACATAATTTTTCACCTCAGCAAAAAATTGTGTCAGATAAACCGGTGGCTTTCAGAAAAGGCAGAGAGAAGGAATAGAGGGGGGAATATTAGTGTAGACTTCTTATATCACAAAATGGAAGAAATAATAAGAGAAAATGTGAAATAATTGAATAATGATAGACTATAAATGAACATAAACCAAAATGAGCCAAGGTGGCGCAGTGGTTAAAGTGCAGTACTGCAGTTACTTCAGCTGACTGCTAGTTCAGCAGATCAGCAGATCAAATCTCACCGGCTCAAGGTTGACTCAGCCTTCCATCCTTCCGAGGTGGGTAAAATGAGGACCCAGATTATTGGGGGCAATATGCTATTTATTTAGTATACTGTCGATTGTTGTAAGCCGCCCCAGAGTCCTCGGAGAGTGGGCGGCATAGAAATATGAATAATGAAATAAAATAAAAATAAATAAATATGCATTATTAGAAATATATAAGCGGATTGAATGTAAGGATTATGATTAACTCGATTAGCTTTATTTGTATTAGAATGTATGACACGCAGATGCCAAACTGCTCACGGATTGATTTGATATTTTGATAAAAAATAAAAAAACTTGGGAAAAAAGAAAGAAAAGGCAGACAGAAGACAAGAGATCAAATAAGTAGCAAAAATGGAGAAAACAGTGATCAAAAGGAGGAGGTGTATTACTGATTTATTAACCAGAAGAAGGGTTTTGATTAGGCAGATCATTCCCGAAGTTGGAATATATAAATTTTAATAGAAGTGCCAGAGAACCAGATTATTTGTCTGATGATTCTTGACAGTGAACACAAAGCTTCCTTAAAGATAGTCTTGGGGGGGGGGGGGGAAATAATGTTTAAGATTGAAGGAGAAAAAAAAAAGCATTCGCTACCTAGATTTGTTTTAATTTAAGCAGCTAAGATGGCCGCAGCAATTGAGACGACAGCTGGAATCAGATTTGGATGCTGAAGTGACAGTTTGAAATATGGAAATAACATCGCTGGTGGCTGAAAGTATACAAGACTTAAAGAACTGACTAGGGACATTAAAAAAGTGATTTTAAAAGATTAAGAAGAGAAAGATAAAAACATCATAATTCTGAAGTGAATGCCTGCATTAATTTGTAACTATTGGGGCATCCTTTTCTCGAAAATTTAAAGAGTGCACATTCAGCCAAAACTTGCTTGAAATATGCCTAGATATATCTTCCCATTCATTGGTTTTAAGATATCGATTCAGTGGTGAAATCCATTTTTTTTTTACTACCGGTTCTGTGGGTGTGGCTTGGTGGGCGTGGTGTGGCTTGGTGGGCGTGGCAGGGGAAGGGTACTACAAAATCTCCATTCCCACCCCGCTCCAGGGGATGGATACTGCAAAATCCCCATTCCCACCCTACTCCTGTGGGAAGGATATTGTAAAATCTCCATTCCCTCCCCACTCTGGGGCCAGCCAGAGATGATATTTGCCGGTTCTCCAAACTACTCAAAATTTCCGCTACTGGTTCTTCGAACTGCTTCCATTAATTAATTGTTCTCACTGAAATTTCTCCTTCTCCTCCTCCTGAAATTTCAACCAATTTCTTGGTTGGATCTCTCTCTAATGATCTCCCACCCGTGATCTCTTGTCCTGTCCTAAGGTGCTTTGGAGAAATAGATCTTAAAACAGCATTTTGTGATTCTGCTCCTCGTGTGCAACACAGTTTTATGTATTCTCATCTTACTAATGTTGAGCCTAGAATTTACGTTTCTATGATCGCTGTGAAGAAAGTTAGCACCCACACCCCTCTTAGAAGAACGAAATACTTTAGGAAATATTAAAAAGGCAGAGTATTATATTTCCCTGGATGAGAAATTGAGAAACAGGCTCTTGGAGACAGAAACTCAGCCTCAGCTCTCTGCCTCCAGCAAATATTTCGGTGCCATCTTATCTACAAGGCAAAAGACCTTCTCCCTCAGGACATAGTAGGATTAGCCCTCTATCCATCTAGCAGCAGTGCTCACAACATGGCACCTGGAGATATTACATCACCCAGCACAGTTCAACCAGACCTAGCTCAGAAAAAAACTCCTAGGATTTGCACAAGACCTCTTACAGCAAGCAATAGAACACCTGCCCTTGCCACAGGAACAGGAAGCTCAAGTTCAAAGCCCAAGAGAGGGTATAAATAACACTCACTCTTCACTCCAGGTGTTCAACTGCATCAGGACCATGTGCTAAATTGGTTCTGCTCCATTAAACCAGCTTTCCAAGCAGCCTCCATGTTTCCAGTGTCTTTATTCCCACCCCTTGGAACTGAACCCAGATGGACATTTCTTCCAACAGCTGGCACATTCCAGATGTTAGGATGGACCCCAGTTTAGTATCTAGCATGTTGGTTTAGTGTACCCTTCCATCTAAGCAAAGTCCGAGGCCTGTTTTTCCCCCCAACAGTAGCTTACTTTTTCAGCCTTACAAAAATAAATAAATAAATAAATAAAGTTGGCATGAAAACTTTTCTTTCATTATTTCATCTGTGCCCACAAATCATCTTTTTCTCTGAAACCACTGAAAGAATCTTCGGTAGTCTTGCATTTTTTTTCCCGCCTCTGTGCATGCCAGATGTAAGAATTCTAATCTTATCTTCTTGGTTTTGTTTTCTCCAAAAGTAGAAATGATAAAAAGACCAAGGGGGAGATTGAATCGATCAACAGCTCTCAAACACAAGCAACTGGTGCACCACCAGATGAGCTGCCTCAAATCTTTTCCATTTGTCTGTCACAGTGGGGGTAGATTAAATCCGGTTTTTGTCAGCTTGCGGCTCTTCATCTTATTTGCTGTTCCTTGGCTTACAGTTACAGTTACAGAATTGAGTTGGAAGGGACTTTGGAGGTCTTCTAATCCAACCCCTTGCTCAAACAGGAGACCCTATACCATTTTAGAACAAATAACTGTGCAGTCTCTTCTTAAAACCCTCCAGTGACGGAGCAACTACAACTTCTGGTGGCAAGCTGTTCCACTGGTGAATTGTCCTCACTGTTAGGAAGTTTCTCCTCAATTCCAGGTTGCTTCTCTTCTTGATTAGTTTCCATCCATTGTTTCTTGTCCTGCCTTCTGGTGCTTTGGAAAATAAATTGACCCCCTCCTCTTTGTGGCAGCCACTCAAATACAGGAATACTGCTATTATGCCTAGACTAGAATACAATAGAATAGAATAACAGAGTTGGAAGGGACCTTGGAGGTCTTCTAATCCAACCCCCTGCTTAGGCAGGAAACCCTACACCACTTCAGACAAATGGCGATCCAACATTTTCTTAAAAACTTCGAGTGTTGGAGCATTTACAGCTGTCCAAACTCAAATCCTGCAACTTTTTTAGTTTATGTTTTAGTTTCCAGACCTTTAATCATCTTAGTTGCTCTCCTCTGCATTTTTTCCAAAGTCTTTTTTATAATGTGATGGCCAAAACTGGATGCTTTATTCCAGTGGTGAAATTCAAATTTTTTTACTACCGGTTCTGTGGGCGTGGCTTGGTGGGTGTGGCAGGGAAGGATACTGCAAAATCTCCATTCCCAACCCATTCCAGGGGAAGGATACTGCAAAATCCCCATTCCCTCCCCACTCCTGGGGGAAGGATATTGCAAAATCTCCATTCCCAGGCCACTCTGGGACCAGCCAGAGGTGGTATTTGCCGGTTCTCTGAACTACTCAAAATTTCCGCTACCGGTTCTCTGAACTACTCAGAATTTCTGCTACGGTTCTCTGAACTACTCCAAATTTCCGCTGCCGGTTCTCTGAACTACTCAGAATTTCCGCTGCCGGTTCTCTGAACTACTCAAAATTTCCGCTACCGGTTCTCTGAACTACTCAAAATATCTGCTACTGGTTCTCTGAACTACTCAAAATTTCCGCTGCAGGTTCTCTGAACTACTCAAAATTTCCGCTACCGGTTCTCTGAACTACTCAAAATTTCCGCTGCCGGTTCTCTGAACTACTCAGAATTTCTGCTGCCGGTTCTCTGAACTACTCAAAATTTCCGCTACCGGTTCTCTGAACTACTCAGAATTTCCGCTGCCGGTTCTCTGAACTACTCAAAATTTCCGCTGCCGGTTCTTCAGAACCTGTCAGAATCTGCTGGATTTCACCCCTGCTTTATTCCAGGTATGGTCTTACAAAGGATTTATAAAGCAGTACTAATTCGTCATGTGATTTTGATTCTATGCCTCTATTTAATACAACTCAGGATCATATTAGCTTTTTTGGCTGCCGCCGTACACGGCTGGCTCATGTTTAAGTGATCGTCCATTAGGATCCCAAGGTCCCTCATGGATCTGAAGCTTAAGAAAGCAAGATTGTCCTAGTCCTGTGATGGCAAACCTATGGCATGTGTGCCACAGGTGGCACGCATAGCCATATCGGTGGGCATGTGAGCTCAGCTCCAGCATGCATTCTCGTGCCGGCCAGCTGATTTTCAGGCCTTCTTGGCCCACCAGAAGTAGGGAAACAGCCTGTTTTCTGCTTCCGGAGGGCATCGGGGGGTGGTGGAGAAGGCCTATTTTTCTCTCTCCCCAGATTCTAGAGCCTTTCTAGGAGTCTGGGGAGGGCGAAAACGACCTTCCCCACCCCCTGGAGGCCCTCCAGAGGCCGGAAGCGGCCCATTTGCCAACTTCCGGTGGGACTGGAAGGCCCTTTTTTTGCTCTTCTCAGGCTCCGGAGCCTTTCTAGGAACCTGGGGAGGGTGAAAACAGCCTTCCCCATCCCCCCCCCGGAGGCCCTCCAGAGGCCGGAAGCGGCCCATTTGCCAACATCCGGTGGGACTGGAAGGCCCTTTTTTTGCTCTTCTCAGGCTCCGGAGCCTTTCTAGGAACCTGGGGAGGGTGAAAACAGCCTTCCCCATCCCACCCCCCTGGAGGCCCTCCAGAGGCTGGAAGCGGCCCATTTGCCAACTTCCGGTGGGACTGGAAGGCCCTTTTTTTGCTCTTCTCAGGCTCCGGAGCCTTTCTAGGAACCTGGGGAGGGTGAAAACAGCCTTCCCCATCCCCCCCCGGAGGCCCTCCAGAGGTCGGAAGCGGCCCATTTGCCAACATCCGGAGGGACTGGAAGGCCCTTTTTTTGCTCTTCTCAGGCTCCGGAGCCTTTCTAGGAACCTGGGGAGGGTGAAAACAGCCTTCCCCATTCCCCCCCCCCCCGGAGGCCCTCCAGAGGCCGGAAGCGGCCCATTTGCCAACTTCCGGTGGGACTGGAAGGCCCTTTTTTTGCTCTTCTCAGGCTCCGGAGCCTTTCTAGGAACCTGGGGAGGGTGATAACAGCCTTCCCCATCCCCCCCCCCCACTGGAGGCCCTCCAGAGACTGGAAACGGCCCGTTTGCCAACTTCCAGTGTCACGCGTGACACCACTCCGTGCTCTCCCCCACTCCTGGCACGCAATGGCAAAAAGGTTAGCCATCACTGTCCTAGTCTGTTTCCCCCCTTCTCAAATGTCTTGTGGCCAGCCTCCCTGCAGTTTGATTTTCTGTCAGATGACATAACTCAGAAAAGCAGATGGTTGAAATTTCATACTCACATTTGCTTGGGAATTCTATACAGTTTCATACAATCAAATTCTCAGGGAGCTTACGGTGAGAATTAAAAAAAAACAAAAACATTAAAGTATCATTAGACTCCACATAAACTGGAATATGCAAAGCCTTTACGCCCAGAACGAGAATATCAAGCTAGATAAAGCCGAGAAGACGTTAAGGCCATATAAAAAATTTAGCAGCAAAGTAAAAATGATTTTTTTAATATATATATAAAAAAAGATGATCCAATTTCACTGCAGAAGTGAATATTGTTTGGGAAGTTAATATGCACCCACTGCGATGCAAAATACTTTGTATACAACTCTTGCGTTTGACTTGTTCTTGGCAGCGTGAGTCATTTTAAAATGTTTAGGAGGCAGCAACTGAGTTTTTATTCTTCAAAACATGTTCAGATCAACCATGAGAGCTGAGTTATCTGCAGGACACGACTTCAAGGCGGATTTTGTGTCCTTAACCCAGCTTTCTTCTTTGTGTTGACTTTTAGGGGTGCTGGGACCCACAATCCCTTACCTGCGATGCCTGGAGATGTAGTCCAAAGATCTCTAGAAAGAACTATATGAAGGAAGAAGAAGGAAGAAGGTTCTCCAGAGCACCTGAAGGCAAGACAAGAAGTCACAGATGGAAGATCATTAAAGAGAGATCCGATCTAGAACCAAGGAGACGTTTCCTGACAGTGAGAACAATTAATCAGAAGAATGGCTTGACTCAGGGGTGGGCTTCAAAAATCTTAGCAAGGGGTTCTCTGCCCGGTTGCTGGCTGGGCGTGGCCATGGTGGGTGTGGCCTAGTTGGCCTCCTGCACCATGGCGGGGAGGGGCATTTTTGCCCTCCCTCGGCTCTGGAGGCTTTTCTTGAGTCTCTGGGAGGGCAAAATTGGCCTCCCCAGGTTCCGGAGGCCTTCTGGAGGCTGGAAACAGGCCCATTTCCAGCCTTCCCAAACTTCTGGTATGCCCGTTTTTTGCCCTCCCTGAGCCTCCGTGCGCGCCCCTGCACTTACCTGCATCCAAAACGGACTGCGTGGGGATTCCTGGGAGGGGAGGGGCGGGGTGGGATTGGGGGTTCTCCAAACTGCACAGAATCTTAGCTAGAGGTTCTCCTGAACCCCTGCAAACCCCCAACAGCCCATCCCTGGCTTGACTTCCAGAACTTGTGGGTGCTCCATTACTAGAGGTCCTCCTCTTACTCCTTCTCCTTCTTTAAAAACCCCGCTCCCTTCTAGCACTGATGATGTTACCTGGTTGGCTGATGAAATGTCTTCAAGAAAACCATCAAGCTCAGAGACCACCAAAGATCTCACAGTCCTCCTCCTCCTCCTCACAAACCCCACTCCCTTCTAGCACTGATAATGTTACCTAGTGGGTCATGAAATATCTGGGGGAAAAAAACCAAGCTCAGATACTACCAAGGACCCCAAAGTTATCCTTCTCCTTCTCCTCCTCCTCCTCCTCCTCTTCCCCCCTTCCTCTTCCTCCCCCACATTCATTCATTCATTCATTCATTCATTCATCCATTTATTAGATTTGTATACCGCCCTACTCCCGAAGGACTTAGGGCGGTGAACAGGCACAGAATAAAACACATAAATACAAAAGTTAAAAAACATAATTAAAACCAAATTAAATAATTTCGCCTGAGACAATTAAAATTCCCAATAATTTAAAACAAATTAAAATTTCAGTTTAAAAAATTTAAAAGAAAGGGGAGAAAATTAGGCCAGGCCGGCCTGCTGGAATAGGGTCTTAAGAGCACGGCGGAAAGTGCGCAGATCCGGGATCCTCCGTATCTCCGGGGGGAGCTCGTTCCAGATAGTAGGTGCCCCCACAGAGAAGGCCCTCCCCCTGGGGGCCGCCAGTCAACATTGTTTGGCTGACGGCACCTGGAGGAGCCCCTCTCTATGAGAGCGTACCGGCCGGTGGGAGGCTGTTGGTGGTAGTAGGCGGTCCCGTAAATAACCAGGTCCTAAGCCATGGAGTGCTCTAAAGGTGGTAACCAAAACCTTGAAGCGCACCCGGAAGACCACCGGGAGCCAGTGCAGCTCACGCAGGAGAGGTGTCACACAGGAGCGCCATGTTGCTCCCATAACCACCCGCGCGGCCACACTCACCCTACTCCCTTCTAGGACTGATGATGTGACCTAGTTGGGTCATGAAATGTCTGCAAGGAAATAACCAAGCTCAGAGAGCATCAAGGATAAACATAAAGCTGTGGGGCCTGGAGATTATCCAGCAAAGGTTAGCCCAGCCATTTTTATGGGATGGTCTGAGGATTCCTGCTGTGGGCAGCAGGTTGGACTAGATCAGGGGTCTGCAACCTTAAACACTCAAAGAGCCATTTGGACCCGTTTCCCACAGAAAAGAAAACACCGGGAGCCACAAAACCCTTCCCGTGCCTGACTATTTCTTGAGCGGCCACAAAACTAGCATATGTAGTTGAATTAAACATTCTGTTTTCTTCTGAAACTTTTCTTTTCTTGGATTTATCCATGGTTGTCCTACCGGGGGTAGATAAGCTCAATAAATCGTGTGCCGGCGGGTGTCGCACATTGGCGGTTGTGATGCATATTTTGAGTGACAGGGAGCCGCAGCAGAGGGGTGAAAGAGCCACATGTGGCTCCAGAGCCGCAGGTTGCTGACCCCTGGACTAGATGATCTCCAGTGTCGCTTCCAACTCCAGGATTCTCCGATTCTACCATCTCCTCCACAGCTCTTCTCTACTGCTGGGTTTGTGTGTTTTCTCTGTGTATCTGTAGCTCATGGCCATCTACAAACTCAGCTCTATCAAACTGCACAATAGGCCACTGAGGAACTTCCTGTAATGATCTTTTGTTCCGTTGTTTGTAGCGAAATGCTCCGTTGGGCCATCTTAAAAAAAGAAAAGAAAAAAAAAAGAATGGAAACAAAACAACGCTTCCATTAAAGAGAGAGAATTAAAGGATAATGATGGAAGCTATTTGTTTGTGGACAATGGTCTTTTTGATGGTTATCGAGATTGTAGGATGCTTGCTTTCCACAGTGTGCTAAATAGCTCGTTGCATTACTGGAACTCGGGCTGCTTATTTGACCTTCCTGGCCTTGCCAAATGCTCAAAAGGTTAATGGTCTTTCTTGTGGTGATAGCATCCCAATCCTGGAGAAAGTCCAAAATTGAGCTGTGGATTAGAAAGAGGAAAGCTGGTGTCCCAGGGTTGGAAATCTTGTGTAGAAGGCTGTTATTGTCTCAGAAAATGTGCATTTCCAGACTTTATATTCCATGCTTGAGAAACATATTATAAAGGCCATTTGCCTACAGGAAGTCCCATAGTTCCTTTCTGGTTTCCTGAAAAAGGAAAGAAAAAGGAAATGAATATATATATCTATTGATCTGTCCATAAAGGGTCTTCCACACCATTTGAAAATTATCATAGAATCATAGAGTCGAAAGGGACTTGAGAAGTCTTCCAGTTCCAACTTCCTGCTCGGTGCAGGATCTGCTAGAGCAAGATTTCCCAACCTTGGCAGCTTTAAGATGAGTGGACTTCAACTCCCAGAATTCCCCAACCAGCATTCCCCATAAAAGTCAGCTGGATGGCTTTGGGCCAATCACCAGGAGACAGTGAGTTCTAGTCCTGCCTTAGGCATGAAAGCCAATTGGGTGACTTTGGACCTATCACCAAGAGATGGTGAGTTGTAGTTCTGGCTTAGGTATGTAAGATGACTGGGTGACTTTGGGCCTAGTACCAGGAGACAGTGAGTTCTAGTCCTGCCTTAGGCATGAAAGCCAATTGGGTGACTTTGGACCTATCAGCAAAAGATGGTGAGTTCTAGTTCTGGCTTAGGTATGAAAGATGACTGGGTGACTTTGGGCCAATCATCAGGTGATGGTGAGTTCTAGTTCCGCCTTAGGCATGAAAGCCAGCTGGGTGCTTTAATTTCTTAGCCCAAATCTCTCTCTCAGTCCAACTCATTTTCCAGGGTTGTCGTTGTGGGGTAAATAGGAGACGGGAGTATTAAGTATGTTTTCCACCTTTTGAGCTACTTATGAAGTAATAACGACAGGAGAAAAATGTAATATGGAAGGAAGGAAGGAAGGAAGGAAGGAAGGAAGGAAGGAAGGAAGGAAGGAAGGAAGGAAGGAAGGACTAAATTGTGTTGCTTCTCTGTGTCATATGATATATGTGGGTATGTGGCAGCGGTGGGTTCTACTTACCTTGACTATCGGTTCGTAATGGGGCCACGTGCCCGCCCTCGCTTCGCTCACGCACACACATACTCTTCTGCGCATGTGCAGAAGCGTTCTGATGATGTCGGGGTCAGTGGGTGGAACCTCCCTCCGGTTTTACTACCGGTTCCACTGGTATGTAGGTACATGAATAATTTAGTATTTATTTATTTATTTATTTATTTATTTATTTATTTATTTATTTATTTATTTTATCTTGCCATGTTTATGTAGTGTACATTGGAGGTGGTGACCCTTTGAGAGCTGTAGGCAACGAAATTTCATTTTAATGTATGCCGATTAGTGTACATTCGAACTGACAATGAAGTTATTCTTAGTAGAAGTTGAAGGAAGGGAGGGAGAGAAGGAAGGAAGGGAAGGGAAGGGAAGGGAAGGGGAGGGGAGGGAAGGGAGGGAGGGAGGGAG
Organism: Arizona elegans; assembly: GCA_022577455.1. Lineage (NCBI taxonomy): Eukaryota > Metazoa > Chordata > Lepidosauria > Squamata > Colubridae > Arizona > Arizona elegans. The sequence goes on from JAKOOJ010000049.1 coordinate 1,610,015, forward strand.
GGAGGGAAGGAAGGAAGGAAGGAAGGAAGGAAGGAAGGAAGGAAGGAAGGAAGAAAGGAAGGAAGGAAAATCTGATTTAAAGAAAGGAAGAAAAAAACATAACCCCAAAACTAACAGGACTTGGCTAAATACCTGAATTAGATGATCACCAGGAAGAGATGATGAACTAAAGTGTCTCAGAAGAAGTCATTTTTTGGGCGGTATTCTTGCCAAAGAAACACTATGATTAACATCCCTGTAGCCACCTACAGTATTGATCAAAGAACTGACTTCTTAGCCCATGCTGATTTAGAAATCTAAGCAGATCAAATCTGCTTAGTCCTTGCTTAGGAGACAATTGGATGGAAATTGTAGGTAGACCGAATGGTTAAAAAGAAGAAAAAATCCCAGGAGGGGGAAAGGCCAAACCACTTCCTTATTGTTGTCAAGAAAACTACTAGAAGGATATTTCCATGAAGTCACTGGGATTTGAGCACCATTTGAAGTTGCCTTGTCTTTCTATAGGCCAGACTGGACAAGTGACCAGAGATGAGACTTTAACTGGGTTCTTAGCTGTGATCTTGGAATAGAATAGAATAACAGAGTTGGAAGGGACCATGGAGGTCTTCTAGTCCAACCCCCTGCTTAGGCAGGAAACCCTACACCACTTCAGACAAATGGTTATCCAACCTCTTCTTAAAAACTTCCAGTCTTGGAGCATTCACAACTCTGGAGGCAAGTTGTTCCACTGATAAATTGTTCTCACTGTCAGGAAATTTCTCTCCTTGATTATTTTATTTATTTATATTTTATTGTTTTCCATCCATTGCTTCTTGTCCTACCCTCAGGTGCTTTGGAGAATAGTTTGACTCCCTCTTCTTTGGGGCAGCCCCTGAGTTATTGGAAGACTGCTATCATGTCTCCCCTAGTCCTTCTTTGCATTAGACTAACCATGCCCAGTTCCTGCAACCGTTCTTCATATGTTTTAGCCTCCAATCCCCTAATCCTCTTTGTTGCTCTTCTCTTCAGTCTTTCTAGAGTCTCCACATCTTTTTTACATCATGGCGACCAAAACTGGATGCAGAATTCCAAGTGTGGCCTTACCAAGGCATGATAAACTGGTATTAACACTTCACGTGATCTTGATTCTATCCCTCTGTTTATGCAGCCTAGAACTGTGTTGGCTTTTTCGGCAGCTGCTGCACACGGCTGGCTCATATCTAAATGGTTGTCCACTAGGACTCCAAGATCCTTCCACAATTACTACTATTGAGTCCTATTGAGACTATCTTGGTCCTTTTCTGTCCCTGTTCATTGGTATTTTTTGATCAGGATTACCACGATCAAGACTCTTATACTGCACTGTCCGAAATAAAATGAATCAATCCAATTTAATAATAAAACAAAACTTTGGGAAAGAAACTACAAATTTACAATGGCAACCACTTATCAGGAAAATCTGTACAAAATCTTCTATAGGTGGCACTTGCCGCCAGTGAGGTTAGCAAAGATGTTTAAATACAGGTCGGCCGAATGTTAGAAATGTAATCAAACACAGGGCACATATTACCATATGTGGTGGACACGTCCAAAAGCAAAAAAAAAAAAAAAAAAAAAAGACTAAAATGCATACATGGTTACAAAAAATGTTAAAACAGCATATAGATTATAAAGCCAGAATTATTTTTGTTAGGCATACTGCCAGAAAAATATGAGAAAGAGAATGTATATTTAGAATAGAATAGAATAGAATAGAATAGAATAGAATAGAATAGAATAGAATAGAATAGAATAGAATACCAGAGTTGGAAGGGACCTTGGAGGTCTTCTAGTCCAACCCCCTGGTTAGGCAGGAAGCCCTACACCCCTTCAGACAAATGGTTATCCGACATCTTCTTAAAAACCTCCAGTGTTGGAGCATTCACAACTTCTGGAGGCAAGTGGTTCCACTGATGAATTGTTCTGACTGTCAGGAAATTTCTCCTTAGTAATAACTTAATATTAAATGTCTTGACAGCAGCAAGAATTGTATTTGCACAGCACTAGAAAAATAAGGAAACACTTACAGAAGAAGCAATAATAAAAAAAAATATTAGACTGTGCAGAAATGGACAGATTGACATTGAAGATAAAAGAGAAAGAAGAAACATGAGACTTTTTAAACAAATGGTTAGACAACAGAGAAACTAGGAACTGGAAAAATAGTATTGTGTAAGCAAATTAACAACATGCTGTTCACAAAGCACTTACGTATGTAAAGAGAAAATGTATAAATAAATAATAATAAAAATAAAAATTAATAATAAAACAAAGGTTCCTAGTGTGGAGGGAATGATGATAAGGAAACCACAAAGGCTCTTAAAATAAAGCTCGCTCAAAATATATGTTGCTAAAGGATGTGGGCACAGATAGTTGAGTAGCATCTCTGCTTTATCTACTGTCACCCAATTGTATTTCCTGCTTATGTAACCAAGCAAAGCGTAAAGGCGTGCTGAAGAAATCACCCGGGTCTTTCCAGCTTTATAAGAAGATCCAACCTTTGTCCAACAATAGAGATTATACTGTTGCTTTCCAACCATGGTGTAAGTAGCAGACTCCATGAAGATCAGGGCTGGGGAGGGGACCCCCTTACAGTAATAATATTAATGTGAATAAAACTGTTTGTGGGATTTTCTTTAATGTTGCGAGATTCGTGGCTATCTGTTGACCAATTTTCGACTGAGCAGCGTTCATCATCTAGCAGTGTTTTACAATCAGAATACCAGAGTTGGAAGGGACCTTGAAGGGACCTAATGTTGGATTTTCCCCCTTACCAGAGGGAGCCCCCTTGTGGAGTACTGTGAAGCCGTGGCAACTCCACTGTGCTGTACAGAAGAAGCCATTTTAAGGCAGTAAAATAGAAGCCATTTTAAGGCACAACAGGCTATATCTTAATAGAATACCCCCCAAGAGGTGTTAGGGGAGTCTTACCCCCACAGTATTTATTTCCAAAGAGTAAGTCATCTGTGTACCAAGTTTGGTTGAAATTGCTCAAGGCGTTCTAGAGTTATGGTGGAACATACACACATCCATAGATATATATATATATATTCCAGTTGCTCCTGGAAGCACGAAGCCGAGAACACCAGCCTGAAGATGACGAATGAGACTTCGTCGAAACGTCGCCAAGACACTTCCAATTTTACGTGGGAGAAGACCCAAATAACCAAAGACCTACATATATATATATATATATATATATATATATATATATATATATATATATATTTTCTTACTTCTTCGTAGGGTCTATGTGTGTTTTTCTTCTAGCCAGGTTTTCCCTACGTAGCCAAGGTTTTTTTGTAGGTCCAGCTCAGTAGAATCTCATCTACTCGGTTCTGGGCTTTTTTCCTTTCTAACACCTAGCAAGCTCTAACTGCTAGGTGGGAGACCTAAATAGATCCATTTCTAGCTCATTAGCTGTCATCAGTAGGCCACACCCATCTCCTCCCTGTAAAGGCATAGTATCAATTTTCTTACTTCTTCGTAGGGTTTATGTGTGTTTTTCTTCTAGCCAGGTTTTCCCTACGTAGCCAAGGTTTTTTTGTAGGTCCAGCTCAGTAGAATCTCATCTACTCGGTTCTGGGCTTTTTTCCTTTCTAACACCTAGCAAGCTCTAACTGCTAGGTGGGAGACCTAAATAGATCCATTTCTAGCTCGTTAGCTGTCATCAGTAGGCCACACCCATCTCCTCCCTGTAAAGGCATAGTATCAATTTTCTTACTTCTTCGTAGGGTCTATGTGTGTTTTTCTTCTAGCCAGGTTTTCCCTACGTAGCCAAGGTTTTTTTGTAGGTCCAGCTCAGTAGAATCTCATCTACTCGGTTCTGGGCTTTTTTCCTTTCTAACACCTAGCAAGCTCTAACTGCTAGGTGGGAGACCTAAATAGATCCATTTCTAGCTCGTTAGCTGTCATCAGTAGGCCACACCCATCTCCTCCCTGTAAAGGCATAGTATCAATTTTCTTACTTCTTCGTAGGGTCTATGTGGGAGGAGATGGGTGTGGCCTACTGATGACAGCTAACGAGCTAGAAATGGATCTATTTAGGTCTCCCACCTAGCAGTTAGAGCTTGCTAGGTGTTAGAAAGGAAAAAAGCCCAGAACTGAGTAGATGAGATTCTACTGAGCTGGAGCTACAAAAAAACCTTGGCTACGTAGGGAAAACCTGGCTAGAAGAATATATATATATATATATATATATATATATATATATATATATATATATATATATACATACATATACATATATATATATATATATATACATATATGTGTGTTTTTCTTCTAGCCAGGTATATATATATACACACATATACACACATATACACATACACACATATATTCTCACTTGTTTCCTGCCTTCCAATTGTGGGGAATCATGTCTTTCATTTTGAACAACTCCTAATGTGAGAAATTTGGAAAAGAAAAATGAAGGAGACAAGTACATGCCACTTCCATAAGACTGCCAAAGAAACAGCTCAGATGCCGTCAGAAAGAGTCAAACGGAGCTCAACGGTGTCTTGACCTTTTTATGCTTCCCAAACTAACAGAAGGTTGGAAAACAATTGTCTAAAGAGGCTCAAGGCTCTGTCACGAGGATAATTCTCTGAAGACTGAACAGACGGGGACTCAATCTGGTGTAGGAAGAGGAGCCAGCAAAAGGGAAGATTTTGCTCAAAAGGAGGTCCAGAAAGAAAGTTTCTTGAAAGATGTCTCCCAGTGGATCCCTATGAGAAGAGACCTAGGCTGTGATTGAAAATGTTGTAACTTTTCCATTCTAAGCCTCCTTCCTGGTCTTGACCCAAAACAGAATAGCAGATTGGAAGGGACCTTGGAGGTCTTCTAGTTCAACCCACTCCTCAAGCAGGAGACCCTACACCATTCCAGACAAGTGGCTGTCTAATCTAGGGGTCTCCAATCTTGGCAACTTTATGACCTGTCGACTTCAACTCCCAGAATTCCACAGCCAGCACACGCAAAGGCATAGGCCTTTCCCGAAAATAAGACCTCCCCAGATAATAAGCCCTTCCCTGAAAATAAGCCCTCCCTGAAATTATTTAACCGCATGGGCAGTCGGTCCCCACCATTTCCTCTGGTTATGGTTAGGGAGCCCCAAAATAATAAGACCTCCCTGAAAATAAGGCCAAGCACTTATTTCGGGGTTCAAAAAAATATAAGACAGGGTCTTATTTTCGGGGAAACACAGTATTGAAAGATGCTATCAGGATCTCTCCTCAACCTTCTCTTCATTAGGCTAAAGATACCTAGTTTCTCTCAGCCATTTGTTATGGTTTTAGCCTCTAGATCCCTGATGGCGAACCTATGGCACGTATGCCACAGGGGGCACGGAGAGCCCTCTCTGCGGGCACACCAGCCTTCACCCCAGCCCAGCTCCACCGCGCATGCACGCACGCCTTCCACCAGCAAGCTGGTCTTCGGGTCTCTGCCACGCATGTGTGGGGGTGGTGGGGGTGCATGCAGGGGACGTGCGTGCTCATGAGGTGCTCAATTGCATTTTGGGGGTTTATGCTAGGCCCCATGCCCCTTTTTGGGCCTAGAAAGCCACCTAAACCAGCCTGGAAGCCAAAACAAGGTGCAGGAGGCCACAGAAGGCCCCCGTGCCCCATTTTGGGCCTACAAAGCCATCTGAACCAGCCTGGAAGCCAAAATGGGCCCCTGTGCCCCATTTTGGGCCTAGAAAGCCATCTGAACCAGCCTGGAAGCCAAAATGGGCCCCTGTGCCCCATTTTGGGCCTAGAAAGCCACCTGAACCAGCCTGGAAGCCAAAACGAGGTGCAGGAGGCCACAGGAGGCCCCCGTGCCCCATTTTGGGCCTAGAAAGCCACCTGAACCAGCCTGGAAGCCAAAATGGGGCGCGAGGGGCCACAGGAGGCCTCCGTGCCCCATTTTGGGCCTAGAAAGCCACCTGAACCAGCCTGGAAGCCAAAATGGGAGCAGGGCTCATGTGCAGAGGGAGCGAATGCATGGGAATGCATGTGCGGAGGACGCATGTGCCTATGCAGGGGCAGGGCGCATGCGTGGGGATGCTTGCATTGCATTTTGGGGGTTCGGGCATGCGCACATGCATTCGCGCTCACGTGTGCATGCTTTGGGCACTCGGTACCCAAAAGGTTAACCATCACTAGTTCATGTTTACTGCTCTTCTCTGCATTCTTTCCAAGGCCTCAGCATCTCTTTTGTATCATGGAGACCAGAACTGGATGCAGTCTTTGAAGTGTGACCTCATTAGTGCTCTATAGAGTGGTGCTATCATAGTGATAGTACCACTTGTGATCTTGATGCGTTCTGCTTATGCAGTTTATTACTTTATTTTATTTTATTATTTTATTTTATTTTATTTTATTTTATTTTATTTTATTTTATTTTATTTTATTTTATTTTATTTTATTTTATTTTATTTTATTTTATTTTATTATTTTATTTTATTTTATTATTTTATTTTATTTTATTTTATTATTTATTTTATTTTATTTTATTTTATTTTATTTTATTTTATTTTATTTTATTTTATTTTATTTTATTTTATTTTATTTTATTTTATTTTATTTTATTTTATTTTATTTTATTTTATTTTATTTTATTTTATTTTATTTTATTTTATTTTATTTTATTTTTTTATTTTATTTTATTTTATTTTATTTTATTTTATTTTATTTTATTTTATTTTATTTTATTTTATTTTATTTTATTTTATTTTATTTTATTTTATTTTATTTTATTTTATTTTATTTTATTTTATTTTATTTTATTTTATTTTATTTTATTTTATTTTATTTTATTTTATTTTATTTTATTTTATTTTATTTTATTTTATTTTATTTTATTTTATTTTATTTTATTTTATTTTATTTTATTTTATTTTATTTTATTTTATTTTATTTTATTTTATTTTATTTTATTTTATTTCTATACCGCCCTTCTCCTGTGGGACTCAGGGCGGTGTACAGCCAAGATAAAACATAGCATATAAAATTTAAAAAACAGTTAAGGATTGTGTTGGCTTTTTTGGCAGCTGCAGCACATGGCTGGCTCATACGTAAGCTCCTCTCCTCATTAACACATCTACAAACAGACACAATAGCTCACACAGAAGGAAACAGACATTTTTCTGGTGTCGGTAAATGGGATGGAACGGATTCTGGAAGTCATGCTTTGAGTGTTTTCTTCTAACTTACCAAGTCTGGAGAAAACTCTGGAGATATGGAGGCCCCACATTGACCTGGCTGTGCTCTATCATCCTAAATCGGGAGTTTCCAAACTTGGTGATGTTAAAACTTGTGGACTTCAGCTCCCAGAATTCCTTCAGGCAGTCACGCTGGTTAGGGAATTCTGGGAGTTGAAATCCACAAGTCTTAAAATCACCAAGTTTGGAGATGCTGGCTGGGGAATTCTGGGAGTTGAAGTCCACAAGTCTTAAAATCACCAAGTTTGGAGATGCTGGCTGGGGAATTCTGGGAGTTGAAGTCCACAAGTCTTAAAGTCACCAAGTTTGGAAATGCTGGCTGGGGAATTCTGGGAGTTGAAGTCCACAAGTCTTAAAGTCACCAAGTTTGGAAATGCTGGCTGGGGAATTCTGGGAGTTGAAGTCCACAAGTCTTAAAGTCACCAAGTTTGGAGATGCTGGCTGGGGAATTCTGGGAGTTGAAGTTCACAAGTCTTAAACTAGCCACCTTTGGAGGCCCTTGTCCTAAATGAATGAGCCCCTTTTCCTTGCCTGATCATAAGAACCGAATTTTGGATCCTCCTCTAAAAATATCTCAACATTTCTCAGGGAAAGGCCCTCAAAACATCTAGAGGTGTTTGACCATAGCACGATCTTGTGATTTTGCATGAAAAAGCAAATAATCTACCTATTCGTATTTCTGTTGGTCTTATCTCTTTTCTCGTTAAAGGCCATTTGCTTGCAACCTTTGGATCTGAGGAAACCTAAAAAAAAAAAAAAAAAGGAAACAAGAATTGCCTCCTTATTATGATTCTGTTGATTGTGCATTGAAAGTGTGCCACTCTGAAAGAATGCAGCTCAACAAGAATTTTAATGTCCTGTAGCACATCAGATTGTATTTATGCATCTCAGTGAATATATTAAATCTCTTGCCATTAGCAACCAACAGGGTTGAGAAGCTGTTTGTCAACTCCAGAAATGCTTAAAAATTAGGCGATGCATTTTTGATGAGCTGCATGACTGTTAGACCTGAGTGAATCCCCCAAATTCAATTTTCATTACTCCAAAACTTACTCCCACTAATGCTTCTGGTTAAGCTTTTACCACTGAACACGCTTCTTTGTGACTTCCAATCACACTTCTCCATCATTGCTCTCTGTGAATAATTTTCTGTTCCATCGCTTTGCAGAAGTATGAAGTCAGGCCAGGATGATTAAGAAAAAACAGAGATTTGCATAGTGCCAGAAAGCTATTTCAGCCTAAAAAATGGAATTTATGGGTCCGTCTTGGGGAACATAAAGTCATCTTCCAATTGAGTGTGAAACCTAGTGAGTGTTTCTGGGCAGATTCTCTGGGTATATCGAAAATGTCGTGCCATTCAAGACCATAAGTAAATTATATTGCTATTTATTGGAACAAGACATGATTGATTGATTGATTGATTGATTGATTGATTGATTGATTTAATTTGTATACCGCCCTTCTCCAACAGGACTCAGGGCGGTGAACAGCCATGGTAAAACATAACATATAAAATTTAAAAGCAATTTAAAAAACATTAAATAATTTTGGCTAGCCATCTAAAACAACCCGGATTAAAACCAATTACAAATTAAAACCGAAGGGATGGGATCAAGCCAGCCCGGCTAGGTGAAAAAAGATGTGTTTTGAGGGCCCGACGAAAAGTCCGGAGGTCTGGTATTGTGCGTATCTCTGGGGTTAGGTCGTTCCAGAAGGCAGGTGCCGCCTCAGAGAAGGCTCTCCCCCTGGGGGTTGCCAGCCGACATTGTGTGGCCGACGGCACCCTGAGGAGTCCCTCTCTGTGGGAGCGTACTGGCCGGTGGGAGGCTATTGGCGGCAGAAGCAGTCTTGTAAATACCCCAGCCCTAAGCCATGGAGCGCTTTAAAGGTGGTCACCAACACCTTGAAGCGCACCCTGAAGATCACAGGAAGCCAGTGCAGCTCGCGCAGGAGAGGTGTCACATGGGAGCTCCCCATCACTCCCATAATCCCCCGCGGGGCCGCATTCTGGACCAACTGGAGCCTCCGGGTGCACCCCAAGGGATGCACCCCAAGGGACTTGAGGAACAAGTCAAAGAAACGATGATAATTTAGAGTAAATATTTTGGGCATAGTATTGATTCGGACAATTGGCAAATACTGAACTGATCAGTGTTCCAATATCTTAGGGGCTGCCCCAAAGAAGAGGGAGTCAAGCTATTCTCCAAAGCACCTTCTGAAGACAGGACAAGAAGCAATGGGTGGAAACTAATCAAGGAGAGAAGCAACCAAGAACTAAGGAGGAATTTCCTGAACAATTAACCAGTGGAACGACTTGCCTCCAGAAGTTGTGAATGCCCAACACTGGAAGTTTTTAAGAAGATGTTGGGATAACCATTTGTCTGAAATCGTATAGACCAGGGGTGTCAAACTCGTGGGCCGGATGCGTCAAGTGCTGGTCCTGCCCGGTTTAGCGAAGGGGGAAAAAGTTCCAATGTGTCACATGATGCCGCCATGACGATGCAAGTTTGACACCCCTGGTATAGGGTCTCCTGCTTGAGCAAGAGGCTGGATTGGAAGATCTCCAAAGCCCCATTCAACTCTGTTGTCTATTGAGATTCACAGTCATTCAGATCCTGGTTGTCCCAAAGGCAACCTTCTTCAAGAGGTAAGTGGACTTTCTGGTTTTTCTTTGAAAGACGTTTCGCTTCTCATCCAAGAAGTTTCGATGCGAGTGTGAAGATGCTACATATTTTCATATATGGTGGACATGCAGAAAAATTGAGGCTTTTTGGATAAAAATATGGTGGATTATTCAAAATATTTTAAAGAAAAAGATTAAATTTACACCACAGTTTTTTTTTTGTTGGGAGTAGTTACGGATTGTACTGTAATAGAGACTAAGTTGGTTTTGAATTTAATAACAGCTGCCAGGTTACTGGTGGCACAGTATTGGAAGAAGGAAGATCCACCTACTATTGAGGAATGGACACTAAAAGTCGTGCATTTGGCAGAGATGGCAAAAATTTCATCACATCTTAAAGACCATTCAAACGGAAGATACATATTGGAATGGAGAAGATGGATCGACTATATTCAAAACAAGTACCAGACTAAGAAGATTCATATAGCTTATGAATGAAACATTTTCAATCTTTAGTTTATATTTATAGGGTTCTGAGCTACAAGGAGTTAAACACCTAGAGAGAATTTGAAGTTAACAATTTGTTAGCATATTTTAGTTTTATGTTTGTGAATGCTATACCCTGTGCTTGTTCTGGGAAGTCTAGGGAGGGGGGTGGGGGGGAAGGGGGAGGGGGAAAGGATGGGTGGGAGGGCAAGGGGGGGAGGGATGGGGTGAGGGGGGAACGGGGGGGAGAAAATGTTTGTATTTCCTATAAAACTTTTCAATAATAATAAAAAAGAAGTTTCTTCCATTCTCTTTTCTTCAGGATGTGAAGTGAAACATCTTCAAAGACAAAACAACAACAGGGAGTCCAGTGGCCTCTTGCAAAAGCATCTTTGGGACTTCCAACTCTTGTTATTCTGTGAAACATGCATGGAAATCAGCTGTGGCGCACGATTTAGCATTGGCTTGCAAAGATGTTGCAAGCCAATGCAATCCTAAACTGCATCAACAGAGGGATACAATCAAGATCAAGGGAGGTACTAATACCACTCCATAAAGCCTTAGTAAGACCAGTGGTGGGTTCTGTTGTGGGTGTGTACGTGGTACGGGGACAGAACAGGTTCCTCCCGGTTCCGCCCGGTTCCGCCGAGCCGGTAGCGGTGACGATATGATGTCACCGAACCGGTTCTCTTTGTTCGGGAGCTGCCCGCCACCGCGTTATTCTTACCTTTTATTTGGTCCCGCCCCCAATCTATTCGCTGCCTCCCGAGCCCCAGCTAGAAGGAAAAAAAAACTGTTTAAACTTTTGCCGCGGGGCTTCAAAGGGCCGCCCTACAGCTGATCAGTGTTAAAAGGCAGTGTGGTGGTAGACCGGTGCCTCCAAAAACAAATGAATAGACCAGTACCTCCAAAAACAAATGAATAGACCAGTGCCTCCAAAAACAAATGAATAGACCAGTGCCTCCAAAAACAAATGGATAGACCAGTGCCTCCAAAAACAAATGAATAGACCAGTGCCTCCAAAAACAAATGAATAGACCAGTGCCTCCAAAAACAAATGGGTAGACCAGTGCCTCCAAAAACAAATGAATAGACCAGTGCCTCCAAAAACAAATGGGTAGAACAAATGAATAGACCAGTGCCTCCAAAAACAAATGAATACAAATGAATAGACCAGTGCCTCCAAAAACAAATGAATAGACCAGTGCCTCCAAAAACAAATGAATAGACCAGTGCCTCCAAAAACAAATGGGTAGACCAGTACAGCTCTGCAAGCAGTTAAAAGCCTGGTAGACCAGTACCTCTGCTAAATCCTAAAGAACTGTCACATGACCACCAAGCCACGCCCACAAAATAAGCCACGCCCACAGAACCGGTACTAAAAAATGTTAGAACCCACCCCTGAGTAAGACCACACCTAGAGTACTGCATCCAGTTTTGGTCACCACACTATAAAAAAGAAGTGGAGACTCTAGAAAGAGTGCAGAGAAGAGCAACTAGGATGATTAGGGGACTGGAGGCTAAAACATACGATGAACGGTTGCAGGAACTGGGCATGGCTTGTCTAGTGAAGAGAAGGACCAGGGGAGACAGGATAACAGTCTTCCAGTATTTCAAGGGCTGCCACAGAAAGGAGGGGATCAAGCTATTTTCCAAGGCCAGACAAGGAATAATGGATGGAAACTGATCAAGGAGAGATTCAACCTGGAATTAAGGAGATATTTTCTGACCATGAGAGCAATCAACCCATGGGACAGAAGTTGCCTTCGGAAGTTGTGTGTCAGTTTTCCAGAGCAACCTAACTCCAGTTAAAACCTCCGAAGCAAGCATTTTCTCAAAGTTCCCATTTATTAGAGTAGGGATACTGGCACATCTGAGAGTTCTGTGCTTTCCCTCAGTAACTCAAAACCCCAAATCCGGCCCCTGCACCCATCGGTCCATCATATGGCCCCATCCCCATCCATCCCAACTTGAGCCATCACTGCAACGACTCCTCCTCCAGATGCAGGAACACCATGACCTTGAAAGAAAAGAAGAATGCTATTATGTCTAACTACAAACCCTCTACTAGATCCCCCCCACCTCCTAGTACAAGAAGGTGGCAGCGTGGAAGCTTCCGGTGTTAATATGGCTTCCAAAGCTAACATTGTGGGAGCTTCGTCACTGGAAGCTTTCAAGAAGAGACTGGACTGCCATCTGTCAGAAATGGTATAGGGCAGTGATGGCTAACCTTTGCGTGCCAGGAAGGGGTGTGTGGCGGGGAAGGTTCGTGTATGCGCGTGCCCACACCCATAATTCTATGTGCCCCGCGCATGCGCACATGACCCCCCTCGCCCCGGCTCCTTGCACGCGATAGCCCAGTAGGCCAATTTTTCTTTCTCACTGGCTCCAGATCCTCTCTATGCATCTGGGGAGTTGGAAAATGGGTTGTTTTGGGCCTCCGGAGGTCCTCCAAGGGAGTGAGGAAGGCTGTTTTCACCCTCCCCAGATGCATAGAGAGGATCTGGAGAATCTGGAGTGAGAAAGAAAATTGGGCCTTCCGCACCCGCACCCCCCCCCACAGGTCCTCCAGAGGCAGGAAACAGCCTGTTTCCCTACTTCTGGTGGGCCCAGAAGACCCGAAAATCAGTTGGCCAGCGCACACATATGTGCTGGAGCTGAGCTGGCGTGCCAGGCAACATGGCTCCGCGTGCCACTTGTGGCACCCATGCCATAGGTTCGCCATCACGGGTGTAGGGTCTGTTTGGGTGGGGTTGGGGGGTTGGACTGGATGATCTACAAGGTCCCTTCCAACTCTATTAGTCTGTTAATGTTCAACCAACAATGTGCACCGAGGGGGTTTGTATCCTTGCCCAGCATCCTTAAAGCCGGAAGAAACCAGCTTCAGGTCATCCAGGAAGTTTGCGAGAGAAGTTCGCAGGACATGAGGGAGACAAGAATTCCTTTGGCATTTAGCTCCCAATGAATAATTTAGTTCCTTGCAATGAGAACTCAGGGGTTGAGTGACCCCGAGTATTCAGAAGAGACCGACCAGGATAATAATAACTCCAGAAGACAAAACAAATCAGGAGAGAAGAGTCAGCTTCAAGTCTCGAGAAGATGGTGGTGGTGGGGGGGTGGGGTGGAGATAAGAATGAGGGGGGGGGACTCGGGATAAATCCTTAACTTTGTCCTTGAGATTTTTTTTTTTTTGGCTAGAAAAATTTGCTAGAAGTGCAAATTTTGGACAAACCGCATTTCACAGCCGACCATCTCTTCCGCAAGGGGCGGGGGGCGGATTGTGGATGCGTGTTTTGTGTTTTGGGATGCTCATCTAATTTTATTTATTTTTCAGTTCGCCGATCAGCAAAATTAAGGAGAAATGTCCTTAACAGTGAGGACAATTAACCAGTGGAGCAGCTTGCCTTCAGAGATTTTTGGTGTTCCATCACTGGAGGCTTTTAAGAAAGAGACTGGATAGTCACTTGTCTGAAATGGTATAGGGCAGTGATGGCTAATCTTTTTGCCATCGAGTGCCAGGAGGGAGGGGTGGGGGGGTCGCGCGTGCGGATGCCCACATCTATAATTCTATGTGCCTCACCCCCATGCATGTGCACAGAACCCCTCCCGCTCCCCCCCGCTCCTGGCACGTGATGGCCCGGTATACCTGTTTTTCTCTCTCACCTGGCTCCAGAGCCTTTCTAGGAGTCTGGGGAGGACAAAAACGGCCTTCCCCACCACCCTGGAGGTCCTCCGGAGGCCGAAAATGGCCCGTTTGCCAACTGCTGGTTGGCAACTACCTACCTACCTACCTACCTATCTACCCATCATCTACCCACCTATCTATCTATCTATCTATCTATCTATCTATCTATCTATCTATCCTCTCTATCATCTCACTCCCCCTCTCTATCTCCCTCCATTGTCTGTGTGTCTGTCTGTCTGTCTGTCTGTTCTGCCTGCCTGCCTAGTTATTTCGAGTAGAAAACACAATGAAGTCTTCCAAAGGACTTAAAAATCAGGGTTTTCTCCATGTATCCCGACTTCGGGGACCTTCCCAAACCAGATCCCTGTTCTTCTTACTAAGTCCACCCAGATTGACCTTGGAGTCTTATTGGAGTGAGATTAGATTTTGAATTATTACTTTGTGCATCATTTCTTGGAATACACACTTTATTCTTGGGTTAATGTTGGATTTTGTTGACCCGAGACTTGTGAATAACTTCATAACTTGTTCTCTAAATTGGTGTTAGGAGAGCTATTAGGGAGACCCACCCTGGAATGTAATGCATGCATCAAACTGTCGTTATGATTTCTTGCTTGTTTTCTTTCTCCGTAGGACACACTTCTGTTTTGCTATCTTATTCTCAGGGTCCTTGAAAATTTCTTTTTTTTCCCCATGGTGAAGATTTGACGTTTCCTCAGTAGAAGAGAGAGATACCAATGGCGTTGATACCACATCTTTGAGATCCTTGGTGCTCTCTCAGTTTGGTGATTTTCTTACAGACATTTCATTACCAAACTAGGTAACCTGATCAGGGCTAGAGGGAAGGAGGGTTTGCAGAGAGGAGGAGAAGGGGAGGAAGAGGACTGTAGGATCCTTGGTGCTCTCTGAGCTTGGTTCTTATCTTGCAGACATTTCATGACCCAACTAGATAATATCATCAATGGTAGAAGGAAGTGGGATTTGCTGACTCTTAATATACATTTATATACAGAGAGCAAAACCCTACTCACTTCTAGCACTGGTGATACTACCTAGCTTGGTAATGAAATGTCTGCCAGAAAACTGCCAAACCCAAAGAATAACAAAGAGTCCACAGTTAAACCCTAAACAGGAAGCGATGGATGAAACCCAGCAATCTTCCAGAGTGGGGTTTGGAAAACAAAATTAATTCAAATGGATTGAAGCAATCGAGGGAAGGTTGATCCCTGGGATTTTTGAATCTGGTGCCTTTGAGACAGCGTTGACTCCTGGTAACTGCCTGGATTATCCCTCGAGTTTTCTTGGCAAGTTTTCACAAAACGATTTGCCTTTTCCTGCTTCCAAGAGCTGACACAGATTGACCGGCCTAAGGTCACCCATCTGGCTATTGCATTTAAGGCAGAATTAAAATCGTCCAACAGCTGTTTTTTTTTTTTTTTTTTTTTTAACTTAGTGCCTTTAACTACTACAGCAGGGGTATCCAAGCTTGGCAACTTTAAAATCCCTGGATTTCAGCTCCCAGAATGGCTGGCTGGGGAATTCTGGGAGTTGAAGTCCACGGGTTTTAAAGTTCCAAGGTTGGTTGGATTCCTCTACGCTCTTGCAAACCAGCTCACCTCTAGACTGTGAAGGCAATTCTGGTTTGAAAGGAAAGGTGTGGTCTGTATATCTGTATCAAATTCATAGAATAAGAATAATAGACTTTGGAAGGGGCCTTAGAGGTCTTCTAGTCCAACTCCCTGTTCGAGCAGGTGACACGACACCATTTTAGACAAAGGGTTGCCCAATCTCCTTTTGAAAACATCCAGTAATGGACAGCATCTACAACTTCTGAAGGCAAGTCATTCTATCGATCAATGGCTCTCACAGTCAGAAAAATTCCTCCTTATTTCCAGGTTGAATCTCTCCTTGGTCAGTTTCCATCCATTATTCCTTGTCTGGCCTTCAGATGCTTTGGAAAATAGCTTGACCCCCTTCCTCCTCTCTGTGGCAGCCCCTCAAATACTGGAAGACTGCTATTCTGTCTCCCCTGGTCCTTCTCTTCACTAGACTAGCCAGTTCCTGTAACCGTTCTTCGCATGTTATAGCCTCCAGCCCCTTAATCATGCTTGTTGCTCTTCTCTGCACTGCTTTCTACAGCACTGAGTGAAGAGCCATCTAGCTTCAGGAAAAATAAACCACTTTTCGATAGGAGAAAGCTGGCTTATTGGTCCCGTACTGACACTTAACATTTCTTTAGAAGTTCTATTTTATAGAAAAGTAAGAAGCTAGTGATCATACCTCTTGCAGGTGTCTACGAAGAAGATAATGTGCAAAATTACAGATTAACAGAGTTGGAAGGGACCTTGTAGCTTATCTAGTCCAAGCCTCCACCCAAGCAGGAGACCCTACAACATTTCTGACAGATGACAGTCCAATCTCTTCTTGGAAGCCTCCAGTGATGAAGCTCCCACAACTTCTGAAGGCAACTTCTATTCCACTGGTTGATTGTTCTCACTGTCAGAAAGTTCCTCCTCATTTCTAGGTTGAATCTCTCCTTGGTCAGTTTCCATCCATTATTCCTTCTCTGGCCTTCCGGTGCTTTGGAAAATAGTTTGACCCACTTCCTCCTCTCTGTGGCAGCCCCTCTGCACTCTGCACTCTTTCCAGAGTCTTTTTTTAAAATATTGTGGTGACCAGAACTGGATGCACTTTTCCAAGTCTGGCTGGACTAAAGCTTTTTAAAGCGGTACCAATACTTCATGTCATCTTGATTCTATCCCTCTATTAATGCAGCCTAGAATTGCATTGGCTTTTTTGGCTGCTGCCTCACACTGCTGGCTCATATCTAAGTGATTGTCCACTAGGACTCCAAGGTTCCTTTCGCAGTTACTTGTATTAAACCTTAGTAAGACCACACCTAGAGTACTGCATCCAGTTTTGGTCACCACACTATAAAAAAAGATGTTGAGACTCTAGAAAGAGTGCAGAGGAGAGCAACCAGGATGATTAGGGGACTGGAGCAGGGGTGGGTTCTAATTTTTTTTACTACCGGTTCTGTGGGCGTGGCTTATTTTGTGGGTGTGGCTTGGAGGTCATGTGACTAAGTGGGCGTGGCTAGCTGGTCAGAGTCATTTCTGGAAGGTCCTCGCACTTACGACCTGACTCATTTGTTTGCTTTTAACACTGATCAGCTGTAGGATGGCCCTTTGAAGCCCCGCGGCAAGAGTTTAAACAGTTTTTTCCCCTCTAGTCATCATCTGGGACTCAGGAGGCAGCAATAGATTGGGGGTGGGATCAAATAAAAGGTAAGAATAATGTGGGTGGGTGGGGGAGTGGGAGGGCGGTGGGGGGGGGAGAACCGGTTCAGTGACGTCATATCGTCACCGCTACCGGTTTGGCCGAACTGGACCGAACCGGGAGGAACCCACCACTGGACTGGAGGCTAAAACATACAATGAACGGTTGCAGGAACTGGGCACGGCTAGTCTAGTGAAGAGAAGGACCAGGAGAGACAGGATAGCAGTCTTCCAATATTTGAGGGGCTGCCACAGAGAGGAGGAAGGGGGTCAAGTTGTTTTCCAAGGCACCTGAAGGCCAGACAAAGAATAATGGATGGAAACCGATCAAGGAGAGATTCAACCTAGAAATTTTTTGACAGTGAGAACAATCCACCAATGGAACAGAAGTTGCTTTCAGAAGTTTTGGGTGATTCATCACTAGAAGCTTTCAAGAAGAGACTGGACCGCCATTTGTCAGAAATGGTATAGGGTCTCCTGCTTCTGAGGGTGGGATTGGACTAGATGACCTACAAGGTCCCTTCTAACTCTGTTCATCTGTTAATCTTATATTTTTAAAAAAGAGGCAGCTAGGCTGTTACCTACACAGTTGGGTTTTTCTTGCCTAAATGTAAAATCTCACTTTTATCTACGTCAGTTTAATCATCCTCAGATTTTAATCTTAGATTAAAAGATTTTCATCCCAGGTCACGGAGAAGTTCAGGAAGGATCTTGGCTCAGCGTTCAGCTGTGAAGTTAAGCAGAAGCTGGTATTCTTAAATGCACAGCTGTCCTCTTTTTACTGAAAGCCTATTCCTGCCAGCACCATCTGGACTCCAAGTTTTCTCCTGCGGGCCTGTTTTTCTTCTTGTTTTCCAGCTGTCCAAAGAAACAATCAGCCAGTCGGACTTCGCTTAGCTCAATGTTTTTCATTTCCCCCGCCTGAGGGTTGGTCCCACTCCGTGGCCGTAAATTCATCTCGCAGAGTCCCCGGGGGTGGGGGTGGGGATACAATTTGGCAAGCCCAGAACAGGCCAGTGGGTTCGTTTTGTCCTTGTATGTGGGAATCGCCTACAAAAAACAGTTGTGGTTTTCTTTCTCGTGGGGAGTTTTTTTTTTTTTTAAATGGACATTTAGGATGGGCAGAGAAGCGGAAAGAGAAATGCGTAGCTTTTGCTCGGTGTCCCTCAAAACTAATCTGGGCTGTGCAACAGAGCAAGTCTTTCTTGGAACCCAATTGGGATTTTTTTTTTTGTATCTAAAAAAAAAATAGCGTTAGAAATTACAAATTACTTATTGTAAATTTTCCTAAGGTGGACCCAGTGGTGGGATTCAAGTAATTTAACAAGCGGTTCTCTGCCCTAATGATTTCTTCCAACAACCAGTTTGTCAAACTGCTTAGAAAGTTAACAACCGGTTCTCCCAAAGTGGTGCGAACCGGCTGAATCCCACCACTGGGTGAGTTGATGGTCAAAGAGCCATAAATCTCTGCCTCTGGTCTGTGAGCCAAACCTCCCAACGTGTAAGAAGAAATGTTGGCGTTCTCCAGGGTGTAAGGTATTTGTGAGGCCGCCCATCAACCCCTGAGTCACAACTCATAACAAGTCTTGGGAGAAAGACAAAAGCTTTTAATTGCTTTAGAGAGGAAGGGATAGTCCAGGAGTGGTATTCAGCCGGTTCGGATCGGTTTATCTGAACCGGTAGCGGAAATCACGGGTGGGTGGGGATGGAGTGGGGATGGGGTGGGGACGGGGTGGGGTGGGGTGGGGTGGGGTCCCAGCTCTATGCCATCCTATTTAGACATGTTTTTGAGGCTGGACACATGTGCAGAAGACAGGTATGCACATGCACGAAGCGAGCGTGCGTGTGTGGGGCGAACCGGTAGTTACCAGAGGTGGGTTTCAGCAGGTTCTGACCAGTTCTGGAGAACTGGTAGCAGAAATTTTGAATTGTTCAGAGAACCGATAGTAAAAATTCTGATTGGCCCCGCCCCCATCTATTCTCTGCCTCCCGAGTCCCAGCTGATCGGGAGGAATGGAGATTTTACAGTATCTTTCCCCTGGAGTGGGGTGGGAATGGAGATTGTACAGTATTCTTCCCCTGCCACGCCCACCAAGCCACACCCACCAAGCCATGCCATGCCACGCCCACCAAGCCACACCCACAGAACCGGTAGTAAAAATTTATGAAACCCATCACTGGTAGTAACATAATGTGAAACCCATCGCTCGTAGCTACCCTAACTTACAGTAACAAAGTTGAAAGGAGAATTTCTCCTGGAAAACTGGAGAACAACCAGAAGACTGGAAAAGAGTCAATGTGGTTCCCATCTTTAAGGAGAGAAAAAAAAAAACTTCCCAGATCCAGGAACTAATTGACCAATCAACCTGACATCAGTACCTGGGAAGATCCTGTAAAAGATAATCAAGCAACAGATTTGCAAACTAGAAGCAAACAAAGCTATAATCAGTAGCCAACATGGGTGTTCTGTCCCCGTCTCACACACACACACAAACAGATATCCAGGGGTTAAATAAAACTGGCAGACAACAAATTCTTTCGATAAGAGGATTGGCAGCAACCCAGTAGCTGCTTGCCAAGAACTTTACCCATAAAGGGAGGGGTTGTTCCTCCGACAGATAAAGCCCAACAAGATACACACAGTTCAAGAATTGTCAAGTCCAGTTTGTATTAAATCCAAGGCAGATATCGTTGTTGCAAAGATACAATGTGACTCGCTAGTAGTTAGTTTTGTCCGTCACAGAGTCTGAATGGCCACCTCACCCCCTTATATCCTCTGTGGGGTGTGGTCCAGTGACTCAGCTTAATCTCTGGCACGCCTCCTTTTCTGCTGCGTGCGCTTGTCTCTCCGATGCTGGCGTGGATCCAGCCAAGACTTATCTCCGTCACTGTCCGACTGCGAGGAGATACCTGGCTCCTGGCCAATCTCTTCTCCTTCAGGAGACACCTGAGGCATTGCCAGAGAGGAGGGTCCTGGAGAGGGAGGCCTGGCTAACTCCTCTCCTTCATGTTTGGAGCCTTCTCCCTCCGATAAATCGGCCTCGGGGGTCAGAGTCACAACAATGGGTGTGTCAACAGATCATGCCAAACCAATCTTATTTCATTCTTTGACATGGTGACTAAATTACTAGACCGGCGAAATGCTGTGGACATAGTGTACTTAGATTTCAGTAAGGCATTTGACAAAGTAGACCACAATCTACATATTAGTAAGCTAGAAAAATGTGAATTTAGCAGCATCACCACCAGAAGTATTTGTTACTGGCTGACCGCACTCAATGGGTAATCCTTAATGGAACTACATCTACATGGAGGGAAGTAAGCGGTGGGGTTTTCTAGACATCTCTAGTCACGCCTTAGCCATGAAAGTTGCTGGACTGACTTTGGGTCAATCACCAGGAGACTGTGAGTTCTAGTCCTATCTTTGGCATAAAAGCCAAAGCTTTGGCTGGGTGGCTTTGGGCCAGTCCCTTTTTCTCAGCCCAACTCACCTCTCATAGAGTTGTAGTTGTGGGGGAAAGTAGGAGGAAGGTGTATTAGGTACAGTATGCTTGCCACCAGGAGTTATTTATAAAAGTAATGCAGGCAGGATAAAAGTAAATAAACACATAAAAATAAATATGAGACCTTAGCACAGGCATCAAAGCGACAGAGAATTCTGAAACCTTTGAATCTCTCCTGTCTTGCAAACTCGTCCGTTGTCTCCGTTCTGCCATTGGTGACTGCCAGAAGAAGTCACCTCTTCTCATCCTCTCTTCCCTTTCGTCACGAATAGAATTCTTGCTTGTTGTTTTTTTTTAAACAATAATTTTATCAGCATTTTTAAGCATCAAAGACTTTGGATGGTTTTCTGGACATTTTTTTTTTTTTTTTTGTTTTTTGCAATGCCACAGAAAATAGATTCGATTTTATTCTGAAAATGCCAAGGGACCGTTGGCATAATAATTGGATGGATAATAATTATGCCTGTCAACTGGTCTCTGTTATTATTTCATTGTAAACTTGCAGATGTTGGACCTTTTAATAAAATTGCCTTCCCCCTCCTTCCACCCCCCAACCCCCAGGATTCACCCTGGTCTGCACCCCTCATCTCTCTTCATTCATTGGCATCCTTCAGTCTCAAGAGACTATGGTATCGTGCTCTGGAAAGAGGTCCTAAAACAGCATCTGGTGTGACCAAAAAGGCCAATTCGAGAGTGGCCATCCCTTCCACACTGAGGGCAGATACATTTGGTCCCCTGGCCAGACCCCAGATTTCGCTGGTTCCGGGACTGCCTCTTTGCCTCAGCCTGCCAAACAAGTGTCTCTTCGAATTGGAGAAGGCCATGCTGCGTCTTTAGCCTCCAAGCTGAACGATCGGAGGTCAAGGTTTCCCAGGTGTTGATGTCCATTCCCAGGGCCTTTAGGTCCCTCTTGCAGATATCCTTATATCGCAGCTGTGGTCACCCTCTGAGGCGCTTTCCCTGCACTAATTCTCCATCCAGGAGATCTTTTGGAATCCGACCATCAGCCATTCTCACGACATAGCCAAGCCAGAATAGACGTCGCTGTTTCAATAGTGTATACATGCTAGAAGTTCCAGCACGTTCCAAGACTGCGCTATTTGGAACTTTATCCTGCCAGGTGACAAATCTCTCTTATTCTGTCTTCTTCTCTTATCATCTCTCTTACTCATTGTAAAGAAAGGTTCTTTGGACACCATAATACTTTGTAATTCAACAAGCCAGCGAAAAACGCTGGCAGCTGTTTGTGGGAATGGTTGACATGCTAAGTCCACATAGCAACAATAAAATGATGATCACAGCAACTCTGGGCTGACTCAGAGCTGCGGGAGAAGCGTCCGACAGCATTTCCTTTCCTTCACAAGATTAATTTGCTTTGAGTTAAAAAATGAGTAAACACAGGAATTAAGAAGTCCTTAGCGGCCCCAGAGTAACACCAAATCCAGAGAAAGCTACGAGTAGCAAGTTGGAAGGAGAACTGAGGATTATACAGGATATGCAAAGCTTCCCATGAATTGTGAGAAGGAATTCTTCCTTGGAGACCCTACAAATTATGAACCACTTTTCTTTCTGTGTCCTCTTTTTGGACTTGATCTTTCACCCGGGCAAAACCCTTCAGAATACAGATATTCTGAAGGATTTTGCCCGAATACAGAATAATGGAAGGCAACTTGGAGATATGTGAGTGTGGAACTCCCTTGGAAATGCTGAAAGGACTCATTCATACCCATTTGTACTACTCGGGTGACCCTGAGGGCACAGATAAACCTGCAAGTGGCCTCAATGACTCTCAGAGAGAGTGCTAACGACCAGAGGACTGCAAGAAATACAAATCCTTCCATTCGCCATCATTCAGTCAGAACTGAAGAAGCTTCTGGGATGAGAAGCGAAATGTCTTCAAGGAAAAAACAAAGTCTAGGTGCCTTTTGAAAAAAGCACTTTTGGGACAACCATGACCTGGATGACCGAGAATCTCCACAGACGGTTGTCCAATCTCTTCTTAACCTTCAGGTTTTTTTAAACCTCCATCTGAAAGATGTTTTAACTGAATGTATTGTTACCAAAGTAGAATGCAATGCATTAACTGCTTTGAATTCTCAAAAGGCTGATTTAAGCTTCTTAATAATATCCTTCTCTGTCCAATTTCTCAAAAACAGACTCCAGAAAAAAAACTCTTTTTGAAGAAACTGTTCTCCAATAGACCAATCACCAGACCATTCAGAGATCAACGTACAGTTAACAGTTGCCTTCACTAATGGTCATCAGAGAGTTGGATGTTAAGGACAATAATAATAGAATAGAACAGAATAACAGAGTTGGAAGGGAAAAAGTGAAGAAGTGAAGCATCTTCAAACAAAAACCAGAAAGCCCAGATGCCTTTTGAAAAAGCACCTTTGGGACAGCCAGGAATTGGATGACGAAGAATCTCCATAGATATTTGCCTGTCAAAAAATGCTTCAAACATAATTCTCTGTGGAAGTCTGACATCCTGTTGCTGGAATATTCTGAAGTATAAAGGAGACAAGCCGGGGTGGGCTGCTGAGGATTTGCAAGGGTTCGGGAGAACCCCCAAATCCCACTCCTGGCTGGCCCCGCCCATTCCACCCCTTCCCTCCCAGGAGTCCCCATGAGGCCCATTTTGGATGCAGGTAAGTGCAGGGCACATGTGGAGGCTCAGGGAGGGTTAAAAATGGGCCTATCGGAAGTTTGGGAAGGCCTCTGGAGCCTAGGGAGGCTATTTTCGCCCTCCCGGAGGCTCCAGAAAAACCTCTGGAGCCTGGGGAGGGCAAAAACACCCCTCCCCGCCGCTGGGATGCAAAAGGCCAACTAGGCCACACCCACTATTGCCACTCCTATCCAGCAACCGGGCAGAGAATCCCTTGCTAAAAGTTTTGAAGCCCACCCCTGGAGACAGCTACTGGTTTCTAACGCCATAACCCTTCCTTTGACTTATAGCGGAGGGGCTGCACCCAATCTTATCGTCCACCATTCATCACAGCTCTTAATATGGTACTGCTCAGACAGGTCCCTAGCTGGAGAGGTGAAGGATGGGACATTAGATCTTCGGGGTGCCAAGCCGTGTATTTCATTGGAGTCCGGAGATAAAATTCCTGAAATTGTTAAGCAATTCAACACGGTGTCCTCTGCAGAATGTTGGTTCCATTCAAGGCAGGTAAGAGTTTCCTTCTGTATCAATCATGGTTAAATAGGCTGCGTGTTCTCTTCTTAAGGCCATAAATTTAAACCTAGGTGACAGCAGATATTATATTTCCATCTAATAAGACGAGCAACTTTCCTTTATAGCCTTGACGTCTTCGCACCTTGTGTGAAAATAGTGTTTGCAGGCTGATGAGGTATTTATTTATTGTATGTATTTATAACTCAGTTTTATTATTCTGACAAATAACTCAAGGCAGTCAACACAGCCTCTGCCACAACAACACTCCTGTGAGATGGGAGAGAAAGAGACTGACCCAGCTGCCTTTCATGCCTAAGGCGGGACTAGAACTCATTGTCTCCTGGTGATTGGCCCAAAGTCACCCAGCTGCCTTTCATGCCTAAGGCGGGACTAGAACTCATTGTCTCCTGGTGATTGGCCCAAAGTCACCCAGCCGGCTTTCATGCCTAAGGCAGGACTAGAACTCATTGTCTCCTGGTGATTGGCCCAAAGTCACCCAGCTGCCTTTCATGCCTAAGGCGGGACTAGAACTCATTGTCTCCTGGTGATTGGCCCAAAGTCACCCAGCTGCCTTTCATGCCTAAGGCGGGACTAGAACTCATTGTCTCCTGGTGATTGGCCCAAAGTCACCCAGCCGGCTTTCATGCCTAAGGCAGGACTAGAACTCATTGTCTCCTGGTGATTGGCCCAAAGTCACCCAGCTTTCTTTCATGCCTAAGGCGGGACTAGAACTCATTGTCTCCTGGTGATTGGCCCAAAGTCACCCAGCTGCCTTTCATGCCTAAGGCGGGACTAGAACTCATTGTCTCCTGGTGATTGGCCCAAAGTCACCCAGCCGGCTTTCATGCCTAAGGCAGGACTAGAACTCATTGTCTCCTGGTGATTGGCCCAAAGTCACCCAGCTTTCTTTCATGCCTAAGGCGGGACTAGAACTCATTGTCTCCTGGTGATTGGCCCAAGGTCACCCAGCCTGCTTTGATGCCTAGGGCAGGACTAGAACTCATTGTCTCCTGGTGATTGGCCCAAGGTCACCCAGCTGCCTTTCATGCCTAAGGCGGGACTAGAACTCATTGTCTCCTGTGATTGGCCCAAAGTTACCCAGCTGGTTGTCATGTCTAAGGTGGGACTAGAACTCATTGTCTCCTGGTGATTGGCCCAAAGTCACCCAGCTGGCTTTCATGCCTAAGGCGGGACTAGAACTCATTGTCTCCTGTGATTGGCCCAAAGTCACCCAGCTGGTTGTCATGTCTAAGGTGGGACTAGAACTCATTGTCTCCTGGTGATTGGCCCAAAGTCACCCAGCTGGCTTTCATGCCTAAGGCTGGACTAGAACTCATTGTCTCCTGTGATTGGCCCAAAGTCATCCAGCTGGCTTTCATGCCTAAGGTGGGACTAGAACTCATTGTCTCCTGTGATTGGCCCAAAGTCACCCAGCTGGCTTTCATGCCTAAGGCGGGACTAGAACTCATTGTCTCCTGGTGATTGGCCCAAAGTCACCCAGCTGGGTTTCATGCCTAAGGCGGGACTAGAACTCATTGTCTCCTGGTGATTGGCCCAAAGTCACCCGGCTGGCTTTCATGCCTAAGGCGGGACTAGAACTCATTGTCTCCTGGTGATTGGCCCAAGGTCACCCAGCTGCCTTTCATGCCTAAGGTGAAACAAGTCACTATTGGATGATTCACTTAAAGCGCATTGATTTGTTTAACAATCACGTCAAAAGGATAATAACATTGGACTCATTATAACATCTGCCTTTTTTTAGCAAGAGAAATTGCAATCTTGATTGTGGTTGTAAGTGCCGGAATGCCTATATTTATGCCTACTATTTTGAAGCATCATTTTTTTTTAACGCAA
The DNA here is from genome assembly GCA_022577455.1 of Arizona elegans. Classification (NCBI taxonomy): domain Eukaryota; kingdom Metazoa; phylum Chordata; class Lepidosauria; order Squamata; family Colubridae; genus Arizona; species Arizona elegans. Next base: position 1,635,844 of record JAKOOJ010000049.1, read on the forward strand.
AGTACCATCTTTGGCCACCATTTTATGGTCTGTACCATGTGGCCACCTCTCAGAATAACTTAGGAGTTGGAGGGGACCTTGTAGGTCATCTAGTCCAACCCCCTGCCCAAGCAGGAGACCCTGTACCATTTCTGACAGATGGCGGTCCAGTCTCTTCTTGAAAGCTTCCAGTGATGAAGCTCCCCCAACTTCTGAAGGCAACTTCTGTTCCATGGGTTGATTGTTCTCACTGTCAGAAAATTTCTCCTCATTTCTAGGTTGAATCTCTCCTTGGTCAGTTTCCATCCATTATTCCTTGTTTGGCCTTGGAAAATAGCTTGACCCTCCTCCTCTCTGGGGTAGCCCCTCAAATATTGGAAGACTGCTATCATGCCTCCCCTGGTCCTTCTCTTCACTATATCAGCCATGCCCAGTTCCTGCAACCGTTCATTGTATGTTTTAGTCTCCAGTTCCCTAATCATCCTGGTTGCTCTTCTCTGCATTCTTTCTAGAGTCTCAACATCGTTTTGATAGTGTGGTGAGCAAAACTGGATGCAGTACTCTAGGTGTGGCCTTACTAAGGCTTTATAGAGTGGTATTAGCACCTCTCGTGATCTTGATTCACTCTATTAATGCAATTTAGGATTGCGTTGGCTTTTTTGGCTGCTGCCGACGCATACTGCTTCCTCATAACATCTGGGTCATTAACACCTGCTGGCTCATTAATTAACTAATTAATTAACTTGGCAGATGTTAATTTTATTAACAGTCTAGAAATTAGGCCTTTTGCAGAAAAAAAGATGTGGAGACTCTAGAAAGAGTGGAGAGAAGAGCAGCAAAGATAATTAGGGGACTGGAAGCTAAAACATATGAAGAATGGTTGAAGGAATGGGTATGTCTACTTTAATGAAAAGAAGGACTAGGGGAGACATGATAGCAGTGTTCCAATATCTCAGGGGCTGCCCCAAAGAAGAGGGAGTCCAGCTATTCTCCAAAGCACCTTCTGAAGACAGGACAAAAAGCAATGGGTGGAAATTAATTAAGGAGAGAAGCAACTAAGAACTAAGGAGAAATTTCCCGACAGTTAGAACAATTCATCAGTGGAATAACTTGCCTCCAGAAGCTGTGAATGCTCCAACACTGGAAGTTTTTAAGAAGATGTTGGTTCACCATTTGTCTGAAGTGGTGTAGGGTTTCTTGCCCAAGCAGGGGGTTGGACTAGAAGACCTCCAAGGTCCCTTCCAACTCTTCTCTTCTATTCTATTCTCTTCTATTCTATTCTATTCTATTCTATTCTATTCTATTCTATTCTATTCTATTCTATTCTATTCTATTCTATTCCATTCTATTCCATTCCATTCCATTCCATTCTAAAATTGAGATCTGTCCCAATTGGAATTTTTTTATAGCTGAAGGAAGGGATCAAATTTTTGGAAGCCGTTTGAGGGAACGTTGGAAGCATTCTCCACCCCTCTCTTCATGTATCGTATCGAAGTGGATAACCTTCATTTCATAAGGCGCTAGAAATAATTTTGTTCAGATGGTTCAGTGAGGAAGGAGGTCTGTCTTTTTTGCCTGGGGTTTGTTTTTCCGAGTCTACAAGCAGTTTTAGGACGGTCGCTTCGTCGGATTTTGTGGGTTCCCCTTTTTAGGACTGTAAACATTTTGCTGTAGGGGCAGTACATAAATGCTGTAAATAGAACGAATAACAGGATAATAATCAATAAAGCTCGGGTACCAAAAGGGGGCTGTTAAGGGAAGTTGATTGAAAAGAACTGCAGAATTTATTTTCCCCGGGTGCATCAATCAACGTGTGGAGATGCCACTGCAGAATTTTAATGGAACCATGCCTTATATGCGCGCTAAAAATCTCCCACAGTTTACCTCCTTGTGACACAACGTACGTATTCTTGTCGTTTTCTTGGCAACTGAAGTTGTTTGCTTTGCATTCGCAAGAAAAGTTTTTTCTTTCTTTCTTTCTTTCTTTCTTCAGCTGCTCGGTTTAGCCAACACAACCCCGGAGGATTCTTGAAGGCTTCTCATTTAGCTACTAATGAGTTTGGAGGCTTCGCTCTTGGTGATCTGTCCCCATCTACACACACACACACAAACAAACACAGCCAGCCGAGGGTTAAGAAAGTACTTGGCACGCACACAGGTTGTTATCTCAAACTTGGCAGCAATATAATCACCGTCTGCCAAGAGCTTTTACTGCAACAGATAACATAAAATTACATACGCATTGCAAATAGTCCAGCAAAACAATATTCCTTTCGGCAGCTTCAGACGTTGTTCAAGTGACTAGCCAGAGTTCGTTTTTGTTCATCACGGAGTTTTACCAGCCACCACCCTCTCTTATATAGTCTCTGGGGTGTGGTCCAGTGACTCAGTTCTAATCCCTAGCATGCCTCCTTAACTGCTGCAACCGTTTATCACGCCTTCGTTGGCGTGCATCCAGGAATGACGGCTCTCCTTCCTCGCTCTCATCGGAGACACCTGGCTCCTGGCTAATCTCCTCTCCCTCGGCCGGCACCTGAGACAGTGCCAGAGGGGAGAGGCCTGGAGAGGGAGGCCTGGCTGACTCCTCTCCCTCATGTTCGGAGCTTTCTTCCTCCGATGAGATAGGCTCAGAGGGCGGGGCCACAACACTTGGAGACCATTCAAGGTCAACCTGGAAGCAGCCACCTAGCTGCGCAAGGCATGCATTTCTGGTGGTCTAAAAGATAGACCGTTAGAAAAATATATGGAGGTTTTCAATATGGAGGTTTTCAATGTTTTCAATATGGAGACGGTTCCGTGGCACTAAATTTGGAGCTTGGTTTTGGGATATCATGACCAGCAGAGGGTTTTGTATATTCTTACCACCGGTTCGCCACGCGTAGGCACGCTTGCTTCACGCACATGCGCCAGGGGTGGGTTCTACTTACCTTTACTATCAGTTTGCAACAGGGCCGCGCACGTGCGCTCTTCTACTAAGGTGACCAGATTTTAACATTGGTAAAGCGGGACACCATTGACCGGGTGGGGGGGGGGGGTTTCTTGATTAAAAATTTGGTCTATACGGAGCAACAAAAAAATTTGTTTCTATATGGATCAACAATGCAAACTTGGATAAGCAGTTCTCGATAATCAGTTCTCAGCAATTATTTGTTATTATTAAAGTTTAACAGTATAAAATTAAATAAATTATATAAAACTCATATCCTGGCTAAATAGCCACATGGCCGCCAAAAACCATATATTCCCTTTTTCCCGCCGTTCCCTAGCTTGTTGTGCATTCTTTCCAAAAATCGGGACTTTTTTAAGGACGCGGGACAAATTGTTAAAAATCGGGACTGTCCCGCCAAAAGTGGGACGTCTGGTCACGTTGTCTTCTGCGCATGCGCAGAAGCGTTCTGATGATGTTGGGGTCAGTGGGCGGAGCCTCCTGCCGGTTTTACTACCGGTTCTATAGATACTAATGGCGTTGATACCACATCTTTGATATCCTTGGTGCTCTCTCAGTTTGGTGGTTTTCTTACAGACATTTCATTACCAAACTAGGTAACCTGATCAGGGCTAGAGGGAAGGAGGGTTTGCAGAGAGGAGGAGAAGGGGAGGAAGAGGTGGAGGACTGTGAGATCCTTGGTGATCTGTGAGCTTGGCGGTTTTCTTGCAGACGTTTCATGACCAAACTAGGTAAGATCATCAGTGCTAGAATGGAGTGGGGTTCGTGGCGAGGAAGGGGAGGAAGAGGAGGAGGAGGAGGACTGTGAGATCCTTGATACTCTCTAAACTTGGCGGTTTTCTTCTAGACATTTCATTACCCAACAAGTGAACACCATGAGCTGAGGTGGCGCAGTGGTTAGAGTGCAGTACTGCAGCTACTTCAGCTGACTGCTAGTTCAGCAGATCAGCGGATCAAATCTCACCAAGCTCAAGGTTGACTCAGCCTTCCATCCTTCTGAGGTGGGTAAAATGAGGACCCAGATTGTTAGGGGGCAATATGCTATTTAGTATACTGCCTTTGGGGTAAGCCGCCCAGAGTCCTCGGAGAGTGGGCGGCATAGAAATATGACAAATAAATAAATAAATAAATTCTGTGCTAGAAGATTGAGTTTGTGGAGATAACACACGAAGGAGGAGGATGGAGGAAGAGGAGGAGTGGAAGAAGGGCAGGAGGAGGAAGAGGAGGACTGTGGGATCCTTGATGCTCTCTGAGGTTGGTGGTTTCCTTGTAGACGTTTCATGATCCGACTAAGTCACATCATCAGTGCTAGAATGGAGTGGGATTTGTTCTCTCTTTATGCAGAAGACCATTCCCCCCACCCCTGCTTCCTTTCTCTTCTTTCGCTAGGTCTCACATGTTTGACGACTGGCATTTCCCTCCCGAACCTTTGCAAAAGAAGAGATGTTCAGAAAAATAGGCCCAGAAAGTTGATATTCGTCTTACATAAATCCCGGGTCAAGGTTGGCCAAAAGGAAGTGTGTGAACGCAGTTGTGTTTTCATTGCATAATCCTTTGGCTGTGGTTTTTCCTGGCCTCCCACGTTGCCGTCAAATCCCACAGGAAGATTTGACGGAGGGGACCATCGCTTTTTTTTTACTTTCTTTTTGCACTTTTTCAAGATTCTCGTTGCTCCTGCCTAGAGCGGAGGGACATTCCTGCCCTTGAGAAATAGTTGAAGAATTTCTGATTTTTCCCTCCGAGAATTGGGGAGAAATTCATGCTTAGCTCCTGAAGTTGGGAAGGTCAGTCGCAGGCCCCGTCGGATAAGGTAGACCTCTCGACTTGCAACAACTTGGTTAGGGACCATTCAAAGTCACAACTCACTAACAACTCTTTAGCAGTGAACAGTACCCCGATCCAGGAACTACCAACTCAGCAAATAACAGTCTATTCTAGGAACCACCAAGAACACTCCCAACAACACTGACAGGGGAGGCTCCTTGTATATAAGCAGAGAGCAAACCTCACTCCCTTCTCACACTGATGATGTTACCTAGATGGGTCGTGAAATGCCTGCAAGAAAACAACCAAGCTCAAGGGCCCCACAGTCATTCCCCTCCTCCCCCTCCTCTTTCTCCTCCTTCCCTTCCTCTTCCTCTTCCTCCTCCCCTTTCTCCTCCTCCTCGTCCCCCTCTTCCTCCTCCTCCCCTTTCTCTTCCTCCTCCTCCCCTTTCTCTTCCTCCTCCTCTTCCTCTTCCTCTTTGTCCTCCCTCTTCTTCCTCCTCCCCTTCTTCTTCCTCTTCTTCCCCTTCCCATTCCTCCTCCCCCTTCCTCTTCCTTCTCCTCCCCTTCCTCTTCTTCCTCCTCTCTCCTCCTCCTTGTCCCCCCTCTTCTTCCTCCTCCCCTTCTTCCTCCTCTTCCTCCCCTTTCCCTTCCTCCTCCCCCTTCCTCTTCCTCCTCCTTCCCTTCCTCTTCCTCCTCCTCTCTCTTCCTCCTTGTCCCCCTCTTCTTCCTCCTCCCCTTCTTCTTCCTCCTCCTCCCCTTCCCCTTCTTCCTCCCCCTTCCTCTTCCTCCTCCTCTCTCTTCCTTCTTGTCCCCCCTCTTCTTCCTCCTCCGCTTCCTTTTGCTCCTCCTCTTCCTCCTCCTCCCTCTTCCTCCTTGTCCCCCTCTTCTTCCTCCTCCCCTTCTTCTTCCTCCTCCTCCCCTTCCCCTTCCTCCTCCCCCTTCCTCTTCCTCCTCCTCTCTCTTCCTCCTTGTCCCCCCTCTTCTTCCTCCTCCCCTTCCCCTTCCTCCTCCTCTTCCTCCTCCTCTCTGCAAACCTCCCTTGCTTCTACCATTGATGATGTTACCTAGTTGGGTGATGAGAACACCAAGGAGTTCACAGCATATAAGTTTAAAAATAAAAATAAATAAAATAAAATAAAAACTGGTTTTATGTGTTAATAATAATGCATTGTACATTATGAAATCCTTCGGTGAGGGAGATAGGTGGTCCTAAGATGTAATAGATAGATAGATAGATAGATAGATAGATAGATAGATAGGTAGGTAGATGGATGGATGGATAGAATGGATAATGGATAGATGGATAGATGGACATATGGATAGATGGATAATTACCGTATTATTCGGATTATAAAACGCACCGGAGTACAAGACGCACCAAGATTTCGAAGAGGAAAACAAGAAAAAAAATAGTTTTTGGCCTCCACACGTCCATTTTTTGCCCTCCCCGGCCCCCAGGACCACTCTACAGGCCTCCCAAACCCTCTGCATGTCCCATTTTTGGGAAAACAGGCTTATTTTTGGCCTCTCAAACCCCTTATGCATCGCGTTTTTGCCCTTCCCGGCCCCCAGGAGCACTCTACAGGCCTCCCAAACCCTCCGCAAATCCTGTTTTTGCAGAAAATGGACCTGTTTTTGGCAAAAACGGGACGTGCAGGGTGAGGTTTCGGGAGGCCAAAGATAGCTGTATTCGGTGTATAAGACTCACTGTTAATGTAAGGAAGATGAAAATTTGTAAGGGGGAGGGAAGGGTTCAAGTTTTATATACAAAGGAGGGTTTTTTCCTTTTATCTGATATGAGTATACTAGGAAGTCTGGGGGGAGGGGAGGGTTAGGGTGGGTTAGGGAGGTTGGGAAGATTGGGGGGGTTGTGGGGGAAAAAAAAGGGTTGAAAATGTAACTGTAAAACTTTTGCAATAAAAAAAAAAAGACTCACTAACATTTCCACCCTCTTTTTTTTGGGGGGGGGGGAAATGTGTCTTATACTCTGAAAAGTACAGTAGACAGACAGGCAGACAGACAGATAGGAGAAGGAGAGTTTCAAATGGCGCTAATGAACCCCAATTCTACCCTTTACACAAGCGTAGAAAAAGTCCGCCGTGATGTCTCTTCCTTCTGACATAATAGAAAAAGTCAATCAGGGATGTTGCCGTCATAACATCTAACCCTGAATTTTTGGCGGCGTTGATAATTCCAGCGGAAAACCAAAATTATATCCTTGAAAGTTGGACGATGCCCCCGGAATGAATCTGACGAACGAAAGTTCCCCACACCACATCATTTCTATTTGGTATGATTGCACAACATTTCTTACTCCCATTGCCGTCATCTCAAAATTGTGTGTTCCTTTGCTGAGAGTTACTGCTGGCTTTCATCTCTGTGACTAGATTTCTAATTTCTTCCTTCTGAGGTTTTCTGGGGTTGCAGGAGCTACTGAAGCTTTTTACAGGAGCAAATATGTCGACAGGCTAAAAGTGTCGTGGTACTTTATTTATTTATTTATTTATTTATTTATTTATTTATTTATTTATTTATTTATATTTCTATACCGCCCTACCCGGAAAGGATTCATAAAACACATAAATACAAAAATTTAAAATAGAATAAAAATGAATTAAATAATTTGGCTGAACAAATTTAAAATACCCCATAATTTAAAAACACATTAAAATTTGCATTTAAAAAGGGGAGAAGATTTTGGCCAGGCCAGCTTTATGAAATAAAAAAGTCTTAAGCGCGCAATGGAAGGTGCGCAGATCCGGGATCCTCCGTATCTCTGGAGGGGGGGGGTCGTTCCAGATTGTAGGTGCTCCCACAGAGAAGGCTCTCCCCCTAGGGGCCGCCAGTTGACATTGTTTGGTTGACGGCACCCGGAGGAGCCCCTCTCTATGGGAGCGTACTGGCCGGTGGGAGGCTGTTGGTGGTAGCAGGCGGTCCCGTAGATAACCAGGTCCCGTAGATAACCAGGCAACTTTGCGGCCTTTTCCTTCAAGTTTTCTCCTGTATTGCTAAGGACAGTAATTTTTTTTTAAATTATTATTTTCTGTCTTATCACCTTATTGGACCATAAAAAATTTTCCAAGGAAAACAGAAAGATCAGATGAGAGATCGTATTTACCTGCACCAAAGTCTGGCCCCTACAATACAGGAGTGGGATTCAAATAATTTAACAACTGGTTCTCTGCCCTAATGACCGGCTGGGTGGGTGTGGCCAGGGGTGTGTGAGAGGCAGCACTCGGCCTCCTGCACCCCCCTGGGAGCAAAAACTGGTCACCGAAGGGGGGGAACGTGCCACACCCCTGCGTCCCATTTTAGGCCTAAGAGGCCTCCCTGCACCCTCCTGGGAGTGAAAACAGGCCGGGGGATCCGTGCTGCACCCCCTGCACCCCGTTTTGGGCCTCGGAGGCCTCGCTGCACTTACCTGGGAGCAAAAATGGGCTGTGGGGGCAGTGGTGAAATGTAAAATTTGTTACTACCGGTTCTGTGGGCGTGGCTTGGTGGGGGGAGGGTAATGTGACTGGGTGGGCGTGGCCAACTTTTTTTTTTTTACTTTTTTAAAGCATTTTTTTACAACCTATTCGGCCGAATAGGTTGTAAAAAAAATGCTTTCAAAAGTAAAAAAAAAAAAAAAAAAAGGCTCTGACAATCACAGCTGTGGCGCCTGATCGTCAGAAGCTTTTTCTTACCTTTTAAAAGCAGGAAGTAACGACACCTGGGCGGGTGGGTGGAGCCTCGCGCCGCCATCGCTACGGTTCTCTGAACCACCTGCCACAATCACTACCGGATTGCGCAATCTGGTCCGAACCAGGAGCATTTCACCCCTGTGTCGGGGGGATGGACCTAAAAGGCCTCCTTGCACTTACCTGGGAGCCAAAATGGGACGTGTGGGGACTCTTAGAAAGGGCCGGATCAGCCAGCCATTTAACTACCGGTTCACCCAAGTTGGCCTGAACTGGCTGAATCCCACCACTGCCAGAATAGAAATAAAAGTTGAGACTCTGAAAAGAGTTCAGAGAAGAGCAAAAAAAGATGATTATGAGACCGATGCAGTGGTGAAATCCAAATTTTTTTTACTACCGGTTCTGTGGGAGTGGCTTGGTGGATGTGATGTGGCTTGGTAGGTGTGGCTTGGTGGGTGTGGCGGGGGGAAGGATCCTGCAAAATCCCCATTCTCTCCCCATTCCTGGGGGAAGGATATTGCAAAATTTCCCTTCCCACCCCACTCTGTGGCCAGCCAGAGGTAGCATTTGCCAGATCTCCGAACTATTCAAAATTTCCACTACCGGTTCTCCAGAACCTGTCAGAACCTGCTGGATTTCACCCCTGGACTGAAGGCTAAAACATGTGACGAAAGTTTGCAGGAAGTGGATATGTGTCTAATCTAACAAAGGGAAGAACTAGGTGTGATATGATAGAAGTCTTCCAATATTTGAAAGGCTGTCACAAGGAAGAGATAGACAACCCAGTGGTGGGCTGCTGCTGGTTTGGACCAGTTTGGGCGAACCGGTAGTTCCGACCAGCGGCTGGCCCCGCCCACCCACCCTCGCACTATCACATCCTGTATAATCGCCGGTTTTTCGATGCTGCGCGTGCTCATGTTTTTGGTTCTGGGTGAAACGGTTGTTACAACCGGCAGCAGCCCCCCACCACCACTGAGACAACCTATCCTCCAAAGCCCTTGAGGGCAGGACAACAAATAATTTTTTTGATTTTTTTTTTTTTACATTGTCTATGGAGATTCTCAATCGTTCAGATCATTTTTGTTCCAAATTTGCTTTTTACAAGGCAACTGTCAGCCCCTCTGGAACCGCCTGTGCTTCGCCAGACAAACACCCACACACACATGCTCCAAAGGTGAGGCTATCTGGTTTAATCGTAGCTTACACGGTGGTCATACAGTAAGCGCTGAAGTTCTTCGATGAGAAATAAAGTCGGAGATGGCCGGTTCCGCCGTCTATCCGGTTTTATAGAACGCTATTCAAGCACCCCACCCTCGCTCTATTACAGATTTAAAGTAACCACGCTACCTATCCCGGTCTGGTTCGTTGCGGGACGCCAGCTACTTCCGGATTTCCACTATCTCCTTTCATCACCGGTATCTGCTTCATACTAATGTTGAGATATTTATCGCCCCCCCTCCCTGTTCCCCTATACCGTCCACCACCTAATATCACCGTGTCATCCTAATCGCTACAACACACCCCTTCGCCGTGTCATTGTTCTGGTCCATCGTGCTCTGGATCTATACAGCTGCTCATGTTCAGATGGTTCATATTCCCCAGGATCTTGTGTCGAGGAGTTGTCTGACACTCGACAGCAACTGGACTTGGTTTTTCCTTTGGAAACGTTTTGCTTCTCATCCAAGAAGCTTCTTCAATTCCCCCCCCCCCCCACTTTTTCCTGTTTCAGGCCAGCTAGATGGCAGTCTCCAATCAATCTTGACTGAGCTTCCAAAGCTTGAGCAAGGTCAGAGGTAAAGATGGAAAACCACTGGGAAATCCCAGAGCTATTAGCTAGATTGAGATGTCAGAATAACATTCAGAAGAATGACCCTGCCAATAACTAGGATATCTTTGCCAAGGAAGTGACATGGACATGCACATAAATTCCAAAGGAACTGAGATCATTTAAAGACTTGATTATTATTATTATTATTATTTTTTGCTATTGTTCTTGATTGCTGCAACAGATCTGAAATAGAGGACAGATCTCCGGTCAACTAGGATGAGGGAACTCAACCCAAGGGCAGAGAAGAACCCAGTGGGTTCTTCTGGAGCACGTCAACTGGGCAAGGATTGGTGAGCGCTCAAGTTTTATTGATCTTTGAAGTCCACGTGCACAATTCTCCATTGATTAAATGTGGGCGCCGGTGTTTGACGAGCTGAGACGTCATCTTTAGCATCTTGAGCTGCAGAAGGATGTTCCAGCTTGATGGCCTTGAGGTGCAGTGAAGATGTTGCCCTGGTCAGTTCACAAAACGTCTGCAAGAAACCTACCAGGTGATGAAACTTTCGAAAACCAACCCACAAGCTCTGAAAAATGAACCTTCATCCTCATCCTACACCCAAGCTACAGATGTTCGCCATTGCTGTATTGCAAAGTCACCAAGCTCAGAGAGCACCAAGGGCTCAATACCCTTGAGAAGGGTTGGACTTACAATTCCCAGCATTGCAACTTTGTCATAGCTGGAAAACATTATTGTTGAGACAGACTGACTAATGGCTATAAATAGGACATCCTCAATGCTCTTTTTTGGCTTTGGAAGGCCTCAAGGGTATGAATTATTTTGCCTTTATGAATCTGACTTTGCGCCCTTCCCTCTCTCTCTCTCTCTCTCTCTCTCTCTCTCTCTCTCTCTCTCTCTCTCTCTCCCCCCTCTCTCTCTCACACACACACAGAGGGCGGAGGGGGGAGAGAGAGAGAGAGAGAGAAAGAGAATCTACCAGTGGATATAAGAATGGTTAATCTGGGAAATGCCTAGATCCGTGATGGTGAACCTATGGCACGCGTGCGGCAGATGGCATGCTGATGGGCACGCGAGCTCAGCTCTGGAGGCCAAAAACAACCTGTTTGCCAACTTTCGGTGGGACTGGAAATTGGCAAATGGGCCGTTTCCGGCCTCTGGAGGGCCTCCGGGGGGGTGGAGGGGAAGGCTGTTTTTGCCCTCCCCTGACTCCTAGAAAGGCTCTGGAACCTGGTGAGAGAGAAAAAATGGGCCTACCGAGCCATCGTGTGCCAGGAGCGTGGGAAACGTGGGGGGGGGGGGGGTCGCACACGCATGCACAGGGGTGGAGTGCATAGAATTATGGATGTGGCCGTGCATGCACACGACCCCACCCCCGCTCCTGGCAAACAGGTTCACCATCACTGGCCTAGATCCTTCCATGACCATCTCCAAAGCTGGTTTGCTGTCCTGCTTAATATTTTTTCTAACCATTTCCCTAATCTTCCTTTTCACCCGTTGATTTCCTGGCGTTGAAGAAATTTTGGAGCTGGTGAGGTAGAACAGAATATAATAATAGAGTTAGAATGATTTCGCAGGTCTTCTAGTCCAACCTTAATCAGGAGACCCTATACCATTTCAGACCAATGGTTGTCCAATCTCTTCTTAAAAACTTCCAGTGATGGAGCACTCACAACTTCTGGAGGCAAGTCGTTCCACTGATTCATTGTTTTCACTGTCAGGAAATTTTTCCTTAGTTCTAGGTTGCTTCTCTCCTTGATTAGTTTCCACCCGTTGCTTCTTGTCCTGTCTTCAGAAGGTGCTTTGGAGAATAGCTTGACTCCCTCTTCTTTTGGGCAGCCCCTGAGATATTGGAAGACTGCTATCATGTCTCCCCTAGTCCTTCTTTTCATTAAACTGGACATACCCAGTTCTTGCAACTGTTCTTCATATGTTTTAGCCTCCAGTCCCCTAATCCTCTTTGTTGCTCTTCTCTGTGCTCTTTTCCAAAGTCTCAACATCTTTTTTACATCATGGCGACCAAAACTGAATGCAATATTCCAAAGGTGGCCTTACCAAGTTCCCATAACTTCTGGAGGCAAGCCATTCCGCCGATTAATTGTTCTAATTGTCAGGAAATTTCTCCTTATGTTTAAGTTGGCTCTCTCCTAGATTGGTTTCCATCCATTGCTTCTTGTCCTGCCTTCCTTCTTTTATGTCTTCCTAAAATAAAAAGAAACTAAGGTAGCCCTTGATTTATAGCCATTCATTTAGCAACTGTACAACGTTACGACGACTATGGGTGGGTGGGTGGGAAATGATTTATGACTGTTCCTCAGACTTATGACCATCACAGCATCCCCGTGGTCACGAAATCCAAATTCGTGTGCTCGATGACCAGCAGGTACTGACAATGGTTGCAGCATTCCAAATATTGCAGGATCTCTAACGTGCAAATTCATTAGGGAATCTGGGCTCACTTAACCACTGCGGTGATTTGCTTAACAACCATGGCAAACCCGCCCCCCCCAAAAAATCGTACTATTGGACATGACTTCCTTAACAACCACCTCACTTAGCAACCTAAATTCTGGTCCCAATTCTGGTTGTAAGTCGAGGACCCTCTGCTTAGCCTTTCTCCCTTAAAATAAATCTTTCTACAACTACCCGACAATTTGTAGTTTTAAAAAAATACGTTCGAACTGATCGTTATTACTATTTCTTTATATCTTTGCCTATTGTTGGAGTTTTATTTAGTTCTGGATTAAAATCTTAATACATTCTCTGCTTTTAAACCTTTCAAATTTAGCCAATATGCATTTAATAAACGTTAGCTTCTTAGCGTTAAGGTGATAGATAGATGCTGGGGAAATTTCTCTGCAATGTAATTTATTTTTCTAGGACGGCCTAACATTCATTTTTGTCTTATTGCATTTCATTATTATAAAAGGGCTATTTTGGCTGATAAGCATTGCTGTTCCTTTCTATTTGCTAGAAACAGCTGAAAAATAGATCTGATTATAGGAATTGCTTTTCAAAGGAAATTACTGGGCTGCCCCTGGATGAGTTTTATGTAGAAATAAAATACTGGGTTTTGCTTTCAGTAAGTGTGAAAAATTAGAAACCTAGCCAGCCTCTATTTGCCCCCTCCTATCAATTGTTCTGTTCTATTTTTTCGCTGTCAGTGATTCAGCTACATCCAAAAAATCAGCTATAGCTTTATCCATTAGGTTTATTATTTTCATTTTTAGACAATCCAACTGGTTAATACAATTGGGTTTTTTTGGGGGGCTGTACAGAATGTTTTGAAAAGCCTTTAGAATTCCTTGTTCTCCAAGGAAAAGTCTGTTTTCAGACTTCAAACATTCAGGTAGGTCAGAGGTGGGTTTCAGCCAGAGGTGAAATCCAGCAGGTTCTGACAGGTTCAGGGGAACCGGTAGCGTCCCTGATTGGTCCGTTCAAGCCATTCAATACTCAACAGTGTTGTGGTTTTTTCCCCTCGATCAAAGCAGTCACTTTAACCATCTCTACTAGGCCTCAGTTGTGATCGTAAGTTGAGGACTAACTCTTGAATACAAAAACCTCAACTGTTTGCTTCACACCTCTAAACATTTTAAGCCATATCTATATAGCAACAAAGTCTTCAAAACCTAAAATCAAAGTTTCGGGTTTTTTCCCCCCAGTTTGGAGCACAAAGTCCAGAAGCGGTTTCCAAATAGGAACAAAATTAGATTGAGCCTTCCCTTTAATTAAAACAATCCATTTTGCCATCTCTGCCAATTTCCATCACTTTTGCCACCCGTTCTTCTGTTGTGGGAATTAGTGTCATTTTCTTTCTATTAAATTATATGAGGAAAAATGGCGGGGGGTGGGTGTGGGGAACTGCAGCAGGAAGATTCATTATTAACGCTTCGCTAAAATCTTTGAGAACCAACTGCTGCTTACAACAGCCAACATAAATCAGGCTTACAATTTCCATTATAGCCCTATGCCGAAGCAGAAGTAGTAATTATATACATCGTGATGAAGAGACTGACTTCTCGCTTGCTAAATATAGAATATAGAATAACAGGATTGGAAGGGAACTTGGAGGTCTTCTAGTCCAGCCCCCTCTTAAGCAAGAGACCCTATATCGTTCTGCACAAATCGCTGTCCAGTCTCTTCTTGAAAACCTTCAGTGATGGAGTACCCACAACTATTGAAGGCAAGCCATTCATTTCATCGTTCCCACTGTCAGGAAATTTCTCCTTAATTCTAGGTCGGATCTCTCTTTCATAACCTTCCATGAAGACCTCGAGATGGGTCCTTCAGAGCCCAGTAATTGAAAACAGGAGGAAAAAAATAATTAGGGTTTTTCCTGCTCACTGAAATAGAAGACTTCCAAGGTCTCTTCCAACCAAGAATTTGTGGTATAGTATAACATAACCAACCAGTATATGTGGTACCTTGCTCAATATTGATTTTAATTGATATGTTTTAAATTATGGGCCAAATTCTATTTAATTAGTTTTAAATAATTATTTTAACTTTTGTGTACAAATGTTTTTATTTTGGCTGTTCACCGCCCTGAGTCCGAAAGGAGAAGGGCGGTATACAAATTTAATAAATAAATAAATAAAAAAATAATAAATAAATAAATAAATAAATAAATAGTAGTAACTGTGAGAGGGATCTTGGAGTCCTAGTGGACAACCATTTAGATATGAGCCAGCCATGTCCAGCAGCAGCCAAAAAAGCCAACACAGTTCTAGGCTGCATAAACAGAGGGATAGAATCAAGATCATGTGAAGTGTTAATACCACTTTATAATGCCTTGGTAAGGCCACACTTGGAATATTGCATCCAATTTTGGTCACCATGATGTAAAAAAGATGCGGAGACTCTAGAAAGAGTGCAGAGAAGAGCAACAAAGAGGATTAGGGGACTGGAGGCTAAAACATATGAAGAACGGTTGCAGGAACTGGGTATGTCTAGTTTAATGAAAGGAAGGACTAGGGGAGACATGATAGCCGTGTTCCCATATCTCAGGGGTTGCCACAAAGAAGAGGGAGTCAAGCTATCCTCCAAAGCACCAGAAGGCAGGACAAGAAGCAATGGGTGGAAACTAATCAAGGAGAAAAGCAACTTAAAACTAAGGAGAAATTTCCTGACAGTTAGAACAATTAACCAGTGGAACAACTTGCCTCCAGAAGTTGTGAATGCTCCAACACTGGAAGTTTTAAAGAAGATGTTGGATAACCATTTTGTCTGGAGTGGTGTAGGGTTTCCTGCCTAAGCAGGGGGTTGGACTAGAAGACCTCCAAGGTCCCTTCCAACTCTGTTATTCTATTCTATTCTATTCTATTCTATTCTATTCTGTTCTGTTCTGTTCTGTTCTGTTCTGTTCTGTTCTGTTCTGTTCTGTTCTATTCTATTCTATTCTATTCTATTCTATTCTATTCTATAATTGGAAATCTTCTCTTTCAGTCCCCTGCTCAAGCAGGAGACCTAATATCATTCTAGACCAGCGCTGGCTGGGGAATTCTGGGAGTTGAAGTCCACCCATCTTCAAGTTTCCAAGGTTGAGAAACACTGTTCTAGACAAATGGTTGTTCAGTCTCTTCTTGAAAACCTGTGATGAAGCACCCACAACTTGTGAAGGAAAGTCGTTCCACCGATTAATTGTCCCACTATCAGGAAATTTCTCCTTATTTCAAGCTTCCCTCATAAGTTTCCATCCATTGCTTCTAGTTCTGCCTTTAGGTGCTTCGGAGACTAGGATAACCCTCTCTTTTCTGTGACAGCTCCTCAAATATTGGAAGTCTACTACCTTATCACTCATAGACCTTCTCTTCATTAGATTAGACATACCTAGTTCCACTCAATCGTTCATTGTATGGTCTAGCCTCCAGCTCCCCTAATCATCTCTTGCATCTAGTTTTCGTCACCACACTGTAAAAAAAGATGTTGAGAATCTAGAAAGAATGCAGAGAAGAGCAACCAGGATGATGAAGGGACTGGAGGTTAAAACATACGATGAACGGTTGCAGGAACTGGGCCTGGCTAGTCTAGTGAAGAGAAGGACCAGAGGAGACATGATAGCAGCTTTCCAATATTTGAGGGGCTGCCACAGAGAGAAGGGGATCAATATATTTTCCAAAACACCTCAACAAGCAATGGATGGAAACTTATGAGGGAGAGATCCAACTTTGAAATAAGGAGGAATTTCCTGATAGTGAGGACAATTAATGGGTGGAACGACTTGCCTTCAGAAGTTGTGGCACTCCAACACTGGAAGTTTTTAAGAAGAGATTGGACAACCATCTGTTTGACTCTGTCCAACTCTGTTATTCTGTTATCCTTGTTGCTCTTCTCTGTTCTCTTTCTAAAGCCTCAGCATCTTTTTTGTATCATGGTGACCAAAACTGGACGCAGTGTTCCAAATGCAGTCTTATCAATGCAACATAAAGCAAATTGAAATATCTCCAGACCCAAACTGTAGATTTGCTGTGGCGTGAACACACCACGCCAAAGATGGTCACCCCCAGACGATGTAACACATGAAAACCTGGCTTGTTCCTTCATTCAGCATGTAATAATGGTAATTTTTAGCAGATTTTGCCAGATAATAACGATTGTGGCTTTTAAACAAGAGGCATAGTTCGTGTCCATGATGGCGGCTTATTTATACATGAATTAAGAACAGCTCTTGTTAATTAGACATTTGAGACAGAAATCAAAGTTCATCACGCAAGCAACAAAAACAGCTTTTTAGATGGAAGCACAAAAGATGAAATGGTGTGAAGATTAGCAACCAGCCAAGATCAGCAGGAAAGAAATGTGTTGATTGTGTTTTCTTTTGCCACAGTGCAGTGCAGGGACAGTCATAAAATTTCATCTCCTTTGGTGTCTCTTTCCTGTCCGTGGAAGAAAATACCAGAATATATATAACAAGCAATAGTCCATATTTATAGAGGTTTCAGCTTTAAAGAAGAAGAAGAAGAATGTGTGTGTGTGTGTGTGTGTGTGTGTGTATGTATGTATATATATATTTATCTATATAGTGTCAAATCAAAGTAATTTTATTTACAGGGTTTTAAAAGTATAAGTACAGTATACAAATCATAAAGTAGAATGTTTCACAAATTCACTATAATATTAATTTAACACAAAACTTGATTATAAACAACATTTTTAGTTTCACCTCCAGGAGCAAGAATAAATAAATTCATGAGTGAACCCACCCTTGAGCAAGCAATATAAAGTTGTCCATGGAAGAAACATGTACATGAGGCTGTACAGTAGAAGCCATTTTAAGGCCCACCAGGCTGTATCTTAACAGAACTTGAATCCAAAATGCACACTATCACTGTCAAAAGTACTGTGATTTGACACTATAGATATAATTCATTCCTTTTCATTTCAGTGGCTCAGGCGTTCCAGAGTTATGCTGGAACATACACATAACAACAGACCCACATACCCACACACCCTGAGGGGTGTTAGATGTGTCTTACCCCCCACAGTATTTCTTTCCAGAGAATAAGTCATCTGTGTACCAAGTTTGTTTGAATTGCTCGAGGCAATAAAGAAATAAAGGTAGACTTGTATAGATCTATTTCAAGCTATTTAGCTCTCATCAGCTAGCCATACCCTTACTTGGATTCGAACTTGGGCTGCCTGCATATTAGGCAGTTGTATTAACCTCTGAGCCACAAGTTCTCCTCCCTTCACTTCATCATCTTGAGCCAGGGGAGAGATTAAGTGTTTTTCTATCGAGATTCCTGGTCTACCCCACCATGTGGGAGGGAGCATCCTGCATCCCTTTCGCCTTTCAGTTCCAATCCAGGAGCCCTCAAGCAGTCACACTGATGACAAACCATTTTATACCAAATTTATATTTAGCTGATAAAGAAATAAAGGGAGACCAGTATAGATCTATTTCAAGCTATTTAGCTCTCATCAGCTAGCCATACCTTTTCTTGGATTCGAACTTGGGCTGCCTGCATGTGTCGCACCCCCCGTGCCCCATTTTGGGCCTAGTAGGCCTCCCTGCACTTATAAGCCATAATGCAATGTGCGTGCGGCACCCCCCATGCATACACCCCTCGCACTCCCCCACGTATGTGTACGCATCTCCCACATGCACCCCGTCCCTGCACATGAGACCCGAAAATCAGCTGGCTGGTGGGAGGCATGAACATATACATATGTGATGGAGCTGAGCTGGGGTGTGCCATGGGTTCACCATCACGGTCGGATATATAGATTTCAGAAAATTGCATCCAAGAAAGTAAGTTTGTATTTTGAAAAAAGTGCGCACTAAGGGTAGTTATAGTTCTCTTTTTTTAAAATAAATAAATAAATAAATACAGACATCAAGAAAATACATATTAAAAAATTTCAGGGAAGATCAAAGCCATGAATATTTAAAAAGCATGAATTAGGAATTGCATTGTGTGGATATTCAAAAATCTTACGCTGGGGAACTATCGTTAAAGAAATAATCATAGACATTAGTGGGAAATAGTTATTTGCATGAAATGCTGTTGTTTAAAAGCTATGCTTTCCCCCATAATGTTGGATCTGAAATCTGAATTTTGGGGGCATTTGAATATATACTTAAATAACTGTTTTGTTTTTTTAAAAAAAACAACAACATTGGAGCTGAATATTGCTTTAATAATACAGACATTAAAATTAGTTTGATCTGTTCATTTCTCATCTGACACTTTTCAAAATACGCAACGATGGATGACAAAAATTACATTCATTATTTTATATGAGATCAGGTTGATTATTTTTTTAAAAAAATTGAGCAGGGTTATCTGCTTTGAACTGAAGTGAAGCTACAGCACACTCAGTTTTTAACTAAATATCTGAAAATCTGGATGCAAAATTTTAAAGTCGCATCTCTACTTAACCTTGAATCTCCCGAAAGAGAGATACTGCTCTTATCAATGTTTTTTTTTTTAATTAAATCATTGCAAAGTGCTAAGGAGCAGATGGAGAAGAAGTTTAGATTTTGCTTTTAACAAGTTTTTTTAAATCCTCCAATAATTCAGATGGATGATATGCGTCCAAAATATAGAAATATAGGAGAATAGGGAGAGAAATAAACCAAGGCTTAAAAAATATGGTATGCCAAATACTTTAAAAAAAATCCAACATCTATTATTATATAATAACACCTATTATTAAATCTATGGAGTTGCTAGGCAGCTTGATGGCATGTAAACAATATCAATTGATCACATCTTGTATGAATAAATTTATCCACTGATAATTATTCGTATGTTAGCAATTGCTGCACTTCATTTATCCAGTTGTTATAGGACATCTGTACATAGGTCTCAAATGACTATTTTTCTAAGAGATTTCTGGATTACTTCTAACTGAAATTGGATGAAGAAAGAGAACAAGGGCAGAATTGGGACTGATGTGAAATCTGTCTTCTGCGTGGACTACAGTACTTTTGAGATGTATAAAGAAAACATTAAACATTATCCCTGAGATAATAGTATAACTAGAAAACCTCAATTTAATTAATTCATGATTAATTAAATTGATTCTTTCTTTCTTTCTCTCTCTCTGTATCTCCTTTCTTTCTTTCTTTCTTTCTTTCTTTCCTTTCTTTCTTCCTTCCTTCCTTCCCTCCCTCCTTCCTTCTTTTTCTCTCTCTCGCCTTCCCGCCTTTCCTTTCTCCCTCCCTCCCCCTTTCTTTGTCTCTGTCTCTGTCTCTGTCTCTCCTTTCTTTTCTTTCTTTCTTTCTTTTTTCTTTCTTTTTCTCTCTCTCTCTCTCTCTCTTTCTTTCTTTCTCTTCCTTCCTTCCCTCCCTCCCTCCTTCCTTCTTTCTCTCTCTCTCGCCCTTCCTTTCTCCCTCCCCCCCCTTTCTCGGTCTCTGTCTCTCCTTTCTTTTCCTTCCTTCCTTCCTTCCTTCCGTCCTTCCTTTCTTTCTTTCTTTCTTTCTCTCTCTCTCTTTCTCTTTCTTTCTCTTCCTTCCTTCCCTCCCTCCTTCTTTTTCTCTCTCTCACCCTCCCTCCCTTTCTCCCTACCCCTTTCTCTGTCTCTCTCTCCTTTCTTTCTTTCTTTCTTTCTTTCTTTCTTTCTTTCTTTCTTTCTCACTCTCACTCCTTCCTTCCTTTCCCTCCCTCCCTCCTTTCCCTCTCTCTCACTTTTCCTTCCTTCCTTCCTTCCTCCCTCCCTCCCTCCCTCCCTCCCTCCTTCCTTCCTTCCGTCCATCCGTTCATTTCTGTTTGGTGCTTTTCAGCATCCCTTTTTTTCTTCTTGATCAAGGACATTGGATCTATACCAGTGATTTGAAAACAACAACAACAACAACAAAAACAACAACAACCGTTCTTTGAATTATTTTGTGGGTGGCCACAGGGTAATCATCTTTTAGTAAAGAAGCCCTGGTGTATTAATTAGAACACAGAGAGTTTTTCTTTAAGCCCCCCTGTTGCGTTGTCAGTTCTTGAAAGAAAAGCCCGCAGGTAAAGGAAATAGTGTAAAGGTTCGATCGCAGAGCCTGGGAAAGAGTGATCTCATTTGCAAGGCGGATGGTGATACTGTTTATATATTGTGTATTAAAAAGAGATTAAGCTAAGATTAAAAAAGTAGGGGAAAAGAATATCATGGCAGAAATTGAAATACGCAAATTGTATTTCGAAAAAACAAAAAAGGAGATTGGAATAGATTATACAAATCAATATATAACTATGTTATAAGTTGTATAAGTTGTGACCTGGTCAATACTCTGTTTATAAAATATGTATGTAAGAGGAGGAGAGGGAGAGAGAGGAATGGAAGAAAGGGGAAGGAGAGGGAGAAAGGATAGGGGACAAGAGCAGATGAGAAGGTGAGAAAGGGGGAAAAGAGGGGAGGAGTGGGGGAGAGGAAGGGGAAGTAGGGGAGGAGAGGAGAGGAGGGAGGGAGGGCAAAGAATGACGAAGGAGAAGAAGGTTTGTTGTGAAAAGAGAGGGTAAAAGAGCAACCCCAAATGTGATTAAAATGTCTTATGCTTTTGTTAGAAAAATATGTGTGTGTGTGTGTGTGTGTGTGTGTGTATGTATGTATGTATGTATGTATGTATGTATGTATTTCTCTTTAGCCAGGTTCTTCCTACGTAAACCAAGATTTTTATGCAGCCCTAGTTCAGTGAAATCACAATCCACTAGTTTCTAGGCTTTTTTTTTTTCTGGCAGCCAGCAAACACTCTGCTCTCCTTAGTCTCCCAATGGGCAGCAGAGTGTTTGCTGGCTGCCAGGGGGAAAAAAGCCCAGAAACTAGTGGATTGTGATTTCACTGAACTAGGGCTGCATAAAAATCTTGGTTTATGTAGGAAGAACCTGGCTAAAGAGAAATACACATAAAGTCTACGAAAAGGAAAGAAAACAAATATTGTACCTTTACAGGGAGGATACATGGGATGAGGGTGTGGCTAACTGATGAGGACTTATAAGTCCGAAATAGATCTATCTTAGTCTCCCAATGGGCAGCAGAGTGTTAGCTGGCTGCCAGAAAGAAGAAAAAAAACACCTAGAAACTAGTGGATTGTGATTTCACTGAACTAGGGCTGCATAAAAATCTTGGTTTATGTAGGAAAAACCTGGCTAAGAGAAATACACATAAAGGCCTACGAAAAGGAAATCTATCTCTCTCTCTCTCTCTCTCTCTCTCTCTCTCTCTCTCTATATATATATATATATATATATATATATATATATATATATGCAAGTCTTGGCGTATTTGGGTCCTTTCCTGTGTAAGATTGAGAGTATCTTGGTGACGTTTTGACGAGGTCCCACTCGTCATCTTCAGGCTGGTGTCTTCGGCTTCGTGCTTGTGCATGAAGAACCTGGTTAAAGCACGAAACCGAAGACACCAGCCTGATGATGATGAGTGGGACCTCGTCAAAATGTCACCAAGATACTCTCAATCTTACACGGGAAAAGAGCCAAATATGCCAAGACTTGCATACCTGTATCGGTGAAAATCTACGAATATATATATATATATATATATATATATATATATATATATATATGTATATGTATATGTATATGTATATGTATATGTATATGTATATGTATATATGATCAATTATGGATAAAAGAATGTACATTTACAATATGTGTATAAGAAATAAAAATAATCTTTTTTCAAAAAAAAATGTATGTAAAAGAAAAACTTAATAAAACTTGTTCAAAAAAAAAAAAAGAAAAGAAAAAAGAAAAAGAAAAGAAATCTAATTCTACAAGGAAAAAAAAAACCATTCCTTGCATGGGTGGCCCTTCTCCCCTTCATCTCTCCTTGGCTGTGTTTATATACTGAATTTTCAGCGCCGTCATTTACGTTTCGTGGATCAACTCCCTGTTTCCCTCCGTCGCCTCCTGTTATGCAGATTTATGCTCAGGTTAGGCATGAATCATTGTTGATTTATTCCACCTGGCTTGTTCAGGCTGTAAGAGGTGAAATTAAACTCTTGATTCATCAGGTGACAGGTTTCAGCGGCGAGAGGATCTGTTTGCCAGAGCTGTGTTTTCCCTTCCTTTTCAGGCCTCCTCTGATATCAGCTGTGGGCCTAATTCTTTTTGTCATAAAGTCTCTACTGTGTGGTGGGTATATGTATTTATTAATAAAACGTACGTGGCCACCCAACTGACTCATGATGACTGCAGGCAGCTTACCAAAAAATAAAACCCCAAAGGAATAACAGAGTCGGAAAGGATCTTGGAGGTTTATGGAGATGCTCCATCATCCAGGTCCCGGTTGTCCCAAAGGTGCTATTTTTTCCAAGAGGCAAGTGGACTTCCTTGGTTTTTCTTTTGAAGACATTTCGCTTCTCATCCAAGAGGTTTCTTCAGCTCTGACTGGATGGTGGGGAATGGAAGGATGAAAGGGGGGGGGGGGGGGTCAAAGAAGCCATCTGTGTCAAGACTGAACAGCCCTCTCTCAATAGAGTGGGAGGGATACGACCAGGGGTGGGCTTCAAAATTTTTAGCAAGGGGTTCTCTGCCCAGTTGCTGGTGGGTGTGGCTTAGTCATCCTCCTACACCATGGCTGGGGGGGGGGCGTTTTTGCCCTCCCTGGGCTCTGGAGGCTTTCCTCAAGCCTCCGGGAGGGCGAAAAATGGCCTCCCCAGGCTCTGGAGGCCCTCTTGAGGCCGGAAACTTCCCAAACTTCCAGTAGGCCTGTTTTTCGTCCTCCCTGAGCCTCTGCGGGTGTCTTGCACTTACCAGCATCCAAAACAGGCCGTGTGGGGATTCCTGGAAGGGGCAGGATGGGCGGGGCCAGCTAGGAGTGGGATTTGGGGGTTCTCTGAATTGCACAGAATCTTAGATAGAGGTTCTCCCGAACCCCTGCGAACCCCCAGCAGCCCACCCCTGGATACGACCTCATCTATCTCCCAATCTACAACACAGTCCTTTCAACAGTTTCACACCCATTTGCACCACGAAGGTGATCCTGAGGACACAGATAAATCTCCAGGTAACCTTAATGACTTACTAAAAAAAAGTGTGTTAGAAGAATTATCCTTCTGGGTTCAGCTCCAAGTGGGGAAAAAGTCACTGGAAACATGGAGACTGTTTGGAAAGATGGTTTAATGGTGGACAGGATCACATGGTTTGAGTTCCTGAACAGAAAAGGGGTGAGATACTGCGAGTCCCCGGGTTTTATGCCCTCTCTGGCTTTGAACTTCCTGGGGCCCCAAAAGAGTATCCTGATTGGTTGTCAGACTCCCAGGGGGTGGGGGTCTTAGCTAGCCTTGCTGGCTGATGTAATCTTCCCAGGTGCCATGTGGTGAGTTTCTGTTGCTAGATGGGTCCTATTGTGTTGCAGATGATGGTCCATTGACAAAGATGGGTCCTTTGAAGAATAGGTTAACCCCCTCCTCTCTGTAGGAACCCCTCAAATACTAGAAAACTGCTATCGTGTCACCCCTAGTCCTTCTGTAGGAAGTTAGCACTCACTCCTCTCCTAGAAGAATGAAATATTTTAGGAAATATTTAAAAAAGGCAGAATATTGTATTTCCCCGGTTGAGAAACGGAGAAACATGTTTTAAAGACAAAGCAGCTTCCTACCTCCCCCCTACCTTTGTCAATGGGCCATTAAGGCCTCAGCCAAGCTCACTCATTTTCCCCCCCCACCTTTGTCAATGGACCATCATCTGCAACACAATAGGACCCATCTAGCAACAGAAACCCACCACATGGCAAGACTCAAGCAGCTTGAGAAACAACCTACAAAGTTAGCTGAGACCCCCTAGACCACCTGGGAGTTTGACAACCAATCAGGATACATTTCTTATACAGGAACAAGAAACTCAGAGGTGGGGCCCAACAGACGGCATAAAACCAAGGCACTCCCAGGATCGGGGGCTTCTTTCTTTGTTTTCTACTCAGGAACTCGAGCCATGTGATTCTGCTCAGGAGCTCAGGCCATGTGAATCCTGTCCACCATTAAACCATTTTCCCAAGCAGTCTCCATGTTTCCAGTGTCTTTTTCCCCACTTGGAACTGAACTCACTTGGACATTTCTTCCAACACTTCCATTCCCTAGACTGGACAGACATACCCAATTCCTGTAAGCGTTCTCCCTATGTTTTAGCCTCCAGCCCCCTAATCAGGGGTGAAATGTAAAATTTGTTACTATCGGTTCTGTGGGTGTGACTTTGTGCATGGGGGTGTGTGTGTTAATGTGACTGGGTGGGCGTGGCCAACTTTTTTTTTTTAGCTTTTCAAAGCATTTTTTCTAATGCTTTGAAAAGCCTCTCAGCCGATCAGGCAAGTCAGCTGGGATCGTCAGAGAGGCTTTTTAAAAAATGCTTTGAAAAGCCTCTCTGCCGATCAGGCAGCTCAGCTGGGATCATCAGAGACTTTTCAAAGCATTTTTTAACCACCTCTTCGGCGAAGAGGTTGCAGAAAAAAATGCTTTGAAAAGCCTCTGACGATCCCAGCTGAGCCGCGCGATCATCAGAGGCTTTTTTAAAAAAAACTTTTAAAAGCATTTTTTTTGTCGGAAGAGGTTTTAGAAAAAATGCTTTTAAAAGTAAAAAAAAAAAGCCTCTGATGATCATGCAGCTCAGCTGGGCATGGGGGCGGGGGGTGCAGGGATTTTTGCTACCGGTTCTCCGAACCACCCACTGCCATCGCTACCGGCTCGAGCGATCCGGTCCGAACTGGGAGCATTTCACCCCTGCCCCTAATCATCTTGGTTGTTCTTCTCTGCACTCTTTCTAGAGTCCCGACAACTTTTTTGTACCATGGTGACCCAAACTGGATGGAATATTGCAAGCATTAGAAAGTGGTACTAACACTTCGCATTTCTTCCTCGCATTTCACACCTCGTCACATTTTCATTGGGTAATGAACCGAAAGGGAACGAGTGTTGACGCTTTTATTGTGCGAGGAACAGAAATGGAATTAGTGTGCGTTAGCTGAAGGTTGAGGTATACTCCTGGCTCATTTAAACATCACTAGGTTAATGTTGGCATATTGTGCCGAGTAACCGATATTATTAGAAAAAAATGAACAGCTTGAACCGTAATGAGATGCGCCCCTCACACCGAGAATCGAGTATCTTGTGAATAAACAAGACCTTAATAAAATGATTATATTTCGGTCATCTTCAAACACGGCTCTGCGTGTTTCTGAATTTTCCAATGACTGATGAATTTTTCAAGGGTGTTGAAAGATCGGTATGAAACGAGGTGACTTCTGCTACGCTAAAGCCACTGCGTGGATGTGAAGTTTATTTTTACTTCTTGAGGTGATGGCTTCTGTCGTTGGGAAAATGGGAGATACACCGAGGGAAGAATCAGAAATTCAATCCTTGTGAAACTCAGCAGCAGGGAAAGAGCCTTGATGGTACAGTGGTCTAAGCACCCTGTTATTAACACAGCTGCCTGCAATTTACTGCTGGTTCGAATCTCTCCAAGGCTCAAGGTTGACTCAGCCTTCCATCCTTTCTAAGGTAGGTAAAATGAGGACCCAGTTTGTGGGGGCAATAAGCTGACTTTGTATAAAATATACAAAAGTATGAAGACTATTGCTTAACGCATTGTAAGCCGCCCTGAGTCTCCGGAGAAGGGCGGCATATAAATCAAATTTAAAAAAAAAAAATGACCTATGCAGGGTAAAACAACAAGAAGATGACAACTCAGAAATAACAGAATTGTATGGGACCTTGGAGGTCTTCTAGTCTAACCCTCTGCTCTGGCAGGAAACCCTATTCCATTTCAGAGAAATGGTTGTCCAGTCTCTTCTTGAAAACCTCCAGTGATGAAGCACCAGAGGTGGGTTTCAACAGGTTCTGACCAGTTCTGGAGAACCGGTAGTGGAAATTTTGAGTAGTTGGTGACCCCCAAGGGGAGGGCCTTCTCTGTGGGGGCACCTACCCTCTGGAATCAGTTGCCCCCAGAGATAAGGAGAATCCAAGACCTTAGTGCCTTCCGTCGAGCCCGTAAAACCCACTTTTTCCAGCAAGCTGGGCTGGTTTAAGAAGAAATTTTAAATGTTTTAATTGGTTTGTATTTTTAATTTTGGGCCAAATTTATATATATTTTCATTGTTTTTTAGTATTTGTATTTTATGTTTTTTTAATTCCGGCTGTACACCGCCCTGAGTCCTCAGGGAGAAGGGCGGTATATAAATTTAAAATAAAATAAAAATAAACTGGTAGTAAAAATTCTGACTGGCCCTACCCCCATCTATTTTCTGCCTCCCAAGTCCCAGCTGATCGGGAGGAAATGGGGATTTTGCAGTATCCTTCCCCTGGATTGGGGAGGGAATGGAGATTTTGCAGTATCCTTCCCCTGGATTGGGGAGGGAATGGAGATTTTGCAGTATCCTTCCCCTGGATTGGGGAGGGAATGGAGATTCGCCTTCTGCTACCGATAACCTCCCACCAGCCAATACGCTCTCACAGAGAGGGCCTCCTCAGGGTGCCGTCGGTCAAGCAATGTTGGCTGGCGGCCCCCAGGGGTAGGGCCTTCTCTGTGGGAGCACCCGCCCTCTGGAACGAGCTACCTCCCAGAATACGTCTGATTCCGGATCTCCGCACTTTCCGTAAGGCCCTGAAGACGTTTTTATTTCAGCAAGCCGGCCTGGCCTGAATAGGTTTTATGGGTTAGTTTTTAATTGTATAGTTAGGGGTTTTAAATTGGGGCGGCCATTTAAATTATTATTATTATTATTATTATTATTATTATTATTATTATTATTATTAATTAATTAAATTTGTATACCGCTCTTCTCCCGAAGGACTCAGGGCGGTGCACAGCCAAATTAAAATACATACAATACAAAATTTAAAATAATTTAAAACAGAATTAAATCCAATTGGCTTCCCGAAGTATTAAAACCCATTACCCTTAAAAACCCTTTAAAAATTTTAAGCCAATTTATTTTTAATTATTTTAACTTTTATATTGTATGTTATTTTAATTCTCGGCTGTTCACCGCCCTGAGTCCCTTCGGGGAAAAGGGCGGGATAAATAAATAAAATAAAATAAAATAAAATAAATAAATAAATAAATAAATAAATAAATAAATAAATAAATAAATATTTTGCAGTATCCTTCCCCTGGATTGGGGAGGGAATGGAGATTTTTACAGTATCCTTCCCCTGCCACGCCCTCCTAGCCACGCCCACAGAACTGGTAGTAAAAAAAATTTGAAACCCATCATCACTGTGGAGCACCCACAACTTCCGGAGGGGAGCAGTTCGGTCTATTAATTGTTCTCACTGTCAGGAAATTTCTCATCAGTTCTGGATTGGGTCTGCCCTATATTAGTTTCCATCGATTTCTTCTTGTCCTGCCTTCAGGTGCTTTGGAAAATAGGTGGACCCCCTCCTCTTTGTGGCAGCCTCTCAAATACTTGAATTCTGCTATCCCTACTCCTTCTTTTCACTAGACTAAACCAGTGGTGGGTTTCTACCAGTTCGTGCGAACTGGTAGTGGCGGCGGTGGGAGGCTCTGCCCACTCGCCCGGACATCATCAGAAGCGCCGCGCACGAGCAAAGCAATTGCGCGCACGCGCACACTCACAGTTCCAAACCAGTAGCAAAGGTAAGTGAAACCCACTACTGGACCAGACAAACCCAATTCCTGCAACTCAGAACCTATCAGGCTCCAAAAACCCAAGGAGATTCTTCTAAACCAGGGCTGTCAACCACACGGCCCGGATGGGTCATGTGCTGGCCACACCCATGCCCGGTTTAGCGAAGGGGGCAAAAAGTCATGATACGTCACTTGACGACAACATGATGACGCGAGTTTGACACCCCTGTTCTAAGCAGTTTCTTTTATTGTTCCTCACTTACAGATTAGAATCTTGCCAAACTAAAGCTGACTATTTGCACCATTAAATGTATACTCTGGGAACTATTGAGGAGGAACCGTCTTCACCCCCTTTCTCATACACAAGCTATCTGAACTGCGTTGTCTCTTGCTCCTCTGGAAGAGACTACCTTTCTCTTGGGAATCCAGTCTACATTCCATTACAGAAACACCTTAAATGCACAGGAGTGACTATATCACCAAGAGGCATAATCAGTGGTGGGATCCTACCCGCTTAACAACTGGTTCTGTGATCATGAGTTTCGCTACATGCGCACGTGCAATTGAACAACTGATTGTCGGAGCAAACCGGTTCACTCCCAGCTGATCATCGGAGCTACCGGTTCGCCCGAACCAGCCCGAACCAGTAGAATCCCACCCCTGGGCATAGTGGCATATGCTTGCAGAGCAAAGCTGATTTGGAGGAAATGTCTAACGAGGAGATCTATTACTTCTGAATTCACATATGCATTCTGGAGAAAGTGCATATGGAAAATTGGAATCTGCAGGTTAAGATTTCACCTTTAAGAAATCCACCCTGTTATTAGCAATGATTTCACTTTTTGAGCTTCTGTTTCACATGTAGAATGGAACACTTGGATTCAGTCTTAACATGTTCTGTCCCCGTCCCCACACACACACAAACAGCCAACCGGGGGTTAAAGAAGTACTCGGCACACACAAGGTTCGTTATCAGGAACTTGGCAGCAATACGATAAACATCTGCCAAGTGCTTTACTACAAGAAGAGGGATTGTTCCTCCACCAGATAACAGCAACGAATCCACAGTTTTCAAAACAGTCCAGCTCAAACATGAAACCTTCAGCAGATTCGGCGTTGTACAAAGTGACTAGCCAGAAGTTAGCTTTGTCCGTCACAGAGTCTAAATGGCCACCACACTCTCTTATATAGCCTGTGGGGTGTGGTCCAGTGACTCAGCTTAATCCCTGGCATGCCTCCTCATCTGCTGCAAACGTTTATCTCGCCTTCGTTGGCGTGGATCCAGGAACGACTTATCCCCCTCATCGCTGTCATCGGAGACACCTGGCTCCTGGTCAATCTCCTCTCCCTCGGCAGACATCTGGGGCATTGCCAGAGAGGAGGGGCCTGGAGAGGGAGGCCTGGCCGGCTCCTCTCCTTCATGTTCAGAGCCTTCTTCCTCCAATAAGATGGGCTCGGGGGTCGGAGCCCAACATAACCTTGATCTTTCTTGAAACCTGGTCATTTGCAAATGTCATGGCTGGTTTTATAGGTTTCTAGAGAAAATGAATGCCACAAAGCCAGTTTGGTGTAGTGATTAGGGCTCCTGGGGATGGTGAGTTCTAGTCCTGCCTTAGGCATGAAAGCTGATCAATTGACATTGGGCCAATCACTAGGAGACCGTAAATTCTAATCCCACCTTAGCTATGAAAACTGACTGGGTGACTTTGGGCCAATCACCAGGAGTCCATGAGTTCTAGTCCCGCCTTAGCCATGAAAGCTGATTGGGGGACTTTGGGCCAATCACTAGGAGACAGTGAGTTCTAGTCCCACCTTAGCCATGAAAACTGATTGGGGGACTTTGGGCCAATTACCAGGAGATGGTAAATTCTAGTCTCACTTTAGTCATGAAAGCCAGCTGAATAACTTTGGGCCAGTCCTTTTCTCTCAGCCCAGTCCACCTCACTGGATTGTTTTTCTGAGGAAAATAGAAAGAGGAAGGATTTATTATCCTCCTCCTCCTCCTCCTCCTCCTCCTCCTCCTCCTCCTCATTATCATCATCATCATCATTATTATTATTATTATTATTATTATTATTATTATTATTATTAGCTGCCTTGAGTTATTTATAAAAAAATAATAAAGGCAGGGTTAAAAATTCTGATAAATCAATAAATCAAATCTATAAGAGGGAATTACTAATTACAATTGAGGTGGAATTAAGGGCAGATGTCTAGTTTTCCAAATATGACGAATTATTCCGCCTCCCGCTCGATCTGAAATTTAAAATACTGCCCAAAAGAGGCAGTGAGATGATTAGAATACAATTAAGGATAATTTCAGAATCTGTTTACTGTAGCTTGAAGCTTCGGCACCTGTAGTCTGAAATGATACTTTATCAGAAATGGGAGGAAAAAAAAAAGCGGGGGCGGGGAACAGTATTCGGAAAAGATGCAGCAAATATTAATGCAATATATTCAGCGTGCTTCTAATTATGCTAATTGCATTATGTAAATCTGAGTTTGGGAATGCATATCTAACTAACATCTTTGGGACTGATCTCCTGAAAATAGGTTTGTTGTTTTGGTTCAAATAGCTTCTGTTTTCTCTCTTGCAAGATTCCCAAATGTGATTTGTTTTGTTTTGTTTAAAAAACCTATAATCCTCTGGATTCTGTCATTGAAATACTGATAGGCAGGGGTGGGCTTCAAAAATTTTAGCAAGGGGTTCTCTTCCTGTTTGCTGGGTTGGCATGGCCATGATGGGCATGGACTGTCGGCCTCCTGCACCATGGCGGAGGGGGGCAGCGTTTTTGCCCTCCCCGAGTTCCAGAGGCTTTTTTTGAGCCTCTGGGAGGGCAAAAATGGCCTCCCCAGGCTCCAAAGGCCCATTTCCGGCTTTCTCAAACTTCTGGTAGGCCCATTTTTCGCCCTCCCCGAGCCTCTGTGTGCACCCTGCACTTTCCTACATCCAAAACGGGCCGCGTGGGGACTCCTGGGAGGCGAGGGGCAGGGTGGGCGGGGCCAGCCAGGAGTGGGATTTGGGGGTTCTCCGAACTGCACCGAATCCTAGCTAGACGTTCTCCCGAATCCCTGCGAACCCCCAGCAGCCCCCCCCTTGCTGATAGGTGTGGCCGTCAATGGGGAACGTTCATACTGATCTCAAATTATGAAGGAGTTACAAAAACAGGTGAAAATGTCAGAAACCACAAGGCTGAGTAGGTGCTTTTGATGAACGTCCGAATTTCCAATGGTTTGTATTATCAGCTTGGACTGTGCATGCAGATAGTCCTTGACATACGACCACAATTGAACACAAAATTTCTGCTGCTAAGCGAGACAGTTGTTAAGTGAGTTTTGCCCCATTTTACGACCTTTCTTGCCAGAGTGGTTAAGTGAATCACAGCAGTTGTTAAGTTAATAACATGGTTGTTAAGTGAATCTGGCTTCCGCATTGATTTTTGCTTGTTGGAAAGTCGCAAAAGGGGATCATGTGACCCCGGGAGACTGCAACCGAGTCAGTTGCCAAGTGTCCGAATTTTGATCACATGATCATGGCAGGGGTGAAATCAAGCAGGTTCTGACAGGTTCTGGAGAACCAGTAGCGGAAATTTTAAGCAGTTCAGAGAACTGGCAAATACCACCTCTGGTTGGTCCCAGAGTGGGATGGGAATGGAGATTTTGAGTATCCTTCCCCCAGGAGTGGGGAGGGAATGGGGATTTTGCAGTATCCTTCCCCCAGGAGTGGGATGGGAATGGAGATTTTGAGTATCCTTCCCCCAGGAGTGGGGAGGGAATGGGGATTTTGCAGTATCCTTCCCCCAGGAATGGGGTGGGAATGGAGATTTTGCAGTATCCTTCCCCCTGGAGTGGGGAGGGAATGGGGATTTTGCAGTATCCTTCTCCTGCCATGCCCACCAAGCTACGCCCATCAAGCCACATCCACAGAAGTGGTAGTAAAAAAAAATGGATTTCACCACTGGATCATGGGGATGCCGCAACGGTCATAAGTGTGAAAAATGGTAGTAACTTCGAGCAGTCACTAAATGAGCTGTCGCAAATCAAGATCCACCTGTACGTAAAAAAAAGTTCCAGGGTTTTTTTCCCCCGACTGTAT
>JAKOOJ010000049.1:1673122-1798122 GCA_022577455.1 Arizona elegans
CTAAGTAGCATAGTTATTCCAGGGGTGGGCTGCTGGGGCTTCGCAGGGGTTCGAGAGAACCTCTAGCTAAGATTCTGTGCAGTTCGAAGAACCCCCAAATCCCACTCCTGGCTGGCTCCCCCTCTCCCGCCGCTCCCCTCCCAGGAGTCCCCACATGGCCCATTTTGGATGCAGGTAAGGCAGGGAACTTACGGAGGCTCGGGGAGGGTGAAAAACAGGTCTACTGTAAGTTTGGGAAGGTTGGAAACAGGCCCCCAGAGGGCCTCCGGAGACTGGGGAGGCCGTTTTCACCCTCTCGGAGGCTCAAGAAAATTATCCGGAGCCCCGGGAGGCCACAAACGCCCCCCCCCCACCATGGTGTAGGAGGCCGACTAGGCCACGCCCACCATGGCCAGGGCCCACCCAGCAATCGGGCAGAGAACCCCTTGCTAAAAATTTTGAAGCCCACTCCTGAGTTATTCCATAATCAACGTGTCAGAGCTGACACAGCTATTCCTCTATCTCCGAGTGGGACATACACCATGTCTCTCCTTAAAGCAAAACGCACTACTGTCAGTGATTGAGAGCCCAAAGCATTTGAGGTTGGACAGAATGCTGGCTTGGATTATCCTTCAGTGAATCATTGGGAAACTTGTGGTGTGTGTGTCTGTGTGTGTGTTTTAAATTTAACCTCACCACAAATTCCCTGCATTCAATATAGAAGCTGATTGATGGCTCCTGGTGATCTATGGCCTTTAATTTATGGATTAATCTTGCTAGCGCAAGGACTAAGGGCAAGGGGAAGCTGTGCAGTTTGCATCCTAATGTTGTTTTGCACTTTCCAAAGTGGTACCATCCCAGTTGGTGAGCTTTAAAAAAAACACTGCACCTAGTCCTCGACTTAGAACCACAATGATGCAACCGCCATTGCACCTAGTCCTTGACTTACAACCACAACTGGGACTAGAATTTCCGTTGGTAAGCAAGGCGATTGTTCCGTGAATCACACACCCAATTTTATAACCTTTATTTTTTGTCATGATTGTGAAGTGAATTGCTGCCATTAAGAGAATCCAGCTTCCTCAATGGACTTTACTTGTCAGAAGTCAACTGTGAAAGTCACAAATGGAGACCAGAGAACTCCGGGATATTGCAACCATCGTAAATACAAGCCAGTTGTTAAGTATCCAGATTTCGATCTGGCAAGTATTTGCAAGCCATTGGCACATGTGTCATATAGACACCAGTGGAGGCAGAGGGTGTCTCCACCCCTATGTGGAAAGGAGGGGCTTGCCCTGAGTATAAAACCCCCTCCAACCTTTTCCACCTTGCTCTCTTCATCTCTCTCTTTTCATGTTTGTTCCTCATGAGACTTGATCTCTGTTGTACATAGTTAATATGATTTATCATATGAATAAATACATTTAAGATATTTATTTATGCATCTGCTTCTGAACTCTTCTATGCTCCTGGGTGTTTCTACGATCCCAATTCCACACGATCACATGATTGAGAGGATGCTACAACAATCTCAAGGGTGAGAACTGGTCATAAGTCCCTTTTATCAGTGCCGTTTTAACTATGAACTTTAAGCGAATGATTCTAAGTTGAGGATGATGATATAGGAGAGAGAGACACACACACACACACACACAGAGAAAGAGAGATGAATAAGAGATACCGATGGAGTGGGGGGGGGAAGAGAGAGAGAGAGAGAGAGATGAATAAGAGATGGGTGAATGGATGATGATAGATAAAGATAGATAGATAGATAGATAGATAGATAGATAGATAGAAGATTGATGGATAGATAAATAGATAGGTAGATAGATAGAAAGATAGGTAGGTAGGTAGACAGACAGACAGAAAGACAGAGATGGATGAGATAAACTTAGATGGATTGAAGATAGAAGATTGATGGATAGATAAATAGATCGATAGTAGGTAGGTAGGTAGGTGATAGATAGAAGATTGATTGGATAGATGAATAGATCGATAGATAGATAGATAGAAAGATAGATAGGTAGGTAGGTAGGTAGATAGACAGACATAGATGGATGATAGATAAAAATAGATGATAGAAGATTGATGGATAGATAAATAGATCAATAGGTAGGTAGGTAGATAGATAGATAGATAGATAGATAGATAGATAGGTAAGTAGACAGACAGACAGACAGACAGACAGAGATGGATAAGATAAACTTAGATGGATTGAAGATAGAAGATTGATGGATAGATAAATAGATCGATAGGTAGGTAGGTGATAGATAGAAGATTGATTGGATAGATGAATATATCAATAGATAGGTAGATAGATAGAAAGATAGATAGGTAGGTAGGTAGGCAGGCAGGCAGGCAGACAGACAGACAGACAGACAGAGATGGATGAGATAAACTTAGATGGATTGAAGATAGAAGATTGATGGATAGATAAATAGATCGATAGGTAGGTAGGTAGGTGATAGATAGAAGATTGATTGGATAGATGAATATATCAATAGATAGGTAGATAGATAGAAAGATAGGTAGGTAGGTAGGTAGGTAGGTAGGTAGACAGACATAGATGGATGATAGATAAAAATAGATAGATGATAGAAGATTGATGGATAGATAAATAGATCGATAGGTAGATTGATGGATAGATAGATAGATAGATAGATAGATAGATAGATAGATAGAGATAGATAGAGATAGACAGACAGATGGAGGAGAGGGCGAGAATGTTGCCTATGTTATTTGTTTGCTTTAAAAAAGGAATCTCTCGCTGCAATCAGCTTTCAGCTGTGCTCTTTATCAGACACATTTCTTGCCAACTCACATTGTTCAGTGTTACTACAAGGTCACTGTAGATGTTTCCTTTTCCCCTATTTATATATATATAAATCTCCAGCAGGTATTTTTACCTCCCTTTCTCTCTGTCTATTTTGGATTGCTTTGAAAGCAGCCGCAGGTCATTGCCCGCTGGCTCTATCTGTTCGTTAGATTCTGTTTTCTTTTGAGTTACTCTGGACTCAGCTGGGTCGACCCCTATTATATTTACTCATCCCTTTCATGGCTCTGGATTTTGTGGAACCGGGTATTCTCTCAAACCCTAATTAATTACGCCGCCATATTTCCCACTTCCCATTGTCAGCTTCACAAGGGTGTTTAAGGAGAGAGAGAGAGAAAGAGAGAGAGAGAGAGGGAGGGAGGGGGAGAGAAGGGGGGATGCTTTTGTTTTCTGGGTCCTCTGGGTCGCGATTTGGATGAGAATAAGAGAAAATATGTTAAGGCCTGAAGTGATTTGTTCTCCTCAGGCCACCAAGGACCCGCTGATACCATCAGCTCCCAATCTGCGCCGCAGAAAATATTTCTGAATCTTTTATGATTCCCGTCCCATTGTTGGCTTCAATTCCTTTAGGAGAGGGAGCACATTTTTTACAATTCTTGGAAAAACAAAAACCAAAAAAAAAAAAAAAAACCCCGATCAGGGATGAAGTTACAACCCTATAAAGAGAAACAGATGTTTTGGCTCATGAGGGATGTCCAACCAAAACCATATATATATGGTTTTTATCTATCTATATCTATCTATCTATCTATCTATCTATCTATCTATCTATCTATCTATCTATCTAATCTATATCTATATCTATCTCTCTATCATATTTATATCTATCTATCTATCTATCATATTTATATCTATCCATCTCTATCTCTATCTATCTATCTATCTATCTTAATTATATCTATCCATCTATATCTATATCTATCTATCTAGAGATAAAGATAGATAGATATAGATATAATAGATATAGAGATAGATATAAGATATAGAATAGATATAGATGTAGATATAGATATAGATACTGTGTTTCCCTGAAAATAAGACCATCTTATATTTTTTTGAACCCCAAAATAAACGTTTGGCCTTATTTTCAGGGAGTCTTATTATTTTGGATCAAATTGATCAAGATGGGGCTCCTCTTGCCATCTTACCTGATTTTCAGCTCTGCGTTTAAATATTTTTGGGGAGGGCTTATTTTTTGGGGGGGCTTATTTTAGCGCATGCTAAAATCTATATAGAGATAGATAGATAGATAGATAGATAGATAGATAGATAGATAGAGATACATAGATACATAAAAAGATAAAGAGAGATATATAATATAGAGATAGATAGAGATAGATAGATAGATACATAGATAGAGATAGATAGATAGATACATAGATACATAGAAAGATAAAGATAGAGATATAGAGATAGATAGATAGAGATAGATAGAGATAGATAGATAGATTCTCTTTCTTAAGTAAACAAATAAAAAAAGGAAATAAACTACAGGCAGTCCTTGACTTACGTCCACAACTGAGTCCACATTTTTGTGGTAAAGCAAGACGATCTTAGCTGCCACAGATGTTAAGTGAATCACTGCAGTTATTAAGCTAGTAACCCGGTTGCTAAGTGAATCCAGCTTCCCCATTGACTTGGCTTGTCAGAAGATCGCAAAAATGGATCACGTGATCCCGGGACACCACCACCGCCGTAAATATGAGTCAGTCGCCAGGCGTCTGAATTTTGATCACATGACCATGGGGATGCTGCAACGGTCATAAGTGTGAAAAATGGTCATAAGCAGAGTGTCAGACTTCGATGCAAAAGTTCAGGCTTTATCTCCCTTCTCTATGTCAGCGCTGAGATGCTGACACAGAGGTGGTGTTCAGCCAGTTCGTACCGGTTCAGGAGAACTGGTAGCGCGACTGCGGTTTGGCTAACCCTAACCCCACCCCCCACCCCCCTGCCCGGACATAATGCCATCCTACTTAGCCACATTTTCGAGGCTGGGCGAATATGTGGAAGGCGCGTGCATGGGGTGAACTGGTAGTAAGAATATGTGGAACCCACCTCTGGTCATAAGTCACTTGTTTCAGTGCCATTGTAACTTTGAGTGGTCACTAAATGAACTGTTGTAAGGACTACCGGTAATTTGCAAACCTCTCTGTCTTAGTCCCACCCTCAGATACCTTTATCACGGCCTTAAGATAAATGTAGATAAATGTGATAGAAACCCCTCAAAACAGGTTTTTTTTAGAAGACACTAACTGAACAGACACTAAATGAAACCAAGCACTATCTGTATGCAATAAAACCAGCAATTAAAATGATATTAAAGGCTTAATCCCCACAGAGAAGGGAGAGGACCTTCTCTGTGAGGGCACCTACCCTCTGGAACCAACTGCCCCCAGAGATAAGGAGAATCTAAGACCTCGGTGCCTTCCGACGCGCCCTTAAAACTTTCTTTTTCCAGCAAGCCGGGCTGGCCTAACACTTTTTAAATGTTTTAATTGGTTTGTTCTGTTTTTAATTATGGGGCCAAATTTATATATATCTTTTAATGGTATTTTAATATTTGTAGTCTATGTTTTTACGTGGCTGTACATCGCCACGAGTCCTTAGGGAGAAGGGTGGTATACAGATTCAAAAATTAATTAATTAATTAATTAATTAATTAATTAATCAATCAATAGAAAACACAGTATTTTTTTTTTTTTTAAACCCATGCAATTCAAAAGCTGGGTAAATAAGTTTGGATCGTAGTTGAGCGTGCGGAAATTCAGAATATCTTTCAGTGCAGAACTATCTCATTGCCAATTAACTGTTAGCCTTGGAATTGCCCAACCGTTCCCGAAAAAGACATAGACCTTGAGAGTCAAATGTGATTTGTCAACTCTGCGGAAAACCTGAGCTGCAAATCTGTTCTGGCATGCAGATCTCCCTTGTTTAATTAAGTGTCCGCCTCCGAAGACGATCAGCTTGGCTTTTATCAGTCACCTGTCACATACAATCAGAGAACCCAACAATGGCTTGATCCAGCCAGCAAGCACAATATCCTGATTTTCTGCTGAGCTGCGTGGCTGCCTTATGCGCTGCGTGAAAAACACGGCGATTGTATAAGACAGGATAGCGTTGGGGCGCGTGGGTGAGCTCAGCCACCGGCCGTAACTATCACTTCTCCCGAACCGGTCTGAACCGGTTGAATCCCACCCCTGTCTCTCTCCCTCTATTATCTCTCTCTCTCTCTCTCTGTGTCTATCTCCCTCCATTGTCTGTCTGTCTGTCCATCCATCTATCCATTATCTCTCATCTCTCTCTCCCCTCTCCCTCCATTGCCTGTCTCTCTCTCTCTCTGTTTGTCATCCATCCATCCAATTTATCTAATCTATTTCTCCCTCCATTTTCTGTCTATCTGTATCTATTTATCTGTCTATCTGTCTTCTATCTGTCTTCTATCTATCTCTATCTATCTATCAATCATCTATCTATCTATCTATCATCTATCTATCTATCTATCTATCTATCTATCTATCTATCTATCTATCTTTCTGTCTGTCTATCTATCTGTCTATCTATCTATCTATCACTAATTATCTATCTATCTATCTATCTATCTATCTATCTATGTATCTATCTATCTATCTATCTATCTATATCTATCTATCTACCTATCTTTCTTTCTTTCTATCTATCACTATCTATCTATCTATCACTAATTATCTATCTATCTATCTATCTATCTATCTATCTATCTATCTATCTATCTATCTATCACCTATCTATCTATATCTATCTATCTATCTATCTATCTATCTATCACTAATCTATCTATCTATCTATCTATCTATCTATCTATCTATCTATCTATGTCTTGGGGAAAAAGAGAAACTTTTAGATAGCTGAGATGGCTGTTGAGGTGTGTGTGTGTGTGTTTGTGTGTGTGTGTGGTGTGTGTGTGTGTGTTTGTGTTTCCTTGGGAGAGAGATGCCAACACCTGACCATCCGTCTCTCTTTAGACGAGTGGTAAGACAAGGGGGTCTTGAATGCAAAGTTAAGACGCCTAAGAGGATGCATTTCTGACTTCCCTCTATTTCCTGCCTGGTGTGCATATGAGAATATTCTGACAATAAATCTACCTTTTTCTTTTTTTCTTTTCGAAAGCCCTTCAAAGGGAAAGGCAGAAAGGTGGGAGAGAAAGAGAAATATCATGAAATTTACAGGAAGCAATAGGGGTAAAAAAATACCGTGTTTTCCCCAAAATAAGACCCTGTCTTATATATTTTCTTTTGGCCACCAAAAAAGGCACCGGGTCTTATTTTCGGGGGGAGATCTCGTCCACTGACTCACCTCACTTGTGTGTGTTGTAAGGCAGCTCCCCCTATCTTCACTCTAGCTTAATTTTTACCTGTGCATCCTGGAATGGGCGCAGTCTTAATTAGGGTTTATTTTGGGGGGTAGGGCTTATATTGGGCACATGTGTAAAAATTGAGCTAGGAGCTACTTTTGGAGTAGGTTGTATTTTCGGGGAAACACGGTATCAGGAGCTCAGGGTTGAACTGTGGGGTCCTTGATGCTGTCTGAGCTTGCTTGCTTCCTTGCAGACGTTTCTTAACCCAAACTAGGTAAAATCATCAGTGCTAGAAGGGAGTGGGATTTACAAGGAGGAGGAGGAGAACTGTGGGGTCCTTGGTGCTTTCTGAGCTTGGTGGCTTTCTTACAGACATTTCGTGACCCAACTAGGTAACATCATCAGTGCTAGAAGAGAATGGGATTGAGGGGAGGAGGAGGAGGAGGAGGAGGAGGAGGAGGAGGAGGAGGAGGAGGAGGAGGAGGATGCATGTGTAAAAACCAAGCTAGGACTTACTTTTGGAGTAGGTCACATTTTGGGGAAAACAGGTTGAACTGTGGGTTCCTTGATGCTCACTGAGCTTGCTTGTTTTCTTACAGACGTTTCATGACCCAAACTAGAAGGGAGTGAGATTTACGAGTAGTACTACTACTACTACTACTACTACTAGTAGTAGTAGTAGTAGTGTGGGTCTTTGGTGCTTTCTGAGCTTGATGGTTTTCTTGCAGACATTTTGTGACCCAACTAGGTAACATCATCAGTGCTAGAAGAGAATGGGTTTGAGGAGAGGAGGAGGAGGATGACGACGACAACTGTGGGTCCTTGGTGCTTTCTGAGTTTGGTGGCTTTCTTGTAGACATTTCATTACCCAACTAGGTAATATCATCAGTGCTAGAAGAGAATGGAGTTTTCTGTCCGTTTATATGCTAGTGATTTGCCTTATTTATGTTGGTAGACTGGGTAAATCAAGGAACTACAATTCAGACAAACAATCAAAGGTCGAACAACAGCCTAATCCAGGAACCATCAAGAAAAACTCCGATCAGCACCAACAGGACAAACCGCTATCAAGAAAAGAGAGGAAACCCTACTTCTTTCTAGCCCTGATGATGTTACCTAGTCGGGTAATGAAATGTTTGCAAGAAAATGGCCAAGCTCAGAAAACGCAGAGTTCCTCACATTTACAGGGACACAATTTTCCCTTTCGAAAATGACAATTTAGATTTGCGTGTCCCCTATGACTTTTTGGGCTTTTTTTCAGTTTCATTTTTTTAGCAGGCAAGGCACCTGCGGGTTGCAACCCACATTTATTTATTTTTATTTATTCATTTAATTTGTATACCGCCCTTCTCCCAGAAGGGACTCAGGGCGGTGAACAGCCAAAATTAAAAATACATACAATACAAAAGTTAAGATAATTAAAAAGAATTAAATCATTGGCTTCCCAATTTAAAACCCCCAAGTCTATAAAATTTAAAATCCCAATTAAAAACCATTTAGGCTAGGCCGTCTTGGTGAAATAAATAAATAAATAATTTAAAAAGAAAAAAGAAAAGAAAAGCTGGAGCAGCTTCCATGGCACTGTGGTGGCTGACATCTTGACTTTTTTGACTGCTTTGGGCACCCTTGGCCCAAAGGCCTCAAAAAATGATCTTTTTTTTTTTTCCTTTCCTCCAGGGACATCCTTGGCCTCAGATCTGCTGCTGTGACGGAGGCCGTAGGAGGAGCACCTGCTACTTCCGACATTAATTTTGCAATATCTATAAGTGAGGAAGGGACGCAGCAGCTCAGTGGCTAAGACACTAAGCTTGTCGATCAGAAAGGTCGGCAGTTCAGCGGTTCGAATCCCCAGTGCCGTGTAACGGGGTGAGCTCCCGTTCCTTGTCCCAGCTTCTGCCAACCTAGCAGTTCGAAAGCACGTAAAAAATGCAAGTAGAAAAATAGGGACCACCTTTGGTGGGACGGTCACAGCGTTCCGTACACCTTTGGCGTTGAGTCATGCCGGCCACATGACCACGGAGACGTCTTCGGACAGCGCTGGCTCTTCGACTTTGAAATGGAGATGAGCACTGCCCCCTAGAGTCGGGAACGACTAGCACATATGTGCGAGGGGAACCTTTACCTTTAACTTTATAAGTGA
Organism: Arizona elegans; assembly: GCA_022577455.1. Classification (NCBI taxonomy): domain Eukaryota; kingdom Metazoa; phylum Chordata; class Lepidosauria; order Squamata; family Colubridae; genus Arizona; species Arizona elegans. The sequence goes on from JAKOOJ010000049.1 coordinate 1,682,408, forward strand.
GTGTTTGTATGTTGGTGTGTTGGTGTATTTTTAGGTGTGTATCCTGAGCCTGTTTACCCGGTGAGATCAAATCAAAACATTATTTTGATATTTAATTTTAGGAACTGTTGCCAGATCATTCCCAGACTTCAACACTTGGTGCCTTTCTTTTTCGCAGGGTCATTGTTACTGTTTGGCTAGCCCGAAAGTCGTATTTTTCTGAACGTACACTCCTAATGCATTGGAGGGGGCGAACAATAGCCTTGCCAGCAGAAATACACACCCACACAAACAAACAAACAACAGAGCCTTGAAGTTTTAAACAGCCAGGAATTTTCAGGAGAAGATGAAAGAAGATTTAAGTCAGACTTGGAAAAAAAAAAAAAAAACTCTACCGAAACCTACAATAGGTGCAAATTAAATTTATTCCCTCTTGATGGTATCTGTCATCTTCACAATCCAGAAGGTCATCCTTCAATAATTAAAATAAACAGCCAAACAATTCCACAGTCAGAGGGCAAGGCAGGTTTTCAAGGCACTGCTGAGGAAAGGTAAGAAATAGACAGATTCTTGTCGTGCTTTTGACAATTTTGCAAATATTCAAAATTCTTGTCTTTAAGAATATTCATCCTTTGACTTGGAGAAAATCTGTCGGTGGGATTGCTAAAACTGGACATTGCTGGTACATAATCAATCAATATAAAGTAGGAATATGGAATATGGAATGGGAATGGGAATGGGAATTGAATAGAATTCTCCCTAGTGTGAGGAAATTTTGGCACAAAATTAAAAGGTGGTTGGAAGAGAAAGATGGATTTTACACCGGAAATGTTCCTCCTAGGAGTGATTGATAAAAAAACGGAAAAAAGTCTGTACTATATTATATTGCATATTCTAACGGCAGCTAGAATGATTTTAGCACAAATGTGGAACCTGACCAATACACACCATCTGAAGAAATAATAATTAAAAAGATCCTCGAATGTGCCGAAATAGAAAAATTAACAATGGAGATCAAAGAAAGAGATGACTCGGACTATTACAAAGTGTGGAACAGGTTTTATACCGGCTAGAAAATGGAAATCAAATTACGAAATAAGAATATAAACTGAAATTTGGTACTACGTAATATACTGGATATAAATATATGTAACAATCTTGCTTACAAAAGTGTTAATTATGGGCATACAAAAATAAGAGAAGGATTAGGAAGATGGAATTGAAACTTAATGACAAATGTCGATGCAGAAAGTTGAAAAATTGTATATAAATGTTGGTAGTTTTCTATTTTAGCGTTTGATGTATGTGTTTTTTTTCCTTTTCTTTTTTGTATTTGTGTTTTTTTATTTTAAAAATGTAAAATACCTAATAAAGACTATTTAAAAAAAAGAAAAGGAATGGAATAGAATAGAATTCTTTATTTGCCAAGTGTGATTGGACACACAAGGAATTTGTCTTCGGTGCATAGGCTCTCATTGTACATAAAAGCTATCAGCGATCAATCACAATCATAAATCATCATAAAAATACATTCATCATAAATCATAAGATACGTCACAGCGATAGTCATAGGATACTAAATAAGCAATCAACATAAATCATACTAGGAAACTAAATAAAAGCAATATACACCGTAAAGATACAAACAACCAAGTTATAGCCGTAAGTAGAAAAGGTGATAGGTAATAGGAAGGATGAGAAAAATAATAGTAATAGTCTTAGTAAATAGTTTGACACAGTGCTGAAATCCAACCTTTTTTTTACTACTGGTTCTGTGGGCGTGGCTTGGTGGGCATGGTGTGGCGTGGCGGGCGTGGCAGGGGAAGGATAGGGCAAAATCTCCATTCCCACCCCACTCCAGGGGAAGGATATTGCAAAATCCCCACTCCCACCCCACTCCAGGGGAAGGATACTGCAAAATCCCCATTCCCTCCCCATTGCGGGGAAAGGATATTGCAACATCTCCATTCCCTCCCCACTCCAGGGGAAGGATACTGCAAAATCCCCATTCCCACCCTACTCCAGGGGAAGGATATTACAAAATCCCCACTCCCACCCTACTCCAGGGGAAGGATACTGCAAAATCCCCATTCTCTCCCCATTGCGGGGAAAGGATATTGCAAAATCTCCATTCCCTCCCCACTCCAGGGGAAGGATACTGCAAAATCCCCATTCCCACCCTACTCCAGGGGAAGGATACTGCAAAATCCCCATTCCCTCCCCACTCCAGGGGAAGGATACTGCAAAATCCCGATTCCCTCCCCATTCCAGGGGAAGGATACTGCAAAATCCCCATTCCCTCCCCATTGCAGGGAAAGGATATTGCAAAATCTTCATTCCCACCCCACTCCAGGGGAAGGATATTACAAAATCCCCACTCCCACCCTACTCCAGGGGAAGGATACTGCAAAATCCCCATTCCCTCCCCATTGCGGGGAAAGGATATTGCAAAATCTCCATTCCCTCCCCACTCCAGGGGAAGGATACTGCAAAATCCCCATTCCCTCCCCACTCCAGGGGAAGGATACTGCAAAATCCCCATTCCCTCCCCATTCCAGGGGAAGGATACTGCAAAATCCCCATTCCCTCCCCATTGCAGGGAAAGGATATTGCAAAATCTTCATTCCCACCCCACTCCAGGGGAAGGATATTACAAAATCCCCACTCCCACCCTACTCCAGGGGAAGGATACTGCAAAATCCCCATTCCCTCCCCATTGCGGGGAAAGGATATTGCAACATCTCCATTCCCTCCCCACTCCAGGGGAAGGATACTGCAAAATCCCCATTCCCACCCTACTCCAGGGGAAGGATACTGCAAAATCCCCATTACCTCCCCACTCCAGGGGAAGGATACTGCAAAATCCCCATTCCCTCCCCATTGCAGGGAAAGGATATTGCAAAATCTCCATTCCCACCCCACTCCTGAGGAAAGGATACTGCAAAATCTCCATTCCCTCCCCACTCCAGGGGAAGGATACTGCAAAATCTCCATTCCCACCCCACTCCAGAGGAAGGATACTGCAAAATCCCCATTCCTGGGGGAAGGATATTGCAAAATCTCCATTCCCATCCCACTCTGGGGCCAGCCAGAGGTGGTATTTGCCGGTTCGCCGAACGACTCAAAATTTCCGCTACCAGTTCCCCAAAACCTGTCAGATTTCACCCCTGGTTTGACAGTGTTGTGGGAATTAGTTGTTTAGCAGAGTGATGGCATGGGGTTGTGGGGAAACCTGTCCTTGTGGCTACTCGTTCTGTTGTGCTATGCTCTTTAACTTCGTTTTGAGGGTAGAAGTTGAAACAATTTATGAAGTTGAAAAAATTGAAAAAATTTAAACATGGCTCCTGCAGATAGACAGACCAAGGAAATAGATTTTTTTTCTAGCTCTTTTTTTTTTTTTTTAAACCAAAATGTCCTGTACTGGGCTTTTAGAACAGGTCTGTTCCTCAGGAAAACAAACGTTGTATTATTCGATGCGTTAAGCCAAGAAAACGACAGGAAGTCTTCACATCTAAGATATTCTTTTTTCTTTTTTTTGAGAAGCCAATCTCACACCCTCTGAATCAAACAGAGCTGGCTGTTGGCTAAGAAATGAAGCCAGTGTCTTTTTTTCCGAGAAAAGACACTTTTTGAATATATATATATATATATATATATATATATATATATATATATATATATATATATATATATATATATATATATATATATATATATATATATATATATTGCTGGCAACTCTTCAGTCATTTCCACAACTGCTCCTTAAAAAAGAAACTTTTGTGCTCCTTAAAAAAGAAACTTTTGTGCTCCTGTTTTTCTTGCAAATAAAAATTTCTTCTCTTTTGGTTCTCCAAAATTGATTCCTGCCTCCCTTTAAAAAAAAGGGGGTTATCACCAGAATATGGATGGAATTAAAAAAAATATGGGTTGGTGTCAACACGGAAGGAGCGTTTTAAAATAACAACGCTGCATATTTTTCCGATCTTCCTTTGACTCCAATACCAAAACAGCCCCTCAGGGCTAAAGAGAATTTGAGACTATTTTGATTTTTCCCTGTAATCAATCTCTCTCTCTCTCTCTCTCTCTCTCTCTCTCTCTCTCTCTCTCTCTCTCTCTCTCTCTCTCTCTCTCTCTCTCTCTCTCTCTCTCTCTCTCTCTCTCTCTCTCTCTCTCTCTCTCTCTCTCTCTCTCTCAAACCCAACTTTCCTTTGCTATTTTTGGCTCAAGGATTTAGTTCTTTCCGACCCAGAGTGGAATTATTAAACCCAAAGATAAGTTTGAAAATGTTACTATTTCCTCTATTGTCGTACTCTGGTTTGTCTCCCTATCTTTTTCTGGTTTAAGCTTTTTTTTTTTTTTTTTTAAATCTGCCTTTATTATTTTTTAAAAAATAATTCAAGATGGTGAATATAGCTAATATTCCTCCTATTTTCCCCACAACAACAACTCTGGGAGGTAGGTTGGGCTGAGAAAGAATTTCCCAACTGACTTTCTTTTGTTTTTGTTTTTTTTAACCTAAGCAGGTATATATAAAAGTATGAAGGCTATTGCTTAACACATTGTAAGCCGCCTTGAGTCTCCAGAGAAGGGCGGCATATAAATCGAATAAATAAATAAATAAATAAATAAATAAAGTGGGACTAGAATTCACAGTGTCCTGGTGATTGGCCCAAAATCACCCAACCGCTTTCCTCTCTAAGGTGGGACTAGCCCAAAGCTACCCAACCAGCTTTCGTGACCGTGGCATGATCTGAAAAAAAAAAAATAATAATAAAGGCAGGATTATAAAAATATAAAAAACAAGGTTGATTTCTCTTTCTCTTTGCAGTGTTTTGTTTTCTTCATGGGAAAACTTTTAAAATATTCATTTATGTTCCTTTTCCTAGGCATGGAAATGTTTGGGTTGCAAGATTGGAGGCTCCAAAATTTGTCTTCCTGGGGCGCCTGAGATTTTGTTTTCCACTCCTCTTTATTTCTCTCCAAGGATAGACTTTGTGGCACTGAATGTTTCACCGCGGAGGCTTGATTAGTCTTCACACCTGTGGCACAATTTTAACAGTTTTGGTTCTCGCTGTAAACCTTCTATATAGATATATCTTGGAAATAAAATGAATTCTTTTGTTATTGCCCTTTTTTTTTTTTTTGCTTCTGAATTCTTGCAGTGTCAGACGTTGTTATCATTCCATTGAGGTTAGTAAGAAGAATAAATGAATGGAAGGGCTATCTCATCTCTTAACAGAATCGTAACAGAGATGGAAGGGACCTTGGAGGTCATCTAGTCCCCCCTACACCATTTCTGACAGCTGACGGTCCAGTTTCTTCTTGAAAGCTTCCAGTGATGAAGCTCCCACAACTTCTGAAGGCAACTTCTGTTCCATGGGTTGATTGTTCTCACTGTCACAAAATTTCTCCTTATTTCCAGGTTGAATCTCTCCTTGGTCAGTTTCCATCCATTGTTCCTTGTCTGGCCTTCAGGTGCTTTGGAAAATAGCTTGACCCCCTCCTCTCTATGGCAGCCCCTCAGATATTGGAAGACTGCTATCCTGTCTCCCCTGGTCCTTCTCTTACCTAGACCAGCCATGCCCAGTTCCTGCAGCCGTTCCTCGTATGTTTTGGTCTCCAGTCTCCTAATCATCCTGGTTGCTCTCCTCGGTGCTCTTTCTAGAGTCTCAACCTCTTTTTTATAGTGTGGAGACCAAAACTGCATGCAATATTCTAGGTGTGGTCTTACTAAAGGTTTATAGAGCAGTATTAGTATCTCCAGTGGTGGGATTCAGCCAGTTCGCACCTATTCGGGAGAACCGGTTGTTAGAAGAAATCATATTTTGTTTTCCCCCCTCACTTTATAGGGCTAATCCTGTAAGGAAGGCAGGAAGGAAACATTCTGCTGTTGTTTCTAGCCTAATCTTTATTGCCCTGCTTACAGAAACTGCCTCTCTGGTGAACCTTTATTACATTGTAACAGCTAAGGCACTTCGCCCATAGACGTGAGTGATGTTGAATTGGCCATGCCCACACAGTCACATGACCACTGAGCCACACCTACCCAACTGGTCATTAGGGCAGAGAACCGGTTGTTAAATTATATTTATAAGGGGAGGGCCTTCTCTGTGGGGGCACCTACTATCTGGAACGAGCTCCCCCCGGTGATACGGAGGATCCCGGATCTGCGCACTTTCCGCTGTGCTTTGAAGACACTCCTATTCCAGCAGGCTGGCCTGGCCTAATTTTCTCCCCTTCTTTTAAATTTTTAAATTGAAATTTTAATTCATTTTAAATTATTGGGAGTTTTAATTGTCTCGGGCAAAAATTATTTAATTGGGTTTTAATCATGTTTTTTAACTTTTGTATTTATGTGTTTTATTTTGTGCCTGTTCACCGCCCTGAGTCCTTCGGAAGTAGGGCGGTATACAAATTTAATAAAATGAAAATGAAATGAAAATGAAATGAAATATGAATCCCACCACTGAGTACCTCCCTTGATCTTGACTGCATCTCTCTGTGAATGCAACTTTCAGGTAGGTTTGCTAAGCGAGGCAGTTCTTAAGTGTATTTCGTTTGGTTGTTAGGGAATCACGGCAACGGTTAAGTTAGTGATATTTTTGTTAAGTGAGTCTGGCTTCCCCGTTGACTCTGCTTGTTAGGAATGATCACATGATCCCGGGACTCTGCCTCCATCATAAATATGAGTCAGTTGCTAAGTGTCCGAATTGCGATCATGTGATGCTGCAACAGTTGTAGGTGTGAGAAATGACCCTAAATTACTTTTTTCTGTGCTGTTGTAACTTCGAACGGTCACTAAATAAAGTTGTTGTAAGTCGAGGACTATCCGTATTCTTTCCTACGTCCTAAATTTTGCTATCGAACCGAAGGAGGATCACATTTCTACCTACTTACTCAATGCGAAACATCCAAGCTATAAAAATCAGATATGGGAGTGGAGCAAATCTCTTTTCCGGCTCATTTGCTCTCCGAGAATTGGTTGTTTACATCTTGAGATAGTAGAAAGATGTTGCTATGAAATATGGAAAAGGAAATTTATCACACTCAAGAGTTAGGATTCATTGGTTTATTCGATGATTATTGCCAGTCTTGTTCAGCTTCTAACCAGTAAAACATTTCTGGATGGCTTAAAAGAATAATAATAATAATAATAATAATAATAATAATAATAATAATAATAATAATAATAATAATAATAATAGAACAAAAGAAAAGAATGCAACAAAAACTCTGTGTGTGTGTGGATGTGGGTGTCAAACAAAATGAACAAACGATAGACAAACATACCTTGCATGTTGTAGGTATTTTTCACAATGTACTGTATGTCTTTGGGTGTGCATTATTTTCAAGGCATCCACATGTTGTTGTTGTTTTTAATAAAAGTTTTTTTAAAAATTTTTTAGACAAACACATACAAACATACAATGTATTTTCTTTGAACAGAGTATTTGGCCGGTTCACAAATTTAAACAATATTTAGTCATTTCAATTAAGTTTACAATTTCTATATTTCCTTTTTGCCATAGGTATTCCTTATCTATTTTTTTAACAAACCAATATTACCCTTCATTCTCATCTCTAATCTTAATCCTAATCAAATTCAATTTTTCCCTTCTATCTATATTATACACCTTCCCATTGTCATCTATTTTTATATCTATCCTCACATTGGTTGGTTATGTAACATTACAATTGTTTAATAGAAATCCAACATTTTAGTATAAATTAGTTAATTATATAACTATCTCTTTTTTTGTATATTAATCAGTATGAACATAAATCTTCCAATTATTTCCATGCAATCCAATTTCTTACAAGTCAATTAGTTATATTTACTAATAGTAAATATATTTACTATTAGAATACTATATATTTACTATTTACTACCAATAGTAAATATTTCCCCCCCTCTTATGTTACTCATTAAACTCTCCCAATAAACCAAATAGTTTTGCCCATATAGTTGTGATTTGGAGGATTATATGGGCATCCACACATTATTAAAAGTGGTGGTTTCAGATTATGTTACTACCAATTCGCCGCGGACGTGCCCGGTTCGTACATGCACCTGCCTTCTGCATATGTGCCTGGCCTTCCACGCATGTGCTTTGCTCACACACGTGCCTTCTACTCATGCGCCCAGCCTCAAAAACGTGCTTAAATTGGATGGCATAGAGCCGGGGCAGGCGGGCGGGCCTACCCACGATTTCTGCTCTGAACCGGCTGAATCCCACCTCTGATTGTTAACTTGAGCATTAGCATATGTGGGAATTTTTTCAACAACAGGTTACTGCGTTTCAATATACAGGTAGCCCTTGACTTACAACAGTTCATTTAGTAACCATTTGAAGTTACAACAGCACTGAGAAAATTGTGCCGTTTTTCACATTTAATGACCGTTGTAGCATCTCCATGGTCATGTGTACAAAATTCAGATGCTTGGCAACTGACATGTACTTATGACTGTTTCAGTGACACGTGATCCCCTTTTGTGATCTTCTGACAAGCAGTCAATAGGGAAGCCTGACTTACTTAACAATCACATTACTCACTTAACAATTGCAGTGGATTCACTTAACAACTTTGTCTGGGGGTCACATGATCTCCTTTTGCGACCTTCTGACAAGCAAAGTCAATGGGGAAGCCAGACTCACTTAACAACCGGGTTATTAACTTAACAACTGAAGTGATTCACTTAACAACTGTGGCAAGAAAGGTCGTAAAATGGGGCAAAACTCCCTGAACAAATGTTTCATGAAGCAACAGATATTTTGGGCTCAGTTGTGGTCATAAGTCGAGGACTACCTGTATTTGAGTGAAAACGAGGTGGCTTCGCCTTAAAACGTGAAACCAACAGCTTCTTTCAGGCTTAATTCAGAACAGAGTAATTGAAATCTCTGCCCTGCAGCCACGGGTTGTTATATTTAAAAGGAGAACGAATAAAATCCGTTCACCTTCATTTAGTCATAACTTCTGCAATTGATTTCATACCGTTTGCTTTAATTTAATAATTGAATCTAATGAATGAAATAATTCAAGATGGCCTGAAATGCTATGCAAAGTTACATAAACTCCATTCATTTCAATAGATTTCCTCTAAGACAGGGATGGCTAACCTTTTCCGGACGGAGTGCCCAAAAGCGTGCACACATGTGTGTGAATGTTTGCGTGCGCACCCAAACCCCCAAAATGCAACGCACACATTATAGTCAAACATCAAGATCAGAATAGTTTATTAATAATAATATTATTAGAAATTGTTCTAGAACATAGAATAACAGAGTTGGAATAGAATAGAATAGAATAGAATAGAATAGAATAGAATAGAATAGAATAGAATAGAATAGAATAGAAAATATGGAATGGAATAGGATAGAATAAGGAATGAATAGAATGGAATAAGGAATAGAATATAATAGAATAGAATAGAAGGGAAGGGAAGGGAAGGGAAGGGAAGAGAAGAGAAGAGAAGAGAAGAGAAGAGAAGAGAAGAGAAGAGAAGAGAAGAGAAGAGAAGAGAAGAGAAGAGAAGAGAAGAGAAGAGAAGAGAAGAGAAAGGGTCTTCTAGTCCAACCCCCTACTCAGGAGACCCTATACCATTTCAGACAAATGGCTATCCAATCTCTTCTTGAGCTGAAGTGGCGCAGTGGTTAGGATGCAGTACTGCAGCTACTTCAGCTGACTGCTAGTTCAGCAGATCAGCGGATCAAATCTCACCGGCTCAAGGTTGACTCAGCCTTCCATCCTTCCGAGGTGGGTAAAATGAGGACCCAGATTGTTAGGGGGCAATATGCTATTTAGTATACTGTCTTCGGTGTAAGCCGCCCAGAGTCCTCGGAGAGTGGGCAGCATAGAAATACGAATAATAATAATAATAATAATAATAATAATAATAATAATAATAATAATAATAAAAAATACCTCCAATATTGGATCACCCACAACTTCTGGAGGCAAACTGTTCCACTTAATTGTTAACCCTAATTTAGTCCGAAGTTGCTTCTCTCCTTGATTAGTTTCCACCCACTGCTTCTTGTCCTGCCTTCAGAAGGTGCTTTGGAGAATAGCTTGACCTTTGGGGCAGTCCATCTAATATTGGAAGATTGCTATCAAGTCAATCATAAATCATAACATATTGGGCATCCCAAGTTAGAATAACAAAACAGGACAACAGAGTTGGAAGGGACCTTGGAGGTCTTCTAGTCCCACCTCCTGCTCGAGCAGGAGACCCTATTTCAGACAAATGATTGTCCCATCTCTTCATGAAGACCTCCAGTGATGGAGTACTCATAACTTCTGGAAGCAAGTCATCCTGTCAGGATATTTCTCCTTAGTTCTAGGTTTTGTCTCTCCTTGAGAAATTTCCATCCTTTACTTCTTGTCCTGCCCTCAGGTGCTTTGAAGGATTGAAGAAGTCTCTTTTTGAAAGCCTCCAGTGATGGAACGCTTACAACTCTCACCGTTAGGAAATGTCTCCTTAGCTCCAGGTTGCTTCTCTCCTTGGTTAGTTTCCATCCATTGTTTCTCGTCTGGCCTTTGGGAAATAGTTTGACCGCCTCCTCTTTGTAGGAGCCCCTCAAATATCGGAAGACTGCTATCATGTCACCCAGGGGTGAAATGTAAAATGTGTTATTACTGGTTCTGTGGGCATGGGTTGGTGGTGGGGGAAATAATGTGACTGGGTGGGCGTGGCCAACTTTTTTTAAAAAAACTTTTCAAAGCATTTTTTCTAATGCTTTGAAAAGTCTCTCATCAGGAACTCAGCTGGGATCATCAGAGACTTTTCAAAGCATTTTTTTTACCACCTCTTCGGCCAAGAGGTTGCAGAAAAAAAAAGGCTTTGAAAAAGCCTCTGATGATCCCAGCTGAGCTCGTGATCATCAGAGGCTTTTTTTCTTTTTTCTTTACTTTTAAAAGCATTTTTTCATTGGAAGAGGTTGTAGAAAAAATGCTTTTAACAGTTAAAAAAAAAAAAAAAAACCTCTGATGATCGTGCGGCTCAACTGGGCAGGGTGGGGGGGGGGGAGGGCAGGGATTTTTGCTACCAGTTCTCCGAACTACCCGCCGCCATTGCTACCGGATCAGGCGATCCGGTTCGAACCGGGAGCATTTCACCCCTGATGTCACCCCTAGTCCTTCTTTTCACAAGACTAGACCAGTGGTGAAATTCAGCTGGTTCTACTGGCTTTGTTGAACCAGTATTACCGGTGGCGGGAGGGTCCGCCCACCCACCCAGATGTCATCACATCCCGTTTTTGAACCTCTGCACATGTGCAGAAGGCTCTGTGCATGCATGGAGGAGGCGTGCACGCTCACTGGTAGCGAAGATATGTGAATTTTACCCCTGGACTAGACATACGCAAAGGAAAGTTGTCACCACCAGTTTAAGGAACGAATGCTCCAGATCTTAGTAATTGGTGGATAGAATTTAAAAAGAAGGTAATCGTCCTTAAATTAAGAAAAACAAACAAACCTCCAGCTGTACTTTTGTCGGTTCAGCTGTAGCTTTAAATAAGGCCTGGTATAATTAATGTTGATAACTTTTTAATGGTTTTCTTTTCTCATTTCTATGTCTGTTTCCCTCTCCCCGGTTTGGTGAAATGACCGTTTAAGTGAAAAGAAAGAAAAAGACATTAAGTTATTTTGCGTCTCTGCTGAATAACTGGGGAAAATTGCATGTCTTCAGCTTATAAACACATCAAAAAAATAGATGTTTCTGTTGGATGTCAAAGCGCCCTGCCAAGTTGCCAACCCTCAAATAAAATGATGTTGTGTTTCCCTCCCCAAAAAAGCGTTTTCAACAGATTTCTTACTCAGTTTCTAAGCACATTGTTGGGGTAAAGATCATCAAATGTTTGGACGTTATAATCTAACAATTCGCTCCATTTGTTTGCCTGTTTTAAACCTGTTTGTCCCTTTCACGAGAGGTTGTTCACAAAACATGAACAGACTGGCTTTCAAAAGAAAATATATCTAAATCCATTTGCTTTGGAAAGCAGTGTTTACATCTCCTTCAGAAATGTGATTTTTGTCACATTTTGTCAGTGACAGTTTGTTCCTCTTTTGGAAAATATTAGGAGGTGAGAAAAGTTAGGATACCCTGTACTTGGAAAGGAGAGAGAGAGAGAGATGAGAGGGAGGGAGGGAGGGAGAGAGAGAGAGAGAGAGAGAGAGAGAGAGAGAGAGAGAGAGAGAGAGAGAGAGAGAGAGAGAGAGAGCTCAAGTTTATGATAAGTAGGAGTACATTTTGTGACTTTATTATGAAAGCCTGTTACTGAATGGAAGAGAATATTTGTAGCTCAGGGTTGAACTTTGGGGACCTTGGTGCTCTCTGAATTTTGTGGTTTTATTGTAGACATTTTATTACCCAACTAGGTAATATCATCTGTGCTAGAAGGGAGGGAATTTGCAGGAAGAAGGAGGGAGAGGGAGAGGGGAGGGGGAAGAGGAGGAGGAAAGAGAAGGAGAAGGAGAAGAAGAAGAGAAGGAAAAGGAAAAGGAGGAGGAGGAGGAGAGGAGGAAGAGAAGGAGAAGAGGAGGAGGAGGGGAAGGAGGAGAAGGAGGAGGAGAAGGAAGAGAAGGAGGAGGAGAAGAGGAGGAGGAGGAGGAGGAGGAGGAGGAGAAGGAGGAGGAGGAGAAGGAGGAGGAAGAGAAGGAGAAAGAAAAGGAAAAGGAGGAGGAAGAGAAGGAGAAAGAAAAGGAAAAGGAGAAGGAAGAGAAGGAGAAAGAAAAGGAAAAGAAGAAGGAGAAGAGGAGGAGAAGGAGAAGGGGGAGGAAGAGAAGGAGAAAGAAAAGGAGAAGGAGAAGGAGAAGAGAAGGAGGAGGAAGAGAAGGAGAAGGAGAAGGAGAAGGAAAAGGAGGGGGAGAAGAGGAGAAGGAGAAGAGAAGGAGGAGGAAGAGAAGGAGAAGGAGAAAGAGAAGGGGGAGGAAGAGAAGGAGAAAGAAACGGAAAAGGAGAGGGAGAAGAGGAGAAGGAGAAGAGAAGGAGGAGGAAGAGAAGGAGAAGGAGAAGGAAAAGGAGGGGGAGGACAGTATGACGGCCGCAGTGTCCCAAGATCACGTGATCCCCTTTTGCGACCTTCTGACACGCAAAGTCAATGGGGAAGCCAAATTCACTTAACAACAGGGGTTACTCACTTAACAAATGCAATGATTCCCTTAGCAACTACAGCAAGCAAGGTCATAACGTGAGGCAAAACTCATTTAACAAATGGGTGGGCTAAATTTGCAGTTGTAACTTGAAGACTACCTGTGACATTTTCCCCCCAAGAGGTTATTCTCAGGAGGAGATGTATTTTTATGAGCCTTTTTGCGCTCCCTCCCCCTCAAAATATATTCAATGTATATTCCATCTTTCCAAGGTGGATAAAATGAGGACCCAGATTGTTGGAAGGGCAAGAGGCTGACTCTGCAAACTGCTTAGAGAGGGCTGTGAAGCACTGTAAAGGGGTATATAAATCTAAGGGCTATTGCTATTGCTCTATCACTCCTACTCTTCCTCTTTGTTAGGGTAGACATCCCCAGTTCCCACAATCAAGGGGTTCCCACAACCCCTTAATCATTTATTTATTTCTTTATTGGTTCAATTTATATGCCGCCCTCCTCCGGAGACTCAGGGCGGCTGACAATGTGTTAAGCAATAGCCTTCATACTTTTGTATATACCTGCTTAGTAGGGTTTCCGTCCCCACCCCAAGCGGTGTTCTTTTTTTTAAATACAAAGTCAGCTTATTGCCCCCACAATCCTGGTCCTCATTTTACCTACCTCGAAAGGATGGAAGGCTGAGTCAACCTTGAGCCTGGTGAGATTTGAACTTGCAGTAATTGCAGGCAGCTGGTGCTACTTAACAGCACTTTAGTCCGCTGCACCACCAAAGCTCTGTATCACCAAGACCATCATCTCTGTTGGTCTTCTCTGTGTAGGATAGGAAGAAGGGCCTGGTAGCTCAGCAGACTAAAAGCATTGTGATTAACACCAGCTGTCTGCAATTACTATAAGTTTGAATCTCCCCAGGCTCAAGGTTGACTCAGCCTTCCATCCTTTCTAAGGTAGGTAAATTGAGGACCCAGTTTGTGGGGGCAATAAGCTGACTTTGTATAAATATACAAAAGGATGAAGGCTATTGCTTAACGCATTGTAAGCCACCCTGAGTCTCCGGAGAAGGGCGGCATATAAATCAAATTTTTTTAAAAAAGAAAAAAGAACACAAATTCATTTCATTTACATTTCAGGCTCAGCTGTTGCTGAGGCCACCTATTCTTTAACAGGTGCAGGGCAGGCAGCAATTCAACCGGGATAACTCCCCTTCCCCAACTTCAGAATCAGAACACAGCTGGAAGGGACCTTAGAGGTCTTCTAGTCCAGCCCTCTGCTCAAGCAGGAGATCCTATACCATTTCAGACAAGTGACTGTCCACTCTCTTCTTTAAAGCCTCCAGTGATGAAGCACCCACAATTTAGCCATGCCCGGCAAAACAGCGCCAGTAGGATTGCTGCCTGTCGTGCAACCTTTTAAAGGAGAAGGGAGTACAAAACTGTTTAATTGCAGGCTCCTTCTGGGTAACCCATGCATTAACTGAATTAGCCTGCACCGTCCTTTGCCTTGTACAGGAGAACTTTACTCACCGTCGAGCTAATTTGGGTCCAGCAAAGTAAAAGTAACCAATTTCGCATCTGTGAAACACAAGAATTGGTATAATTATGTCAGGCACCGGATTGATTGAGTAGCTGAGAAAAACACTCCAGCAGCAAGGCAATTAGCTGATTATATTGACAGCTCCGGGTCACCAGGGAGAAAAATTCTACTGTGAATTCCAGCCCCATTCCCACCCCTCCCCTTTATCCTCATCTGCTGTTTCTGTCATGTTTAGCCTTCAAGAGGAATTTTTTTGTTTTTGTTTTTGCAAAGATGTAATTTGCAGGGAAATCCACCAGTGCTCCCTCGGCACTAAGTGGAAGAGGTGGAATCAGAGGCAATCAAGGGGAGGGGGAAGTGGAACGAGAAAGAAAGAAAGAAAGAAAGAAAGAAAGAAAGAAAGAAAGAAAGAGGAAGGAAGGAAGGAAGGAAGGAAGGAAGGATGGATACGATTAGGACATATTCCTTTTTTCTTTTTTGTCTCAGTAATTTCGTACACAGGATAGAGAGATGGCCTTCGTCCATCTTGCTGAGGTGCTGTCACTATGAATGGGATATAAATATAGATAGATAGATGATAGCTGGATGGATGGATGGTAGATAGGTAGATAGATGATAGATGACAAAAAGATAGAAGGTAGGTAGGTAGGTAGGTAGGTAGGTAGGTAGATAGATAGATAGATAGATGGATGGATAAATGGATAGATATGAATAGATAAGATAGATAGATAGATAGATAGATAGATAGATAGATAGATAGATAGATAAACAGACAAATAGACCAATGGACAGACAGACAGATGGACAGACAGACAGACCGACATGATGGAAGATTAGATAGATAGATATAGATAGATAGATAGATAGATAGATAGACAGACAGACAGACAGACAGACAGACAGACAGACATAATGGATGGAAGATTAGATAGATAGATAGAAGATAGATAGATAGATAGATAGATAGATAGATAGATAGATAGATAGATGGATAGATATGAATAGATAGAGATAGATAGATAGATAAATGGATAGATATGAATAGATAGATAGATAGATAGATAGATAGACAGACAGACAGACAGACAGACAGACAGACATAATGGATGGAAGATTAGATAGATAGATAGAAGATAGATAGATAGATAGATAGATAGATAGATAGATAGATGGATGGATGGATGGATGGATGGATGGATGGAAGGATGGATAGATAGATAGATAAACAGACAAATAGACTGATGGACTGACAGATGGACAGACGGACAGACAGACAGACATGATGGAAGATTAGACAGACAGAGACTGACAGACAGACATAATGGATGGAAGATTAGATAGATGATAGATGATAGATAGATAGATAGATAGATAGATAGATAGATAGATAGATGATAGAAAAATAGATAGGTGATATAGATAAATGATAGATAGATACTTAGTTAGATAGATAATAATGATGTTAATGATGATGAAAAAATGGCTAGATAGACAGAGAGATTAGATATAGAGATAGAGATAGGGTTAGGGATAGAGGTAGGAATACAGATAGATATATATCATGTCTTTATTATTTTTATAAATAACTCAAGGTGCTGAATATATCCAATGCATCGTCCTCCTCCTATTTTCCCCACAAACAACAACTCTGTGAGGTGACAGCCTGATAGAGACAATGACTGGCCCAAACTCAGCCAGATAGTTTTTTTGCCTAAGGTAGGACTAGACTAGAGTCACCTAGTGATTAGCCCAAAATCACCCAGCCGCCTTTGGTGCCTAAGGCGAGACTAGAACTCACCATTTCCTTGTGATTGGCCCAAAGTCACCCAGCCGGCTTTCATGCCTAAGGTGGAACTAGAACTCACCATCTCCTGGTGATTGGCCCAAAGTCACCCAGTCGTCTTTCATGCCTAAGGTGGAACTAGAACTCACCATCTCCTGGTGATTGGCCCAAAGTCACCCAGTCGTCTTTCATGCCTAAGGTGGAACTAGAACTCACCATCTCCTGGTGATTGGCCCAAAGTCACCCAGTCGTCTTTCATGCCTAAGGTGAAACTAGAACTCACCATCTCCTGGTGATTGGCCCAAAGTCACCCAGTCGTCTTTCATGCCTAAGGTGGAACTAGAACTCACCATCTCCTGGTGATTGGCCCAAAGTCACCCAGTCGTCTTTCATGCCTAAGGTGGAACTAGAACTCACCATCTCCTGGTGATTGGCCCAAAGTCACCCAGTCGTCTTTCATGCCTAAGGTGGAACTAGAACTCACCATCTCCTGGTGATTGGCCCAAAGTCACCCAGTCGTCTTTCATGCCTAAGGTGGAACTAGAACTCACCATCTCCTGGTGATTGGCCCAAAGTCACCCAGTCGTCTTTCATGCCTAAGGTGAAACTAGAACTCACCATCTCCTGGTGATTGGCCCAAAGTCACCCAGTCGTCTTTCATGCCTAAAGTGGAACTAGAACTCACAGTCACCTGCTTTCTAGCCTGGAGAATGCTAAGCCAAACTGGCTCTCTATTCCTAAGGGAATCCTGGCCAACCTTGAGGATCTCCAGCTACATGGGTTTCAAGTCCCACGGTTCCTCCAGCTGCTGAGTTTTGGAAATCCCCACATCTGGAGTCTATCCAGGTTGCAGAAAGTTGTCCTCAATTTCCAAGCAGATGTTTATGGAGGGGGAGTGAATTTTATATTTTCTGCGTGCAGATCTTCAGAGCTATGGTTAGTAAAGATCCTTGCTTCCATTAAATTGTGTACCTTCCTTGTGTTGGGAGGGTAGATGAGGAGGGTAACACAGCCGTACATCAATTGTGTATGACCAACAGTTCATTTAGTGACCATTCAAAGTTACAATGGCACTGCAAAAAGGGGCATACGACAGTTTTTCATAGTTACGACATTTGCGGCTTCCCCACGATTCAAATTCAGATGCTTGGCCACTGACTCCTATTTATGACGGTTGCAGTGTCCCAGCGGTCGCAGGTGAACCCCTTTTGCGACCTTCCGACAAGCAAAATCAAACAGGGAAGCCAGATTCCCTTAACAACCGTGTTACTAATCATCTGCAGTGATTCACTTAACCATAGTGGCAAGAAAGGTTGTAAAATGGGGCAGAACTCATTTAACAAATGTCTCACTTAGCGCTCAATTGTGGTCGTAAGTCAAGGGCTTCCTGTACTGTCCCCTTAAGGATCTATGAGGCATGGCGGTGCAGTGGTTAGAGTTCAGTACCTGCAGGCTATTTCTGCCGACTGCCGGCTGCCTGCAATTTGGCAGTTCGATCCTAACTGGCTCAGGGTTGACTCAGCCTTCCGTCCTTCCGAGATGGGTAAAATGAGGACCCAGATTTTTTTGGGGAAAAATGCTGACTCTGTAAGCCGCTTAGAGAGGTCTGTAAAGCACTATAAAGGGGTATATAAGTCTAAGTGCTATTTCTATTTCTATTATTTCTATTTCTAATTCTATTATTTCTAATCCTATTTAATTCTATTTCTATTTCTGTTATTTCTATTTCTATTTCTAATTCTATTTAATTCTATTTCTATTTCTATTTCTATTATTTCTAATTCTAATTCTATTATTTCTAATTCTATTCAATTCTATTTCTAATTCTATATTTGTTATTTCTATTTCTAATTCTATTTAATTCTATTTCTATTTCTATTATTTCTAATTCTAATTCTAATTTTATTATTTCTATTTATAATTCTATTTAATTCTATTTCTGTTATTTCTATATTTCTAATTCTATTTAATTCTTTTTCTATTATTCCTAATTCTAATTCTAATTCTATTTCTATTATTTCTAATCTATTGCCATAGTGGTGCAGTGGTGAGAATGCATCATTGCAGGCTAATTCTGCCCACCGCCAGCCGTTCGATCCTCATTGATTCAAGGTCGACTCAGCCTTCCATCTGTCAGGTTTTGATGTCATCTCAAATAAATTGCACCCCCAGACAATTAATCTTTGCTGAGATATTCCATTTATTGAGTACGACAGATCTGGCCCCAACTCATTGCAGCCAATACTAAGCCTTTGACCCCCAAACCCTTCCCTTTCCGTTCCCCAATTCACATCTTCTTATTGGCCATCTTCCAAATCAATCTTCCCAGCTCCAGCCTTCAACCCCAGGAATGTCCTCCTCCCATCCCATCTCCTCGGAGACATTATCTACAGAGAAAATAACTAGGTGAGAGGTCAAGCCTCTTCTCCGTCTCTTTATGGCAGCATTTGAATGCTGACACTGTCCTTCCGAGGTGGGTAAAATGAGGACCCAGATTGTTGGGGGGCAAGAGGCTGACTCTGTAAACCGCTTAGAGAGGGCTGGAAAGCACTGTGAAGTGGCACATGCTATTTCTATTTCTATTATTTCTAATTCTATTTCTAATTCTATTTCTATTATTTCTATTTCTATTTCTATTATTTCTAATCTATTGCCATAGTGGTGCAGTGGTGAGAATGCATCATTGCAGGCTAATTCTGCCCACTGCCAGCCGTTCGATCCTCATTGATTCAAGGTCGACTCAGCCTTCCGTCCTTCTGAGGTGAGTAAAATGAGGACCCAGATTGTTGGGGGCAAGAGGTTGGCTCTGTGAACCGCTTAGAGAGGGCTGTAAAGTCTGTTGCTATTGCTATTGCTCTCTAAAGACCTGTCCTCTCACCTGTCTTCCGATTAAAAGAATCCCTGCTGCAGAAGAGACGTTGGAGTCCTGCCAGCAAGGTGTATAGAGATGTGTAAATTAATCTGTTAGGTCACCAGCCGTGGTGTGATTCAGGCTTTCAATTGTCCAGGTTTTGGACAGGCAGCATAATTCTAAGGCTTATATAGTTCCAATTCTGCTCACTTGGAGCTTGGATGCCAAAAAAAGAAGAAAAAAGAAAAGAAAAGAAAAGAAAAGAAGTAGAACTCTATTAAGGTTTGGTACAAAGCACATACATCAGGCTGTCACAATCCGGCCTGGAGAAAAAAAAGTGGATTTCTTTCTCCAGCAAAGAACAGATTATTTGAGGGTAGCGTGGGAACGAGTAAGTAAAGGAAGGAAGGGAAGGTTTTCTCTTTGGAATCTGCTCGTCACGTCTCTTTGTCAGCCAAGAAAGTGGCCGCGCCTCTGAAGTCCCGAAGAAGCCCAAACTTCGGTGATTAATCATCGCTCTGTCAAAAAGAAGCAGAAGGACATAAAGAAGAAATTCTCTCTTTCTAGTTCTGGTGTAGTCACTTGCTTTGCGGCTCTCCAAACTGAATGGGGACGGGGTGTGGAGGGGGAGAGATAGGGATAGATAGATAGATAATGGATGGATGGATGGATGGATGGATGGAGGATAGATGATAGAGATGAGATAGATAAATAAATAGATAATGTATGTATGTATGCATGATAGATGATAGACAGAAGAGATAGATAGATAGATAGATAGATAGATAGATAATGGATGGATGGATGGATAATAGATAGATGATAGATAGATAATGGATGGATGGATGGATGGATGGAGGATAGATGATAGAGATGAGATAGATAAATAAATAGATAATGTATGTATGTATGCATGATAGATGATAGACAGAAGAGATAGATAGATAGATAGATAGATAGATAGATAGATAGATAGATGATAGATAGATAGATAATGGATGGATGGATGGATGATAGATAGACAGAGATGAGATAGATAGATAGATAGATAGATAGATAGATAGATAGATAGATAGATGATAGGTAGGTAGATGGATGATGGATGATAGATAGATAATAGGCAGAGATGAGATAGATAGATAAATATATTATGTATGTATGTATGTATGATAGACAGACAGACAGACAGACAGACAGACAGACAGACAGATAGATAGATAATGGGCGCTCCCATGTGACTCCTCTCCTGCGCGAGCTGCATTGGCTTCCGGTGGACTTCCGGGTGCGCTTCAAGGTGTTGGTGATCACCTTTAAAGCGCTCCATGGCTTAGGGACGGGGTACTTACGGGACCGCCTTCTGCCACCAATTGCCTCCCACCGGCCAGTTCGCTCGCACAGAGAGGGACTCCTCAGGGTGCCGTCGGCCAGACAATGCCGGCTGGCGACCCCCAGGGGGAGAGCCTTCTCTGTGACGGCGCCCACCCTCTGGAACAATCTACCCCCAGAGATACGAGTGATCTCCGACCTCCGGACTTTTCGTCGGGCCCTAAAAACTCATCTCTTTCAGTTAGCCGGTCTCTCTTGATTTTATGATTTTATGGTTGGTTTTAAATTTTGATATGGATTTTAAATTGATAAATTTTAAACTATGGGCCAAATTTAATTATTTTAAATCTATTTTTAATCGCACTTTATGTATAAATGTTTTATTTTGGCTGTTCACCGCCCTGAGTCCGAAAGGAGAAGGGCGATATAGAAATTTGAATAATAAATAAATAAATAAATAGCTAGATAGCTAGATAGCTAGATAGCTAGATAGCTAGATAGCTAGATAGATAGATAGATAGATAGATAGATAGATAGAGATAGATAGATAGATAGATAGGCAGACAAACAAACATAGATAGATAATGGATGGATGGATGAATGAATGATAGATTGATGATAGATAGACAGATAGAGGTGATATAGATAGATAGATGATAGATAGATAGATAGATAGATAGATAGATAGATATCATAGAGATGTATTTATGGATTTAGAGAGAGTGAGAGGTGATATAGAGATAGGAATAGACAGACACAGACCGAAGAAAAGAAAAAGAGGTAGAAATATGGATGATAGATAGATGATAGATAGATAGATGATGATTAGAGAACATAGGAGAGAGAGAGAGGAGGGGGGGAATCTACCCATTTTCCATCCATTTTCTCAAAAGTCAACATTTATTGTGACAGGACCCACTCCAAAACAAGAAAAGTGCAGATAGCATCAACGCATCTCAGATTATGAGAAACATCGCCCCAGTTTGTCAACGTGGGGTCTCCTGCCTAGCGTCTCTCCCGCTTCACCTTTGTCTTTTGTGGAAATGTCAGGGACCGATGCGGAAGCCTATTCCGTGTGCAACATGCGTTCCAGCCCCAGCTATTGTCTTTTCTGTGTACCTGAATGTCCTTTTCAAATGTCACCCCTTGGATAATTTGCTCAAGGAGGCTCCTGTTTAGGGTGGCTATGGACAAAGATTAATCTTCCTTATTTCCTTCCTTATTTTCTCCCTCCCTCCCTTCCTCCTCCTTCCTCTCTTTCTCCCTCCTACTATCTCCCTTCCTCCCTACTCCATTTCCTTCCTTCCTTTCTTCCTCCCTCCCTCCCTATCTCCCTCCCCCATTTCTCTCCTTCCTTCCTTCCTCCCTCCCTCCTTCTGCCTTCCTTCCTCCCTCCCTCCTCCATTTCTCTCCTTCCTCCTTTCCTTCCTTCCCCCTTTCCCTCCCTCCCTCCTCCATTTCTCACCTTCCTCCCTCCCTCCCTCCTCCTTCCCTCCCTCCTCCATTTCTCTCCTTCCTCCCTCCCTCCCTCCTTCTGCCTTCATTCCTCCCTCCCTCCCTCTCCTTCCTTCTTTCCTTTATTCCCCCTCTCTCCCTCTCTCCCTCCCTCCCTCCTCCATTTCTCTCCTTCCTTCCTCCCTCCCTCCCTCCCTCCCTCCCTCCCTCCCTCCGTCCCTCCCTCAAGGACTACCCGTACATTGGAAGGAATCACTGGCTTGGAGTAATGCATTGAGTGTGTTTAGCCTATTTCTTTCTACTTATAGATCTGCTTATATAAAGGTGACCTCAGAAAATGCCAAACGTCCCTTTGTATGCAGCACAGAAATTTTAATTTCAGGAACCCACATCTGTATAATTTTATAGGGTTAGTTTGTGGATTTTTCTTCCTGCTAGGAATTGCTTTCAGTGTTTCAGTTTGAATGCCTGTTGCCTTTATAAAATGTTTCATTTGACACCAATAAAAGTCTTGAAAATTCATCTGTTTGGCCAGAGATTCGTTTATTTATTCCTCTTAGCTTTCTCTGCTAAAAATAACATTCAAAAAGCAAACTTTTGAATTTTAAAACATAGAATAAGGGAAGGGACCTTGGAGGTCCTCTATTCCAGTGGTGGAATGGTGGAGGTTTTGAAGAAGAGATTGGACAACCATGCGACTGGGATGGTTTGAGATGCCTCCCTTAAGCAGGAGATTGGACTAGACCAGGGGTCAGCAACCTGCGGCTCTGGAGCCACATGTGGCTCTTTCATCCCTCTGCTGCAGCTCCTGTCGCTGGTCGGCTCCACAGTTTATAGGGCTTTTGGTTAGGATAGGTAGAGGAAAAAGGATGCCACACTAGGAGGAGACTCTATGGTGGGGGAACGGACTTCCAGTTGGCAAAGGAAAAAGCATGCTGCGCTAGGAGAAGACTCTATGGTAGGGGAACTGGACTTCCAGTTGGCAGAGGAAAAAGGACACCGCGCTAGGAGAAGACTCTATGGTGGGGGAACCGGACTTCCAGTTGGCAGAGGAAAAAGCATGCTGCGCTAGGAGGAGACTCTATGGTGGGGGAACCGGACTTCCAGTTGGCAGAGGAAAAAGCATGCTGTGCTAGGAGAAGACTCTATGGTGGGGGAACCGGACTTCCAGTTGGCAGAGGAAAAAGGACACCGCGCTAGGAGAAGACTCTATGGTGGGGGAACCGGACTTCCAGTTGGCAGAGGAAAAAGGACACCGCGCTAGGAGAAGACTCTATGGTGGGGGAACCGGACTTCCAGTTGGCAGAGGAAAAAGCATGCTGCGCTAGGAGGAGACTCTATGGTGGGGGAACCGGACTTCCAGTTGGCAGAGGAAAAAGCATGCTGCGCTAGGAGGAGACTCTATGGTGGCGGAACCGGACTTCCAGTTGGCAGAGGAAAAAGCATGCTGCGCTAGGAGGAGACTCTATGGTGGCGGAACCGGACTTCCAGTTGGCAGAGGAAAAAGCATGCTGCGCTAGGAGGAGACTCTATGGTGGGGGAACCGGACTTCCAGTTGGCAGAGGAAAAAGCATGCTGCGCTAGGAGGAGACTCTATGGTGGGGGAACCGGACTTCCAGTTGGCAGAGGAAAAAGCATGCTGCGCTAGGAGGAGACTCTATGGTGGGGGAACCGGACTTCCAGTTGGCAGAGGAAAAAGCATGCTGTGCTAGGAGGAGACTCTATGGTGGGGGAACCGGACTTCCAGTTGGCAGAGGAAAAAGCATGCTGTGCTAGGAGAAGACTCTATGGTGGGGGAACCGGACTTCCAGTTGGCAGAGGAAAAAGGACACCGCGCTAGGAGAAGACTCTATGGTGGGGGAACCGGACTTCCAGTTGGCAGAGGAAAAAGGACACCGCGCTAGGAGAAGACTCTATGGTGGGGGAACCGGACTTCCAGTTGGCAGAGGAAAAAGGACACCGCACTAGGAGAAGACTCTATGGTGGGGGAACCGGACTTCCAGTTGGCAGAGGAAAAAGCATGCTGCGCTAGGAGGAGACTCTATGGTGGGGGAACCGGACTTCCAGTTGGCAGAGGAAAAAGCATGCTGCGCTAGGAGGAGACTCTATGGTGGGGGAACTGGACTTCCAGTTGGCTCCAGAATTGAACGGGGGACTTCCGGTTAGGACCTTTGTGGCTCTTTGAGTGTTTAAGGTTGCCGACCCCTGGACTAGAAGACCTCCAAGGCCCCTTCCAACCCTGCTATTCTATGTTTCTGTGATCTTGGGTAGGGAGTTGGACTAGATGACCTCCAAGGTACCTTCTAACCCTATGATTCTATGTTCTGTATCCAAGAATCCTCGTGTACAGGAAGGAAAGCAATTAACTATTGCTTTGCACAAAGGTGGAAAGACTTAGTAGCAGAGAAGTTGATCTCTGCATCTCCGGTTTATGCAAGACTGTGCCAAACATTCTTGATTATCATGCCCAGAATAGGAGTCTGGAAGAATGATAATTATTTTTACAAAAAAAGAGTATTTTTTTTGTTTTGTTTTCAATGCTAGTGCTGCTATTTTGTGCCTAGTTGCAGCTGCCTAAATTTTGCACACCCCACTGAAGGTCATTTTCTTGATCTTTTGGCACGATTGCGTTATTGGTCCAGACCGATCAGAGAGCGCTGCCAAACGAGAGAGAAGAAAAACGAAGACATGCGATGAGCGAAAGGGCAAATCGTGGGCTCTTTTGATGGAGTCTGAAATCACGAATTCATACCAGTTTGCGTTTGAATGCCGGCCCAAATTCAGTGAGGGTGCGAGAGGGCGTCGTGCGGGCAGTGGTGGTTGGCATTTTGAATGCTAATTGATGCCTGTGCAAAATGGGGGGGGGGGGGGAGGAATTAAATTCCTTTCGAGGAAATTGCAAAGAAAAAGAAGAAGAAGAAGAAGAGGAGGAGGAGGAAGAGGAAGAGGAAGAAGAAGAAAAGAAGAAGAGGAAGAAGAAGAAGAAAAGAAGAAGAAGAGGAAGAAGAGGAAGTGGAAGAAGAAGAAAAGAAGAAGAAGAGGAGGAAGAAGAGGAAGAAGAAGAAGTAGAAGAAGAATAGGAAGAAGAATAGGAAGAAGAAGAAAAGAAGAAGAGGAGGAGGAGGAAGAAGAGAAAGAAGAAGAAGTAGAAGAAGAAGAGGAAGAAGAAGAAGAAGAGAAGAAGAAGAAGAAGAGGAAGAAGAGGAAGTGGAAGAAGAAGAAAAGAAGAAGAGGAAGAAGAGGAAGAAGAAGTAGAAGAGGAAGAGGAAGAAGAAGAGGAAGAGGAAAAGGAAGAGGAAATTGCAAAAAAGAAGAAGAGGAAGAAGAGGAAGAAGAAGAAGAAGATGAGGAGGAGGAGGAAGAGGAGGAGGAGGAGGAAGAGGAGGAAGAGGAAGAAGGAGTAGAAGAAGAAGAAGAGGAAGAGGAAGAAAAAGAAGGAAAGAAGAAGAAGAAGAAGAAGAAAAGAAGAAGAGGAAGAAGAAGAGGAGGAGGAGGAAGAAGAGAAAGAAGAAGTAGAAGAAGAAGAGGAAGAAGAAGAGGAAGAGGAAGAGAAAGAGGAAAAGGAAGAGGAAGAAGAAGAAAAGAAGAAGAGGAAGAAGAGGAAGAAGAAGAAGAAGAAAAGAAGAAGAAGAGGAGGAGGAGGAGGAGGAGGAGGAGGAGGAGGAAGGAGGAGGAGGAGGAGGAGGAGGAGGAGGAGGAGGAGGAGGAGAAGAAGAAGAAAAGATGCATTCTGAAGAATTATTATAGCAGGAGAAGAAACAATGGATGGAAACTGAGCAAAGAGAGAAGCAACCTAGAACTAAGGAGAAATTTCCTGACAGTATCAACAATCAACCACCCACCCACAGGAACGGTTTGCCTTCCAGAATTTGTGGGTTTCCAATATACTTACCACTGGTTTGCTGTGTGCGCGCATGCTCGCTTCGCGCCTGCACCCGGCCTCGAAAACGTCCTTAAACAGGACGGCATAGAGCTAGTATGAACTGGCTGAATACCACCTCTGGTTCCAACACTGGAGGCTTTTAAGAAAGGACTAAACAACCATTTGTCTATAAACGGGGGTTGAACTAGATGACCTCCGAAGTCCTCTCCAAATCTGTTATTCTCTATTCTGTAAGTAGATGGAGTGGGGCTCCTCTCTGTTTCAAGGCCATTGAGCCAGCGCTGTTGGGAGACATTTCCGTGGTCATGAGCCTGTCATGACATTACGGAGCCCTATTACCTTCTCACCGAAGTGGTACCTATTAATATAGTCGCATATGCATGCTTTCAAACTGCTAGGTTGATAGGAGCTGGAGCGAGGACGGGAGCTCACCCCGTCGCGTGGCGCTTGGGTCTCAAACCCGAGCTGCTGGCTTTCCAGCCGATAACTGGAAACCGGCAGGGGAAAAATAAAAAAATAGTCTGAATGAATCATAAATTTGCTCTCCCACTAAAAAGTGGGCAGGAGAAAATGAAAAAGGCTGAAGTTAAGGAAAGTTTGGATTTCAGTGGATGAGTAATAAAACCTTTTGATGGTTAAAATGGCCTGACAGTCTAATTAATTTGCTGGTTTTGTGAGTGAGTTCTTCCTTCCCAGAGGCTTTCAAAGCAAAGCAGGAGGGATGGCGATGATGGATTCCCTAACAGGATGGCTAAAATACTCCTCCACGCCCTTCAGCAAATAAAATTGCCTGCTCTACAGCATAATGACTGTAATGGAGAACGTCCTATCACGACGCCCTCTGTTACGATACAGGGAGTCCTCGACTTACGGCCACAACTGAGCCTAAAGTTTCATATGTTTTAGATTTCAGCCCCTGCCTCCCCAAATCATCTTTGTTGCTCTTCTGTAGTTGGCAACAATTAGTGGAGTAAAATTGGCAGGGACCTCTTTTTCCTTTATATCTTTACTTCCTGCTTGACTAGAACAGGTTTCCCCAACCTTTTTGGGCTTTGTAGACCAGTGGGAGGCAGAGGGGATGGTTCCTCCCATGCCAGGGGTGGGTTCTACTTACTGTCAGGTTTCGAGGTCGTCTCAAATAAATTGCATTTCAAACAAAGTCTTTGAAGGAAAACTCCCATTTATTAAGCCCGACATTCTAGCTCCGACTCATCGCAGCCAACACTGACTTCCAGACCTAAAACCCTCCCTTTCCGTTCCCCACTCCCCTGCACTCATTGGCTATCTTCCAAGTCACTCCACCCCTAATCTACTGCTCCAGCTCAAAGGAATTTCCCCCCTCCCATCCCATCTCCTAGGGGATATTATCTCCAGGGAAAATAAGTAGGTGAAAAGTCAAACGTCCCTTTCCAGACACCTCCGTTTCTCCTTCTTATGTCAGCACTAGAGTAACTGTAGCTTGAAGTGCTGACACTTATCTTTACTACCAGTTCGTATCATGCCTGCACGCACAGGCCAGGCCAGGTCAGGTCAGTGGACAGAGTTTCCTGCCGGTTTTACTACCGGTTCTTGCAAACCGGTCTGAACCGGGGGCAACCCACCACTGCCCCATGCGGCAGGCAAATGCATGCTGTTCTGACCCAGCTCCCCAAACACGACAAACCCTCTGATGTGAACTCAAAAGATTCCTTTATTAGGAGCGCCGGCAGCCCTGGCAAAAAAAATTCTCTCAACGCAGGCGAATAAGGCCGTCCGGTCAGGAGATGAATAGTTATCTGCCACATCTATTCATCTCCGCCCCCTGCCTTTTATCCCCAGAGCTAGGGAGGGGCTTCACTAGCAGCAGTGGCTCTTCCTTCCCGAGGACCGGCCCATAGATTTCCACTGCTCTCCTCTCCTCTTGCCTTCTGCGCATCCACGCATCAGGCACTGGACCCAGCTGTTCCTCCTCTTCCTCATCAGCCACCTCCAGACCTGGGGGCTGTCAACTCTCCATCTGAGGGCTGACGGATGACCTAGACTCCGCCTCTGCCTCTCTCTCTGCCACCTCCATTTCTTCTTCCCCCTCAGAGTTCCCAGGTTGCCCTGATGCTGACCCTGACTCCCACACCTCCTCTTCCATCCTCCTCTGATTCAGCTGCTGGAGGGGCCAGTGGCTGACAGGCCATAACATATGCACACATGCACCTATGCACCTCCATTTGCATGAGCAATGGGCATGCACACCCGCCACTCTTGCAAGTGGACCACATGCACAAACGGTTGCCCGCTGCTTGCGTGAATGGGGAGACCTCGCCCGCCAGTTCTGTGGCCCGGTTCCAAAAGGCTTAAGCCCTGGTAGTGGGCCGCGGCCCAGGGGTTGAGGACCCCTGAACTAGAAGAACCACGAAGGTCCCTTCCAACTCTCTTATTCTCTTCTCTTCCCATGGTGTGTTTCTGCTGTGACTGTCAGCATTTTGAGCCATGCACCCATTGAAAGCAGAACTCCGAGGCAGGTAGATTCCTCAAAGAACATGTTTATTGGATACAACATATTGGCGTAGCTGGTGAAAACCAACTCTAAATGTTCCAGCTCTTTTCACCTAATTAAAAGAGTATACAGTAACTCCCCACCCCCGCTCCCAGGTGTCATCAATCACATTGTCCAATGAATACAGCTGGCAGGCTCCTCTCCTCCTTCCCCAGCCCCCTGTCACGATGACCTTGGTTCCCACAGGAAAACTGTTTTATTTTGACGGTTAGCTGGGCTATCAACTTCCCTCCCCCTCCCTTCTCTCTCTCAGGCTTTGTGGCAGCTATGAGGTAGCACAAGATGGCTTCCGCCAGGTTTGCTTCAAGGTTGACAGTGGCCCTATTTGAAAAGCTTCTTTCTGTCTAACTTATGGGCTATTTTGTAGAAGGTCAGCATCATTAATTAATTAATTAAGAGCCTTGGTGGCACAGCAGACTAAAGTGCTGTTAAGTAGCACCAGCTGCCTGCAATTACTGCGAGTTCAAATCTCACCAGGCTCAAGGTTGACTCAGCCTTCCATCCTTCCGAGGTAGGTAAAATGAAGACCCGGTTTGTGGGGGCAATAAGCTGACTTTGTATTTTAAAAAAGAACACCGCTTGGGGGTGGGGGCGAAAGCCCTACTAAGTAGGTATATACAAAAGTATGAAGGCTATTGCTTAACACATTGTAAGCCGCCCTGAGTCTCCGGAGAAGGGCGGCATATAAATCGAACCAATAAATAAATAAATAAATAAGTAAATAGATAAATAAATAAATAATCATTAATGCCAAAAAGGCATTAAGAATTGTTAATCTAATTTTGCAAAGCTTCTTCTCTGATAACACTGTACTGCAAACTAGGGCATACAAAACCTTTGCCAGACCAATCCTCAAATACAGCTTGTCTGCCTGGAATCCACACTGTATATCGGACATTAATACAATCGAACGAGTTCAGAGATATTTCACAAGAAGTGTACTCCACTCCTCTGCTTGCAACAAAATACCTTATGCCACCAGGTTTGAAATTTTGGGCTTGGACAACCTTGAAATACGCTGCCTACAGTTTGACCTAAGCGTAGTACCCAAAATTATCAGCTACAACATCCTACCTGTCAATGACTACTTCAGTTTCGACTGCAACAATACACGGGCAAACAATAGATACTTAAACTCAAGGTAAACAGCTCCAAACTCGATTGCAGAAACTACGACTTCAGCAACAGAGTAGTCAATGCCTGGAATGCACTACCTGACTCTCTGGTTTCTTCCCCAAAACCCCGAAACTTTAACCTTAAACTGTCTACTGTTGACCTCACCCCATTCCTAATTTGCCTCCCGTCCCTGTCCTAATATTCCTTTTTTACTTTTACTCTTTTCATGTATTCCAATTATGTTTATACTTTTACCTATTATCTCATACCTGTTTGACAAACTAAACAAATAAAATAAAATAAATAAATCATGCTAGGTCTCGAGTGACGCACACAGTTTTTGTTCTGTCTGGCCAAAGGAAAATATTGATACGGGGAAAAAAAAAACACAATTACCGAGCAGTTCTGACTACAGAGACTGAACCTTCTCCTTGCGAACGGAGGATAGTGGAAAGACGCCTGCCGAGGAAAGACAGCATCGGTTTTCGATCCCACGAGCCTTCTCTCTGTCCGATGCAATTTTAATTTGAAATATTGAAACTGCTCCACCCCAAGAAAGCCAATTCCCCAGCGTCTCAGACAGACAGGCCTTATGTTGTTTACTGCAATCAAGAAAACAGCATATATAATTGAAGAAAGGTTTATTTATTTATTTATTTCGTGTCCCGATCGAAGTTTAAATTGCTGGAATGAGGCCACCTTTTTGGCTCTATCATTGGCTAGAAAACAATGCATTCTACTGGCAGTAATCGACAGATCAACAAATGGGTCGGATTCTGCATCTCTCCACATTCACTGTTGTGATCTAGGCTTCCTGAGTCACTAAAACAGACGAGTAGTCCCAAAAACCTCTTTTATTGCAACAGCTGTGAATTCTGTTCATTCACAGATGAGTCCCAAACAGTTGTAAAGAGTCCTTCGGGATAAGGCTGATAATCACCCACCTTTATCTCCCTTGACACGCTGCCAAAGACCTAATTGGCAAAGCCACATGGAGTCCAGAATCAAACAGAGCTTCAGGCTTTAAACTGAACAGAATTAACAACATTGCTTCCTGCAAAAGCCCACGTACCTTTGCTCCTCTTTTAAGACTTATGGGAGGGGCCAATCATCTCCAAGCCCTACTCCCAAGTCGTCCCTTTTGTTTTAGCTGTTCTTGCCTTCTGATAGCTCTGCGCGTGCATGCACTGGGAACAGGCTCCGAAAAAAGCCTCCGGAGCCCAGGGAGGGTAAAAAACTCCCCCCTCCATGGTGCAGGAGGCTGACTAGGCCACACCCACCATGGCCATGCCCACGCAGCAACCAGGCAGAGAATCCCTTGCTAAAATTTTTGAAGGCCACCCGTAGCTCTGGTCCATGGGCTCACAAAGAGTCGGACACAACTTAGCATTTGAACAACAACATAACACAATTGGTGAGAGGTGATGGCAGGATTTTAAAAAATATTAAGCATTTCGGAGCAAATCCCCTGGCAGTTCCTTGGGAAAACAAACAGATTAAGCACCTATAAAGCAAAAGCGATAAGAAAAAAAAAATACAGATGTTTCAATTATACCCTCCATAAAATCTAGAAGCTGGAAATAATCCCTTCCTTTCTCGAAAATATGCATCAGCTCCGCCGGTCTGGGGCCACGAGAAAGATTGATATGATATGATTTGACTCGGCTTGATTTGATATGTCACAGCAGATGAAAGCACCTAGCCATTCTTGGCTGATCTTCAAAAACCTGAGCAGGGTCAAACCTGAGCGGTGTTTGTATCAGCTACCAGGACATCTGAGGATTTTTTTTGGCTAGATTGGCAAGTCAAAATAACTTAATCCCAGATGAAGGCAGAAGAAAGCCTCACTTCCAAGAAAATGGAATGGAATGTATCCGTGAAGACACCAGGAGCCGAGCTTGGCTCAAAGAGGATATTGGCTTTATTCTCAAAGGAGATATTCAGATCTCTTCACTCTTGTTGACTCAATCTGCACCATGCTTAGCATGTTTTTAAAAAAATATATTCTGCAAGGTTAGTATTAGAATTTACAGTACTGACAAGGCAGGGGTTTGTAACATTAGAATAGAATCAGAGGGCCTGGAAGGAACCTTGGAGGTCTTCTAATCCAACCCCTAATTCAAGGGGCTCCTCCGGGTGCCGTCGGACAAAAAATGTCGACTGGCGGCCCCCAGGGGGAGAATCTTTTCTGTGGGGGCACCTACGATCTGGAACGAGCTCCCCCCGGAGATACGGAGGATCCCGGATCTGCGTACCTTCCGTTGCTCGCTCAAGACTTTCTTATTTCATTAAGCTGGCCTGATCTAAGTCTTTCCCCTTTTTAAATGGAAATTTTAAATTTGGTTTTAAATTATTGGGGTTTTAAATTTGTTCAGCCGAATTATTTAATTCGTTTTATTTCATTTTAAATTTTGTATTTATATGTTTTATTCTATGGCTGTTCACCGCCCTGAGTCCTTCGGGAGTCGGGCGGTATATAAATTCAATAAAATAAAATAAATAAAATAAGGCAGAAGACATTATATCATAAAGTCATATCGTCACCGCTATCGGTTTGGGAGAACCGGGCCGAACCGGGAGGAACCCACCACTGGCATGCGCCCCAACCCCGTGCATTTGTGGTAGAGACCCAAAGACCAGCTGGCTAGTGGGAGGCATGTGTGCATACGTGGTGGAGCTGGGCTGGGGCGACAGCTGGCATGCCCGCAGAGTGTGTGCCACCTGTGATATAGGACTCCAGAAAAATGGCCTAGAACCATGATGGCGAACCTATGGCACGGGTGCCACAGGTGGCACTTGGAGCCATATTGGTGGGCATGTGAGCTTAGCTCCGGCACACATGCGTGCACCGGCCAGTTGATTTTCAGGCCTTCTGGGCCCACCAGAAGTCAAGAAACACACTGTTTCCAACCTCTGGAGGGCCTCTGAGGGGGCTGGGAAAGGCCGTTTTTGCCCTCCCCAGGCTCCTAGAAAGTCTCTGGAGCCTGGGGAGAGTGAAAAATGGCCTACTGGGCCCACTGAGCCATCGCGTGCCAGAAGCAGAGGGAGCATGGGGAGGCGCATAAAATTATGGATGTGGGCACACGTGTGTGACACCCCCCCACGCTCCCCTCACTTTTGGCACATGATAGCAAAAAGGTTAGCAATCACTGGCCTAGAATGAAGAAAAATAACTTCAAATTTATGCTGGAAACAGGCTCAACATGAATAACTATGACGTGGATGACTGAGAATCTCCATAGATATTTAGGCCTCAGAAAGAGCTGGATGAAACTTCGGACCAATACAAACAGCCCCTTTGCTTGGAGAAGCAGGGTGTGGATGTTGTTGCTTTGCGAAGCACTCCTTGAAATCTTTGCAAAGTCGTTTTGGGTTTCTCATCCCCAAGAACAGGGCGTAGAAAGCCATCCAAAGTGGACGTGATCCTTGTTGTGAATTTAGCAGGTTTTTTTCCCCCCCTCATGTGAAGGAGTGAAGTTTGCTACTCGATGTATGCGATGAATCACCGCCGGAGAGGAAGCGCTCACTTCTGTTTTGGCGTGTTTCCCCCCCCTTAATTTATATAGATGGAGGTCTTTGCTAATGAGGTACAAGTGTACATTTGTTTCCACAACCTTATGTGTTTGTTCAGGGACGAGATCGATGCCCAAAGTCCCACCAGCAAACGTTTTTTCCTTCAAAAAAACACATTAGTTTGATAATTATTGGTAGACTTTGTTGCTTTAGGTTTTCAGATTAATTAAGACTTCGCTCGGAGAAATATGTCAACCTGTTATGAAGGAAGGAAAATGTGACTCATCACTTTTTCTTTTTTTCTGCATTCCACCAGATACGGGCAAAATGCAACCGCGAACTCCTCAGTAAACGATATAAAGATTTCAGACCTTCTCATAACAGGAGGGATTAATTTAATCAGCGAAAAGGGCAAATCCACATTGGTCTTTTGTTCTGCTTGGCACAATCCAACCAGCAGTTAAATTTATTGTTTGCACTCAAACAAAACCATATATCTACAGAAGGGAAGGCGAGGCGCTCTGGGAGAGGAGTCGGGTATTTTCTTAGCCAAAGACAATTGGACGGGAAAAATATGTTTTTGTACGATTCAAAGGTACAGTCTTGAATAAACTTCGTAAACTTCTTCTGTTGGGATATTTCATAGCTGAAGAGACAGCAAAGTATTTATTAAAGTGAGTAGCTCCCCTGTGTCTCTTTTTCAAATTTAAAAAAAAAAAGTGGGGGGGATTTTCTAAACGACTTCTCTTGAAAAAGCTAAGGAAAATTAGATCTGCTGGGTTGTTGGGAAGGGAGACCACTAGGAAACCCCAGGGCTGCAGATGATATCAGAAAGTTGAATAAAGATTTCATATTGTCTTTGAGAGAAATACACCGATATGCCCATCATCTAGTGGTTAAGGAATCAGGCTACAAATTGGGAGACTATGAGTTCTAGTCCCACTTAGGAATGAAAGTCAGCTGAGTGACTTTGGTCCAATCACCAGGAGACAGTGAGTTCTAGTCCCGCCTTAGGCATGAAAGCTGGCTGGATGATTTTGGCCAAACACTAGGAGACGGGAATTCTAGTCCCGCCTTAGACATGAAAGCTGGCTGGATGATTTTGGCCAAACACTAGGAGACTGTGAGTTCTAGTCCTGCTTTAGGCATGAAAGCTAGGTGACTTTGGGTTAGTCCCTCTTTCTTAGCCCAACCCACCTGACAAGGTTGTTATTGTGGGGATGTATGAGGAAGAGGGAATATTAGTTACGTTTCACCGCTTTGCGTTGTCTATAAAAATAATAAAGATGGGATATATAAATCAAATACATAAAAATAAAAGTAAGTTATCAGAGGCAGAGTTCAATTTTGAGATTTTAGTCTCTCAACTTTGGTTCATGCTGAAATAATCAAAACAAAGACCAAAGAAATATCCGAAGTAGGTGTATAGGTGGGAGGGGAGATAGGTTAAAAAAAAAAAGTAATACAATACGGCAAAACTCACTTAACAAATGTCTCGCTTAGCAACAAAAATTTGGGGCTCTATTGTGGTCATAAGTTGAGTACTACCAATTGTAGGAAGAAAAATCCAGTTCCAGTTCCAAGCTGGGAAGAAAATGGAGGCTGACTGGAAAGAAAGATTCTGTTTATTGGTGAACAGAACTAACACACAAACACAGTGTGCAGTTCTGGGACAGCTGACAAAATGGAGTTGAGAGTAGGGTGGGTTTTTATACCTTTTTGATTTCTATGGGGTCATGTAGGAGTCGTGGCTGGCTCTATAGGAAAAAGAGGAAATTCAAATCCTAGCTGTTTGTCTGAGCTAATCTTGTCTTGCCTAATTATATTGCTTATCTAGAGTTTCTGTCTGACCCAGTCTTTCTGAATGGATTACCAAACCTGCATTTCTAAAAGCTATCCACCTCAGTTTCTGCTTGGGGCAGGGAGATTGGAGTTGGTTTCTGCCTTCCTTAAGATTTTTCCCCATTTCTCCTTTAGGGGAAATATTCTATCCTGTCTTTTTAATATTTCCCAAAATATTTCATTCTTTAATCTAGGAGGGTAGGTGGGTGCTGACTTTCTATACTATATAATTTTCCAATGCTATCCGAGCCTCCAATCCATTCCCAGCCTCACATCCAGCCAGTACAAATATGTTAGGTTCAAGAAGAGATTTATTATTTTTCAAGTTTCATCCACTTGACCACTGAGGAAAAATACATATGTATTAAACGTTTGCTCTGATCTGGCAGGATTCCTCTTATATTCTTCAGGACATGAAAGAGGAAATCTGGAAATGTTATTATGGAGTTAATTATATCCCATCAAAAGTAATGTTCGCTACTCAGAAGCCACTCTGATTAATTAATTCCTCTCCTCAAATATAGTCAATAATTTGGCGGTGCTTCAGGGAAATAATTGCAAAGGCAGAGAGGGGTACAATATTCCCCGAGTAATCTGGCAAAACGGCTTTTATCCATACCTAAATTTAGGCCTGTGTCCTATTTCTCTCCCCCCCTCTCTCTCTTTCTCTCTCTCTTTCTCCCCCTCCCTCCCTCTCTCTTTTATAATGGTATAAGCCACACTGTTGAGACAGCTCATGCATTGCTCTTCAAAACAGCGACAAGATAGAATAATGTTTTGAGCTGAAAAACTGGGCAGAGGCCAAAAATCCTGACTGTGTATAAATAGCATAGGATTCGTGGTTTTTTTTTTTTTAAAAAAAAAGAAGAAATGAAGAAGACAAGCGTTTCTCTAACTTTGTCAACCACGATTTCTTAAATTAAGAAAAGAATGTGCAAAGAATTTAGTAAAACTGCCAGACCCCACACTGTCCAGGTTCCCACTGTCAGACAAGCATAAAAAGCTGAAATGATATATTGTTAATATCTCCCATCTCTTGTGGCACAATGGGGGTTGAGCCACATAGGGAATTTTTTTCAGTTTGTCTTCTGGATGCTTACAGTCCCTCCCTCCCTCCCTTTCTTCCTTTTCTTTATTCTTCTTCCCTTCCCCTCTCTCTCCTTGCTATTTTCCTTCCTTCTTTCCTTTTATCTATTCCTCTTCTCTTTTCTTCCTTTTCTTTATTATTCTTTGCTTCTTCTTTCTTCTTTCTATTTTCCTTCCTTTCTTCCTTTCTTCTTTCCTTCCCTTTCTCTATTCCGCTTCCCTTCTTTTCTTTCTCCCTCCCTCCCTCCCTTTTCTCTATTTTTCTATCCTTCTTTTCTTTCTTCTATCTATCCTTCCTTCCTCTTCCTTCCTTTCTCTCTTTCCTTCCTTCCTTTTCTCTATTTTTTCCCTTTTCTTTCTTCTTTCTATCCTTCCTCCCACTCTCCCTTCCTTTTCTTTATTCTTCTACCCTTCCCCTCTCTCTCCTTGCTATTTTCCTTCTTTCTTTCCTTTTATCTATTCCTCTTCTCTTTTCTTCCTTTTCTTTATTATTCTTTGCTTCCTCTTTTTTCTATTTTCCTTCCTTCCTTCTTTCCTTCCCTTTCTCTATTCCTCTTCCCTTCTTTTCTCCCTCCCTCCCTTTTCTCTATTTTTCTTCCCTTCTTTTCTTTCCTCTTTCTATCCTTCCTTCCTCTTCCTTCCGTTCTCTCTTTCCTTCCTTCCTTTTCTCTATTTTTCTTCCCTTTTCTTTCTTCTTTCTATCTTTCCTCCCTCCCTTCCTTTTCTTTATTTTTCTTTCCTTCCTCTCTCTCTCCTTGCTATTTTCCTTCCTTCTTTCCTTTTATGTATCTCTCTTCTCTTTTCTTCCTTTTCTTTATTATTCTTTTCTTCCTCTTTCTTCTTTCTATTTTCCTTCCTTTCTTCCCTCCTTCGTTCTTTCCTTTCCTTTTCTCTATTTTTCTTCCCTTCTTTTCTTTCTTCTTTCTATCCTTCCTTCCTTCTTCCTTCCTTTCTCTCTTTCCTTCCTTCCTTTTCTCTATTTTTCTTCCCTTTTTTTGTTTCTTCTTTCTATCCTCCCTCCCTCCCTCCCTCCTTCCCTCCAAGCAAACTGCTCCATTCATCTCCATGCAGCTTCTAACTTTGAATGCATGAATGATATGCAGATGCTAAAGCATCGTGTAAATGTTGTGATTATCAGTGCGTGCAATGATTGTGATAAGATACTGTCACGGGTGATGACACCCTCACCATGCAAGCTCCTGGGGAAGTAGCTCTGAACCCCAACATCTGAGCCTTCGCTCTTTTTCTTGAGGCTTTCTATTTTAAACAAATCAGCAGAAAAAACAACCCAAAAGTCCAATGAATGCTGTCCGATATTTATAGTTTGGGGACATCACTAAAACAACCGTCCTTTCCCAAAACAATTTCTTGAGGTTTCTTTTCCCTTTGCCATGCCAGCCTGTTTTCCAGTATCGTGGTCAACCAAATTCTTGTGAGCCCTTTCAAAATGCAAAGCAGCTGGACTCTCTCACAGCCCTGCCAGAAGCTTCTTATTTCTCCCCGTGTTTGATTGGCGTTTTCTCTTTACACTGCTGCCGACAACGACAATTTTTAATTCATTGTGTGCTGGGTCCAGATATAGTTCTGTGAACAGGGCAGTTTGAATTAATTTGATTCTGCTGTTGAATCGGATTCCAGTAGGCCTGGATGAAGTGATGCCATCAAGAACTGTAGGACTGAAGCCTCCGATCATCCTGTGCTGAGTCTTAATCCGTTCAATCAAATGTCTGTTCGCACCCAGGAACTAGAAGGCAAATGCAAGAAATTTCACGCATGTTTTTTTTTTTTAGATGTGGCTTTTCCTAATCTCCGCAATCTGTTTATATATAACAGGCCCCCGTTTTTCATGCCCCTTTAAGATGCACATTTGATTCGGTGGCACGGTCAAATCGAAGGGCTGGATCTGAAAATGAACTCTCTGATATGCAGGCCAGCTTTTAGAACCGAAAGCAGTTTTGAAATAATCTGTTTTCTCTTTTGCCAGGGGGGTTTAACCTTCTTACACAAGTTTTATTGGGTTGGTGGATGATGTGTGAGCGACCTTTTCAAGAAAGGAGATTGATATGTTTTGAGGAGGGGAGGAGGAGGAGGAAGGAAGGAAGGAAGGAAGGAAGGAAGGAAGGAAGGAAGGGGAGGAGGAGGAGGAGGAGGAGGAGAAAAGAAGAATAGGAGGAGGAGGAAGAGGAGGAGAAGGAGGAGAAAAGAAAAGAATAAGAATAAGAGGAGAAGGAGGAGAAAAGAAGAAGAGGAAGAGGAAGAAGAAGAGGAGGAGAAAAGAAGAGGAGAAGAAAAGAGAAGAAAAGAAGGGTAAGAATAAGAGGAGGAGGAAGAAGAGGAGGAGGAAAAAAGGAGAGAAGAGAAGAAAAGAATAAGAATAAGAGGAGGAGAAGGAGAAGGAGAAAAGAAGAATAAGTCTAGGAGGAGGAAGAGAAGGAGGAGAAAAGAAGAGGAGGAGAAGAAAAGAGAAGAAAAGAAGAATAAGAATAAAAGGAGGAGAAAAGAAGAGGAGGAGAAGAAAAGAGAAGAAAAAAAGAAGAAGAATAAGAATAAGAGGAGAAGGAGGAGGAGGAAGGATGCAATTGCAATTAGGCAATTAGGCAATTGCCTAATTGTATGAATAACTACCAACAGCTTGAACTCGGTTTTGACTGTTTGTAGGAAAGCTGCTCCTACTGAGCTCCCACAAAACAACAACAAACAAAACAACAGTTTTGTTTATAACATGTCCCTCACCGGGCGGCTGTCCAACTGCAATAAAAATTAAGAAGTTAAAAATAACAGCAGTTAAAGTAACCAAAAAGAAATAAAACCCATACACTGTATTTATAGGAACAATAAAAATAACATGGATACAACTGTAAAGTCCCTAATCTCTACCACGGATTAACCTGCTTTCTAATTTTTCTAGTAAACTTTATGTCCCAAAGTATCATCTCACCTGAGTATCCTCAAGGCGGTCAAAAAAGTCAAGATGGCAGCCAAAACTGGGCAAGGAGTTGGATCCTCCATGCTTCTTCTCAATCACCTCATGTTAGAATTCTATGATTTTTTTTTTTCCTAGCAGAAATCTTTTCCTAAACCCTACTCAGGAGTAGCGATAACGGAAGGCTTTACAGGCAAGCAATTGTCTTCCCTTCCATTACTGTACTACTGGGTTATGAACAGGGCCATAAAATTACACGAAAATAGCACAATTGAACATATGGAGATTCAGAAAGAATGTCTTTGCGGTTTGGCGGTAATAGCCTTTGCAGCAATAACACTTCAAAATGGCTATAATTAAGAAAGCGAGTTCATAATGCTTCTACGGCATTTGCTGTAAGCCAGTAGGGTAAATTGTTCATCTCCGTCTGGATTTATGGAGTCATATACCGAGCGCCTAGAAAATGGAAGAAAGTCAGATTAGTTGTATGGAAGGTAACCGTGTAGTTAATCACAGTGTATTTTTATACTCATGAGGTATTGGTGACGGGGGCGGCAATTTTTCAGGAAAAAGGAGAGAAGATGGAAAACATTTTCCTGTTCTACAATGAGTCTTTAAATATGTCTTGTAATTGGGTCTGAGTCATTAGAGCTGATCTTATGAAGGTAAACGTTGGTCAAAATGTGGCTGGCATGCGGATTGAGTGATGTAGCTAGTGGGCATCTGCTATTTTAAGCAGAGCAGGGTAACAGGTTGGTAGAGTTAGCAGATGGACTATGGAGAAGTGGCGAAAAAAAAGATTTATTACAAAAACCAGCAGGCTGAAGATCTTTGAATAAGATCTTTGAGGAACATCAACTCTGAGGAACTGGGCATGGCTAGTCTAGTGAAGAGAAGGACCAGAGGAGACATGATAGCTGTCTTCCAATACTTGGGGGGCTGCCACAGAGAGGAGGGGGGTCAACCTATTTTCCAAAGCACCTGCAGGCCAGACAAGGAATAATGGATGGAAACTGACCAAGGAGAGATTCAACCTAGAAATGAGGAGGAACTTTCTGACAGTGAGAATAATCAACCCATGGAACAGAAGTTGCCTTTGGAAGTTGTGGGAGCTTCATCACTTGAGACTTTCAAGAAAAGGTTGGACTGCCATTTGTCAGAAATGGTGTAGGGTCTCCTGCTTGAGCGGGGAGTTGGACTAGATGACCTATAAGGTCCCTTACAACTCTGTTAATCTGTTAACAGAATAAAAGCATCGGAAGGGACCTTGGAAGTCTTCTACTCCAACTTCTTGCTGGTTTGGTGATGGCCATTATCTTGGATGGCTTTAAAAGTAACCGTTTCTAGACAGTTAGGAATAATTGTCTTGGACAGGGGAAGGGAGTTTTTCAGGCATTTCTTTTGAGTTGACCATGATATGTAGACTTTTTTGAACGGTGAGAACTTCGCTGCGAACAGGACAAAGTTTGTGAGATTTTATATATATATATATATTTATTTTAGGGTGTAATTGTTGGCTACGCTGCCGATAGAAGCATAGAATGTAAAATAAGAGTTGCAAAGGACATTGGAGGTCTTCTAGTCCAACCCCGTGCTCGAGCAGGAGATCCTAATTCAGACAAATGGTCTCTTTTTGAAAGCCTCCAGTGATGGAGCATCCCACAAATTCTGAAAGCAAGCTGTTCCCTCTGAGAGCCGTCTTTTACTCTGCTAATGACCAGATGACTGCAAGGAATATAAATCCTTCCACCCTCCACCATTCTGTCAGAACTGAAGAAGCTTCTTGGATGAGAAATGTCTTTCAAGGAAAAACGAAGTCCATCCATTGGCATCCTTCAGTCTCAAGAGACAATGGTGTCGTGCTCTGGAAAGAGGTCCTAAAACAGCATCTGGTGTGACTAAAAAGGCCAATTCGAGAGTGGCAATCCCTTCCACACTGAAGGCAGATATATTCGGTCCCCTGCCCAGCCCTCAGATTTCGCTGGTTCCCAGACTGCTTCTTTGCCTCGGCCTGCCGAACAAGTGTCCCTTCGAATTGGAGAAGGCCATGCTGCGTCTTTAGCCTCCAAGCTGAACAATCGGAGGTCAAGGTTTCCCAGTTGTTAATGTCCATTCCCAGGGCCTTTAGGTCCCTCTTGCAGATATCCTTATATCGCAGCTGTAGTCTCCTCTGAGGCGCTTTCCCTGCACTAATTCTCCATCCAGGAGATCTTTCGGAATCCGACCATCAGCCATTCTCATGACATGCCCCAGCCAGCATAGACGTCACTGTTTCAATAGTGTATACATGCTAGAAGTTCCAGCACATTCCAAGACTGCGCTATTTGAAACTTTATCCTGCCAGGTGATGCCAAGAATTCGTCGGAGACAGCGCATAGGAAAGGTGTTCAACTTTCTCTCCTGCCATGCGTAGAGGGTCCAAGATTCACTGCCGTACAAGAGTGTGCTCAGGACGCAGGCTCTATAGACCTGGATCTTTGTACATACTGTTGTGACTCCGACCCCCGAGGCCGACTTATCGGAGGGAGAAGGCTCCGAACATGAAGGAGAGGAGTTGGCCAGGCCTCCCTCTCCAGGACCCTCCTCTCTGGCAATGCCTCATGTGTCTCCCGAAGGAGAA
Source organism: Arizona elegans (assembly GCA_022577455.1). Taxonomy (NCBI): domain Eukaryota; kingdom Metazoa; phylum Chordata; class Lepidosauria; order Squamata; family Colubridae; genus Arizona; species Arizona elegans. The sequence goes on from JAKOOJ010000049.1 coordinate 1,723,955, forward strand.
GAGATTGGCCAGGAGCCAGGTATCTCCTCGCAGTCGGACAGTGACGGAGATAAGTCTTGGCTGGATCCACGCCAGCGTCGGAGAGACAAGCGCACGCAGCAGAAAAGGAGGCGTGCCAGAGATTAAGCTGAGTCACTGGACCACACCTCACAGGGGATAAAAGGGGGTGAGGTGGCCATTCAGACTCTGTGACGGACAAAACTAACTACTAGCGAGTCATATTGTATCTTTGAAACAACGTTATCTGCCTTGGATTTAATAAGGACTGGACTTGACAATTCTTGAACTGTGTGTATCTTGTTTGGGTTTATCTGTCGGAGGAACAACCTCTCCCTCTATGAGTAAAGTTCTTGGCAAGCAGCTACTGGGTTGCAGCCAATCCTCTTATCGAAAGAATTTGTTGTCTGCCAGTTTTATTTAACCCCTGGCTGTCTGTTTGTGTGCGTGTGTGAGACGGGGACAGAACACATACAAAGAAAAGTCCAATAGCCTTTTGAACAAAGCACCTTTGGGACAACCATGACCTGGATGACAGAGAATCTCCATAGACCAGGGATGGTATTCACCTACCTTTGCTACCGGTTCGCAAATGTGAGTGCGCATGTCCGTGCATGTACAAAAATGTAGTTAAATGGGACGTGATTATGTCTGGGAGACTGGGCAAAGCCTCCCGCAGCCGCCACTACTGTTTTTCCCAAGATGGATAAATCTGGCTGAATATTTATTTATTTATTTATTTATTTATTTATTTATTGGTTCGATTTATATGCCGCCCTTCTCCGGAGACTCATGGCGGCTTACAATGCGTTAAGCCAAAGCCTTCATACTTTTGTATATACCTGCTTAGTAGGGCTTTTGGCCCCACCTAAGTGGTGTTTTTTTTTTTTATGCAAAGTCAGCTTATTGTCCCCACAATCCGGGTCCTCATTTTACCTACCTCGGAAGGATGGAAGGCTGAGTTGACCTTGAGCCTGGTGAGATTTGAACTCGCAGTAATTGCAGGCAGCTGGCAGCTAAGTGCTACTTAACAGTGCTTTAGTTCGCTGCACCACCAAGGCTCTTCACAACTGCCATAGGTACTATTTTTCTATATGTCTCGGTGACTAATCTTTTCACAATTTTTTAATTTTTTTAAAAATTTTTTAGACAAACAAACATTTAATAAATCAGTCATTCCTTCCATGTGACATCTCGGTGTTGTCTCCAAAACTACTTCTTTTTGTTGTTTCTTCTATCTTCATTCTCGCCAAGTCCATTACACAATTCTTCACTAACACAATATTCTAATTGTAGCATTTTTATACATAACTATTAATTTACTTATTTGTATCTCTTTTCTAACCAATGGTAAAATTGATTCCATAGCTTCCAGTATTCTGAATCCTCTCTTTCTTTAACCATCAAAGTTAATCTATTCATTTCTGCACAATCCAATTTTTTTTTAAATTACTTCTCCTTCCAAAGGTATTTTCTCTGCTTTCCAATTTTGTGCATAAACAATCCTTGCAGCTGTTATTACATGTATAATCAAATAGATATTTTCTTTACTAATTTTCTCTGGGAGGATACCCAGTACAAACAGCTCTGGTTTTAAATCAATACATTGTTGTATCATTTCTTCCAGCCATATCTTAATTTTATTTCAATAGTTTTTAGTAATCTTTTCACAATTAAACAGCATAAGATAAAAACAGAATTGTTTTTTGCCAATATCAATTCACTTTGTACTCTTTGTTTTATAAGTGAGGAAGAAGTTTTGTGAACTGAAAAATTCTCTGTGTCATGCATCTGCAGCAGTTTGCAAAACAGTGTCCCAAACTATTTTGAAAAGATTGGATTTTAGTGCCTTCTTGCATTCCTGTTCTCTGACAGGATTGAAATGTGTAAATTCAATAAAACTCATATAAACTAAGATGAAGTTGAGTCCTAAATAAGTCTAATTTTTTCCTTCCTGGAGAGAGTAAAGAGAGAAAGATATCTATACAAAACCTTAAAATAGTGATTTTTGTGAAACTGAGGTCGCTCAACTCAGTTTAACTACAACTAATGGTTTTATCTGGTTGACTGGCTTTTAAAAATAATTTATAATGGCCTTTAAGGCAATGGTGAAATCCAATTATTTTTACTACCGGTTCTGTGGGCGTGGCTTGGTGGGTGTGGCAGGGGAAGGATACTGCAAAATCTCCATTCCCTCCCCACTGCAGGGGAAGGATATTGCAAAATCTCCATTCCCTCCCCACTCCAGGGGAAGGATACTGCAAAATCCCCATTCCCTTCCCATTCCTGGGGGAAGGATATTGCAAAATCTCCATTCCCACCCCACTCTGGGGCCAGCCAGAGGTGGTATTTGCCAGTTCTCCAAACTACTCAAAATTTCCACTACCGGTTCTCCAGAACCTGTCAGAACCTGCTGGATTTCACCTCTGGTTTAAGGACAGAAAAAGAAGAAAAACAAAAGAAACCCGATACAGAAATTTATATTAAAAGTACACATCAAATGCTTTAGAAGAAAAATACAGCAGAAAAAATAAAGTATGATATGTTGCTGCAGTACAGAGTTACAATTCCATATATCCGGTCATTATGTAAACATTACACAAATATATATTTACTTGTAATACACATACAGCTTTAAGAGTTGCTTTGCAGATTGAGAGGGACAGCATATATATTTCATACATTTGTGAAATAAATAAAACATGTTTTCATCCTGCTGCATTTTGTACAAACAAGTCCCATATTTCATTATATTTCTTCATGCAACATTTATGTCTATATTCAGTCTGCTCATAAGTAGCAAGCATCACCCAATTAGAGGAAGCGTGTCAAACTCACGTCGTCACGGTGGCCAGGGGGGCTTTTTATCAGGTTCGCCTGATACGCCAGTTGCGCCCCTTTCTAGATCGGGACTCCCTACGCAGAGTCACTCAGGCACTCGTCACTTCCTGCCTGGACTACTGTAACGCTCTCTACATGAGGCTCCCCCTGGGGTGCACCCGGAGGCTCCAGCTGGTCCAGAACGCGGCCGCGCGGGGGATTATGGGGGCAATGAGGCGCTCCCATGTGACACCTCTCCTGCGCGAGCTGCACTGGCTCCCGGTGGTCTTCCGGGTGCGCTTCAAGGTGTTGGTGACCACCTTTAAAGCGCTCCATGGCTTAGGGCCAGGGTACTTACGAGACCGCCTTCTGCCACCAATAGCCTCCCACCGGCCAGTACGCTCGCACAGAGTGGGCCTCCTCAGGGTGCCGTCCGCCAGACAATGTCGGCTGGCGACCCCCAGGGGGAGAGCCTTCTCTGTGGCGGCGCCCGCCCTCTGGAACAACCTCCCCCCAGAGTTACGTACAATAACAGACCTCCGGATTTTTCGTCGGGCCCTGAAAACCCATTTATTTCAACTAGCTGGGCTGGCTTGAGTCAAATTTTTAAACTATTTTAAATTGGAATTGTTTTTAATTACGGCCAAATTATTTAATTATTTTAAACAGTTTTTAGATTTTCTATGTCTTGTTTTTACTTTGGCTGTTCACCGCCCTGAGTCCTATATTGGAGAAGGGCGGTATAGAAATTTAAACAAATAAAATAAATAAAATAAAATAAATGTATGGGGACTTTCCCCCCACTTCACTAAACCGGGTGTAGGCGTGGCCAGAGCGTGACGCATCTGGCCTTTGGCAGCCATGTTAGAGGGACTTTACACACATGCTCAGTTTCACCTGGAAAATCCATTCACAAAGCAAGAAGTTTTCTGGAAAAAAAAATCCTCCATAAATGCAATCAGGTTTGGTTGATTTGGTGGAGTTTCAATACCAATCATACACATATTTTTCCTCTGCAGTTAATTCCTTTACCCAAAATATTGGCTTACATTATCACCTCCTGCATCTTTGTATTATTTTCCTCCTTAGCCATTTTTCTGTCGTCTTCTTTAAAAATCACTCTTCAGCTCAGCCGGAACTTGTTGAATTGGCTTCAAGACTTGTCTACAAGCCAGAGTCTCTTTTAACAAATGAGTAGAAAAAAAAAAATCCCCCCTCTGCCATCTTTCCTGGCTCTGCGGATGAATGAATAGGAATATAATTTAGCGGTTGACCATTTGGGTTCAGCTGCCGTGCCAATAACTTGTCGCATGATCGTATTCCTGTTCGTAAAAACAAAATAACCTACGGAAAAATATTTTCTAATTACCCAACGATCGAAGTCTTTATCCACAGGGTCTGTTAATATAAGAGTTTAAAAATCCTATAATCAGCAGAGATGTCATTACCGCCATTGCAAACCAGATTGATTAATCAGAATAAACCTGGAAGGGACCGTGGAGGTCTTCTAGACCAACCCTCCAGCTGAAGCAGGAGACCCTATACCCGTGATGGCGAACCTATGGCATGCGTGCCACAGGTAGCCCGCAGAACCCTCTCTGCAGTCACATGAGCCGTCGCCCAGGTCAGCTCCACCACACGTGTGCATGCTTCCCACTGGCCAGCTGATTTTCGGTATGTGCAGGAGACTGGGTGCATGTGGGAGACGCACACACATGCGCAGGGGGTTGCACATGCATAGACAGGGTTGTTTGTGCATGTGTGGGGTTGTATCCACATGCGCAGGAGCGGGGGGACCATGGAGGGGTGTAGTGCACCCCTCCCAGCCCGTTTCTGGGCCCAGGAGACTGCAGGAAGTCCTACTAGGCCCAAAATGCGGGGCAGGTGCCGATGGGGGAGCATGTGAGGGGGTGTTTGTGTGTGCATGCTTAGGGGACTTGGGGGGGGTTGTGCGCGCATGCGCAGGGGTGCACACCAGTGGTGGATTCTTCCCGGTTCCACTCGATTCCGCCGAGCCGGTAGCGGTGACAATATGACGTCACTGAACCGGTTCTCTCTGTTCGGGAGCTGGGCCCTCCCGCCCCCCACCCCCTCCTGTTAGTCTTACCTTTTATTTGTCCCCACCCCCAATCTATTGCTGCCTCCCGAGTCCCAGCTGATCGGCTAGAAGAAAAAAAAGAGTTTTTTAAACTCTTGCCGCGGGGCTTCAAAGGGCCGCCCTACAGCTGATCAGTGTTAAAAGGCAGTGTGCTGGTAGACCGGTGCCTCCAAAAACAAATGAGTAGACCGGTGCCTGCAAAAATAAATGGGTAGACCAGTGCCTCCAAAAACAAATGAGTAGACCGGTGCCGGTGCCTCCAAAAACAAATGAGTAGACCGGTGCCTCCAAAAACAAATGAGTAGACTGGTGCCTGCAAAAATAAATGGGTAGACCAGTGTGTCCAAAAACAAATGAGTAGACCGGTACAACTCTGCAAGCAGTTAAAAGCCTGGTAGACCAGTACGTCTGCTAAATCCTAAAGAATTGTCACATGACTATCAAGCCACGCCCACAAAATAAGCCACGCCCACAGAACCATTAGTAAAAAAATTTAGAACCCACCTCTGGTGCACACATTGCATTATGGATACTGGCACGCTCGCGCTTTCAGCACACGAAGAGAAAAAAGTTAGCCATCACTGCCCTATACCATTTCAGATGAATGGCTATCCAGTTTCTTCTTGAAAACCTCCAGGGATATAGCACCCACAACTTCTGAAAGTAAGCTGTTTCACTGGTTGAGTGTTCTCACTGTTAAGGAATTTCTCCCTAGCTCTATGGTGCTTCTCTCCTTGTTTAGTTTCCACCCATTGCTTCTTGTCCTGACTTCAGGTGCTTTGGAGAATAGCTTGACTCCCTCTTCTTTGGGGCAGCCCCTGAGATATTGGAAGACTGCTATCATATCAACCCTAGTCCTTCTTTTCTCTAGAGTAGCCAAACCCAGTTCTTGCAACTGTTCTTTATATGTTTTAGTCTCCAGGCCTTTCAATCATCCTAGCTGCTCTTCTCTGCACTTTTTTCCAAAGTCTCAACATATTTTTTGTAATGTGGTGATCGAAACTGGATGCAGTATTCCAGGTGTGGCCTTATAAAGCTTGATTTTGAGTCTATTTCTCTGTTTATACAACCAAGGATTGTATTAGCTTTTTTGGCTGCTGCTGCACATGGCTGGCTCATGTTTAAGCGATTATCCACTAGGACTCCAAGGTCCTTCTCACAGTGTTTGAGCCAGGTCTCCCCTAATGTTCTGTCCCCGTCTCACACACGCACACAAACAGACAGCCAAGGGTTAAATAAACTGGCAGACAACCAATTCTTCTGATAAGAAGCTTGGCAGCAACCCAGTAGCTGCTTGCCAAGAACTTTTACTCAATAAACAAAATACACACAGTCAAGTTTGTAAAATAAATCCAAGGCCAATAATGTTGTTTCCAAAGATGCAATGTGATTCGATAGTAGTTAGTTTTGTCCATCACAGAGTCTGAATGGCCACCTCACCCCCTTTTATACCCTGTGGGGTGTGGTCCAGTGACTCAGCCTAATCTCGGGCACGCCTTTTCTTCTGTTGCACGCGCTTATCTCTGCGACGCTGGTGTGGATCCAGCCAAGACTCATTATTCTCATCACTGTCCATCTGTGGCTGCATGGACATGCTTGGCCCCGGCCCTATCTCTTGCCCTTCGGCGGACACTGAAGGCATTGCCAGAGAGGAGGGTCCTGGAGAGGGAGGCCTTGCCAACTCCTCTTCTTCACTCTCAGAGTCCTCTCCTACCGATGACACAGGCTCAGGTAACGGAGCCACAACACCTAATCCATACTTATACATATGATTTTTTTTCTCCACATTAAAATGCATTTTGTCGGATAGGACCAGGGTGAAATCCACTAGGTTCTGACAGGTCCTGGAGAACCGGTAGTAGCAATTTTGAGCAGTTCAGAGAACTGGTAGCGGAAACTTTGAGTTGTTTGGAGAACCGGCAAATACCACCTCTGGCTGGTCCCAGAGTGGAGTGGGAATGGAGATTTTGCAGTATCCTTCCCCTGCCATGCCCACCAAGCCACACCCACAGAACCGGTAGTAAAAAAAAATTGGATTTTCACCACTGGATAGGACCCATTGTTCAAAGCTCTCAAGATCTTTTTGGACCCAGGAGCTGGTCTTCTGGGATGTTGGCTATTCTCAAAGGCATACCTTATTTTATCTGTAATACAAGTAATTTTTTGAAACTCACTGCAGAAAACAGGCAATGCTGCAAACAGAACATCATTACTTTGAGTAGAAGTTAGTCATGAACATATACGATAATGTTAATAGAGCTTGGCTGCCTCAGACAATTGACTTCATCAGCTGTGTGCCAACTATATATAATTATAGATAATAGAGTCAATCAGAAAGTGGATGTTTTAGGCATCCTGACAACTGCTGCTAAAATGTCTAAAAAGCTTCTTGTTTCCTTATTTATTAAATAATGCCACCCTCAACTCAATGTTTTTTCTTGCAAAAGCTGAAAAATGATTCCCCATTCTATTCTCCCAGGGAGTTTTGTGATGGTATTTTTTTTTCCCAATTTAGTTCAAAGCTATGTGATTTTCCAGTGGTTTGCCACCATTAGCCAGTTCTAATTCCACTTAGCCAAAGTTGGTTAGGTGTATGCAGAAAGTAAAGAAAATTAGCTTGATGGGATATGCAAGCACCATTTACCAAGGCAATGAGGGCTAAAACTTTCTACAACAAGTCTACAAGAGCTAGATAACATTTAGAAGTGGATCAGACAGACACCTCCCTAATCACCGAATTATAAGTAGGAGGAAAAGGTAGAAAATGATCAGACCTGTAAGATTCTTTTATTGTTATATAAAACATTCACAACCTTAAAATACAATCAACAGTATCAACAAAAAGTATAAATAATGTATATAAGTACACATATATACAAAAACTTATTTTCCTTTCCCCCCCTTAATGACGGTGTATAATTATTACTTTTAATTTCTTATTAAATTTTGACTTTACCTTCTTTTCCATGGGTTTATCCATTCATACCAACTGCCCCATATCTTAAAATACTGTGAGTCTTCCTTATCTTTCAATTTCATCGTTAGTCTATCCATTTCTGCACATGTGTAAATTTTTTGAATTATTTGCTGCTCCGTTGGCAATTGATCTGTTTTCCAGACTTGTGTTAGGGCTAACCTAGCTGCCGTAATTATATGTAATGTTAGGTACTTTTTTTCCTTTCTAATGTTTTGTTTAAGCATTCCTAACAAAAAAATTTCTGGTTCTAACTCAATATCCTCCGCAAATTATTTCTGATATCCAAATTTTTATTTTTATCCAATATTTCTTAATTTTGGGGCAAAGCCACCAGACATGAAAGAAGGTTCCCTGTGCTTGCTTACATTTCCAACACGTTGGATTAAGATTTGCATACATCCTCGCCAATCTCACAGGGGCTAGATACCATCTGTACCACATCTACTGCGAGAAGGGAGTGGGGTTTGTGGAGAGGAAGGGGAGGAGGAGGAGAGGGGGGAAGGAGGGGGAAAGCAGGAGGAGGAGAACTGTGGGGTCCTTGGTGCTCTCTGAGCTTGGCAGTTTCCTTGTGGACATTTCATGACCCAACTAGGTAACATCATCAGTGCTAGAAGGGAGTGGGGTTTGCACTGATGATATTACCTAGTTGGGTAATGAAACATCTACAAGGAAATCACCAAGCTCAGAGAGCATCAAAGACCCCACAGTTAGTCTGGTCTAACTGTTAGTGGGGTTGAGGGATGTCGACACCTGTTGTAACTTTCACTACATCATCCTTTCAATGTAGGACAGGTCAGGAAAAAGAGTCTGCAAGAAATACTGAAATCTACTTTGATATAGTTTATAATAGGAGAATTTTGAAAGATGACAGTTATTCTTTTCAGGGTTTTTTCATTTTTTTATCCTGCTATTATTATTTTTATAAATAATTCAAGGCAGTGAACATAGCACTAGCCAGGGGTGAAATCCAGCAGGTTCTGACAGGTTCTGGAGAACCGGTAGCGGAAATTTTTAGCAGTTCGGAGAAGCAGCAGATAACACTTCTGGCTGGCCCCAGAGAGGTGTGGGAATAGAGATTTTGCAATATCCTTCCCCTGGAGTGGGGAGGGAATGGGGATTTTGCAATACCCTTCCCCTGGAGTGCAGTGGGAATGGAGATCTTGCAGTATCCTTCCCCTGCCATGCCCACCAAGCCACACCAACCAAGCCACACCATGCCCACAAAGCCACACCCACAGAACCGGAATTAAAAAATTTGGATTTCACCACTGGCACTAACACTAAGACTTATATACTGGTTCATAGTGCTTTCCAACCATCTCTACGCAGTTTATAGAGTCAACATATTGCCCCCAACAATCTGGGTCCTCATTTTACCCACCTCAGAAGGATGGAAGGCTAAATCAACCTTGATCCTGGTGAGATTTGATCTGCCAAACTGCTGGCAGCTGGTGATCAGCAGAAGTAGCTTGCAGTACTGCACTCTTATCACTGCGCCACCGTGGAACATACCTAACATTTCTTCCTTCTATTTTCCCCACAACAACAAGGTTGGGCTGAGAGAGAGGGATTGGCCCAAAGTTTCCCAGAAGCAGAGGTAGATTTCAGCAGGTTCTGACCAGTTTTGGAGAACCGGTAGCGGAAATTTTGTGTAGTTTGGAGAACCGGTAGTAAAAATTCTGACTGGCCCGATCCCCTATCTATTCTCTGCCTCTCAAGTCCTAGCTGATCAGGAGGAAATGGGGATTTTGCAGTATCCTTCCCCTGGAGAGGGGTAGGAATGGAGATTTTACCGTATCCTTCTCCTGCCATGCCCACCAAGCCACACCCACAGAACCGGTAGTAAAAAATGTTATAAACCCACCACTGCCCAGAAGGCTTTCATGTTTTAGGCAGGAGTAGAACTTACAGTCTCCTGGTTTGTAGATCAGCACTTTAACCACTAGACCAAAATGCATAGAAAGAAAGTATTCCAGAATAGTCAAAATGAGCCACTTTCTGGGCTTAATTCAAGGGTCTCCAATTCAAGGGCCTTAATTTAAGGGCAAATTTAAGACTTATGGACTTCAACTCCCAGAATTCCCCAGCTAACAGAGCTGGAATTCTGGGAGTGGAAGTCCACATATTGTTCTGTCCCCATCTCTCTCACACACACACACAAACAGACAGCCAGGGGTTAAATAAACTGGCAGACAACCAATTCTTCCAATAAGACGCTTGGCAGCAACCCAGTAGCTGCTTGCCAAGAACTTTTACTCAATAAACAAAATACCCACAGTCAAGAATTGTCCAGTTCGTCAAATAAATCCAAGGCCGATAATGTTGTTTCCAAAGATGCAATGTGACTCGATAGTAGTTAGTTTTGTCCGTCACAGAGTCTGAATGGCCACCTCACTCCCTTTTATACCCTGTGGGGTGTGGTCCAGTGACTCAGCCTAATCTCGGGCACGCCTTTTCTTTTGTTGTGCGTGCTTATCTCTGTGACCCTGCCGAGGATCCAGCCAAGGCTCATTACCCTCATCACTGTCCACCTGTGGCTGCGTGGACGTGCTTGGCCCCGGCCCTTTCTCTTGCCCTTCGGCGGACACCGAAGGCATTGCCAGAGAGGAGGGTCCTGGAGAGGGAGGCCTTGCCAACTCCTCTCCTTCACTCTTGGAGTCCTCTCCTGCCGATGACACAGGCTCAGGTAATGGAGCCACAACACATATCTTAAAGCTGCCAAGGTTGAGAAACACTGATTTAGCTTAAAAATTCTCCCTCACACTAGCATTCAAAAGACGCTTAGATCTCCTTTTGACCCACTTAGTCACAATATGAATGAAGCCCCTGTAGAAGAATTAAGATCAAGTGCAATTAGAAAAGGCTGGTGATTACAAAGTAGGGGAAATTAATAAGAAACGAGCCATGAGATTAACTTGAGAAGTTCCTCAAGGCCAAAGTGGCTCTCCTGAGACTGAAGTTAGAACATAGAATAACAGAGCTGGGAGAAACCTCAGAGGTCTTCTAGTCCAACCTCCTGTTCAAGCAGGAGACCCTGTATCTTCAGACAAATGGTTGTCCAGTCTCTTTTTGAAAGCCTCCAGTGATGGAGCGCCCACAATTTCTGAAGGCAAATTATTCCCTGGTTAATGGCTCTCACCATTAGGAAATTTCTCCTTAGTTCTAGGATGTTTCTCTCCTTGGTTAGTTTCCATTGGTTTTTTTCTTGTCTTGCCTTTTAGTGCTTTGGAAAATAGTTTGACGTGCCTTGTTTTTGTAGGAGCCCCTCAAATATGGAAGGTTGCTATCATGTCCCCCATAGTCCTTCTTTTTATTAGACTAGACATACCCAATTCCTGTAACCATTCTTCATACATTTTAGCCTTCAACCTCTAATAATTTTTGTTGCTCTTCTCTGCACTCTTTCCAGAGTCTGAAATTTTTTTATTGTATTGTATTCGTTGGAATTCACTGGGGCTGGTGACCCCGCTAAGACTTGTCATTGGGTACCTTCAAGGTGGAAAGGACGAGAAGAGAAAAATGCTGGAAAAGAATGGGAAGCCGTCTGATTGTTGATATAAAACTAGGTTTGATGAGATGTGCTCCACGCCAGCGAAGCTAGAAATGAGGTAGTAGGTGGGCCTCCTGTGGCAGCCACCCACACTAGAAGATACACGATGCCATTATGCAAGAGTCAACCCATCAGAGAAACGAAGAGGCAGAAATAACAACTGGCTGCAAATGAAACCTCCGCCCCCGGTGCAAGCATCTAACAAAACTCCGTGGACTTATTAACTCGTGCATCAAGAGCTCTGGGCCTCTGGTATTTCTGAACTGTGGTCACCATCTGTGGGTGGCGATGGTTTGCTTTTCTGGTAAAACTTTTTTTGCAAGAAAAAGAGGAGCTGCTTTGATCTGTATCTTGCAAACATTTGAATAACAGAATAACAGAGTTGGAAGGGACCCTGAAGGTCTTCTAGTCCAACCCCCTGCTCAGGCAGGAGACTCTATATGACTTCAGATAAATGTTTGCCCAATCTCTTCTTAAAAAACTCCAGTGATGGAGCGCCCACAACTTCTGGAGGCAAGTTGTTCCACTGATTAATTATTCTCACTATCAGGAAATTCCTAGTTAGTTCTAGATTGCTTCTCTCCTTGATTATTTTCCAGCCGTTGCTTTTTCTCCTGCCCTCAGGTGGTTTGGAGAACAGGTTGACCCCCTCTTCTTTGTGGCAGCCCCTCAAATCTTGGAAGACTGCTAGCATGTCACACCTAGTCCTTCTTTTCATTAAATTAGATATGCCCAATTACTGCAACCGTTCTTCATATGTTTTAGCCTCCAGTCCTCTAACCATCTTTGTTGCTGTCCCAAAGGTGCTTTTTCAAAAGGCAACTGAACTTTCTGGTTTTTCTTTGAAGACATTTTGCTTTGTCATCCAAGAAGCTTCTCCATTTTTCCCATGCCACTCATCAGGAATTGGGCTCGTATAAGTTTAGAAGAATTCAGCCCTGCTTCCATTGGCAGTCAATGATAGCTCTGAAGATGTCATTGTATGTGACCCAGCTGACACGAATTATACCACTGGTGTCGTTCATTCGATGACAAAATAACATATGTGATGTTCCTTGCCGTACAAATGAGAAATGATCCCCATTTTCCAGCACCATTGATCAGGAACTGAACCAGTTTAAGATCAGAAGAATTGTCAGGGAATTGCGCAGCAGCTTTCCAAAGGTGACACGTATTTGTAGTTTTATATAAATAAATCTATTTCACATCTCTCAATATAACAAACTAGATAGGCAAACAGGAACATCATGAGGTAAATCACAGAGCACACAAGGCACATCAGTAACATCATGAGGTAAATCAAACAGCATACAGAGCCCACAGTTGAAAAAGGCAGGAAAAGGGGGATACGCCCCCTCCACACCCACAGCAACCAATCGTAGCGCAGATTGCCTCATGCAGAAGCCAGCCCTCTCCAATCAATCAACTATAACTGTGTGCTCTGGCTCATTGTACAACCTCACTGCTCCATCTACTAAATTTAAATATTGTAATAAAATTGAGATAGGAGAATATGTAAACTTGTTATATATAAATTTATAAATTTATAAAAATATATAAATCTCAGAGCGAACATCAATAACATAATGAGGTAAATCAAACAGCATACAGAGCCCACAGAAGAAAAAGGTGGGGAAAAAGAGATACCAAAGCACCAGAAGGCAGGACAAGAAACAATGGATGGAAACTAATCAAGGAGAGAAGCAACCTGGAATTAAGGAGAAACTTCCTAACAGGGAGGACAATTAACCAATGGAACGGCTTGCCTCCAGAAGTTGTGGGTGCTTCATCACTGGAGGGTTTTAAGAAGGGACTGGACAGTCTCTTGTCTGAAATGGTGTAGGGTCCAGGGGCTGGACTAGAAGACCTCCAAGGTCCCTTCCGGCTCTATTCTGATTGATTGATATAATTGTTTGGTCTATACAAGAAATTATCACCTGCTATTGTCCATATACACAATTCAATAGTTTGGACTCCAGAGTCCATCTCAGTCCCACCCCACCTTTTAGTGCGTCTGGATCAAGGGTGAAATCCGGTAGGTTCTGACAGGTTCTGGAGAACCGGTAGCAGACATTTTGAGTAGTTCGGAGAACGGCAAATACCACCTCTGGCTGGCCCTAGAGTGAGGTGGGAATGGAGATTTTGCAATAACCTTCTCCCAGGAGTGGGGAGGGAATAGAGATTTTGCAGTATTCTTCCTCTGCCACACCTACCAAGCCACGTCATGCCCATCAAGCCATGCCCACAGAACTGGTAGTAAAAAAAATTGGATTTCACCACTGGTCCGGATCTGGTAAATAAGGTCTTCATGTAGCAAACCAGGATTTAAAATGAGAAAAGCTCTTGTGTTAAAAATTAATCTATGAATCTCTATGAATCTAAATGCAAGATTTCTGACGGGGTGATAAATCTTTCCATTTACACGTAGTTAATGCAAACAACAGTTTTAATGTTGTCAAGGGCTAAGTAATTACTAATAGTTCCAAGTGGTAATGCGGTATGCCACTCTGGAGCTTTGCGTAAGAATGCTGAAACTGACACCTGTTGGGGAAAGATAATTGACTCTTTGGAACCAGAGGAGAAAAAAGAGAACGTAATTGACGTTTGCTTATGGGAAAGAAATTTAGTCCAGCGGCTTCAAGAATTTGGCATCGGCCCTGTTTATTATAAATGGCATGATTTTCCTTGCTGCAATCTTGAGCAAATCGTGACTTTCAAAAGGACTACGCGATGCTCAGAGGAATGAGCGCAGATAAAGGTAGTCCTTGAGTTATGCCCATAATTGAGCCCAACATTTCTGTTTAGCAAACAAAATGATTGTTCAGTGAGTTTTGCCCTATTTTACGACCTCTCTTGTCACTGTGGTTAAATGAATCACTGCATTTGTTAAGTTAATAACACGGTCATTGGTAGTATTCAGCTGGTTCAGACCGGTTTGGGCGAATCGGTAGTGGCTACCTGCCTACCCGCCCCAGCACTATGCCATCCTATTTAGCCACGTTTTCTAAGCCACACGCATGCGTGCAAGCCGCGCGCACGAGCAAAGTGCATGTGTGGAAGGCCAGGCACATGCGCGGAAGGTGCATGTGTGAGCAAAACAAACATGCACGCATGCACTCACATTTTTGGTGCGCGGCAAACCGGTGGTAAAATTATGTGAAATCCACCTCTGAACACGGTTTTAAGTGAATCTGGCTCCTCCGTTGACTTTGTTTGTCAGAAGGTCAAAAAGGGGATGACGTGACCCCAGGACACGGCAACTGTCATAAATATGAGTCAGTTGCCAAGCAACTGAATTTTGACCACGTGATCACAATGGGGATGCTGAAACGGTCGTAAGTGTGAAAAATGGTCATAAGTCACTTTCGTTGTAACTTCAAACGGTCACTAAAAGGAAGGTTGTCAGTTGAGGATTAGCTACATAGACCAACACTTTTTAAAAAGAGGTTCATTTAAAGCTCTTTCATTGCTTTTGTATAATATCTTTATTAAATTTCCATTACATTACAAAATAATCAGCATAAACGGGGGAGAAAGGGGAATAGCAAAACATTTTTTTAAAAAAAATGCAGCAAGCACATTTATAACAAAAATGACTTTCTTTTAGTCCAGAGTTAATGACAATTCAACAGCTCCTCTCTAAATTTAAGTAAATAATAAGAATAGTTATTATTTGATGTTAGAAAGTATTCATTTCACAGAAAAAGTAGGAGAAGCTTGGAACCCACTTCCAACAGAATGATGAGTCAATCCACCTGTAACTGAATTTAAACCAGCTTGGGATAAACACACATCCATCATCTGACAAAAATAATAATACAATAACAAAATAATCAATGTATAAAAATTAATTAATTAAAAAGAAAAAAAATTTCTATGATAAACGGATGCAAGAATGGGAGAAAACTCTGCAAATGACCGCAAAGCTGTAATTCTTGGACAGGAAAACACAATTTAATACCTTTAACCCAAAACCTTGGCTCTCATCCAGCTGCTGCCTCTCCTATTTATTTTGACACCATTAATTAGCATCTGTCCTTTTGCAGTATAAACGTACCTCACTGATTTGCTGTCAGGCTGCACAATGGCTATGTTGCTATTGCTTGTTCACGCTCGGCTAATTTAATCGTTGGCACTTAATAACTTGTAAGGACTACTCATTTTGTCCTGGCAGGTTTCATCTGTTAGACAATCACAAGCGCAATGAGAGATGCAAGGTTTGGTGGTTGGGATTTCTTTTCTTCTTGGCTTCCAACAGAGGTTGCGGTTTGTGAGGACGTAAACATTTAATAAGGTCTTGAAAATAGGATTACATTATTAATAGATTGCATCGTAATATGTAAAGTACAGATAGTCCTTGGCATATGACTATATTTGAGACCAGGATTTCTGTGGTTAAGCAACAGGAACTCCAGGAGATGGTGGAGGATAGGGGACCTGACATGCTGTGGTCCATGGGTTCGTGAGGAGTCAATCCATCCATCCATCCATCCATCCATCCATCCATCCATCCATCCATCCATCCATCCATCAGAATAGAGCTGGAAGGAACCGTGCGCGACCCCGCTGCAAACCAGTAGTAAAAATAAGTAGAACCCATCCCTGCAGTAGACTCTATACCATTTCAGACAAGTGGCTGTCCAGTCTCTTCTTGAAAACCATTATTGATGGAGCACCCACAACTTCTGAAGGGAAGCCATTCCACAGGTTAATTGTCCTCACTGTTAGAAAGTTTCTCTGTCAGGTTTCTCTAGTGCTGACATTCTCCTTAATTCCAAGTTGCTTCTCTCCTTGATTAGTTTCCATTGTTTCTTGTCTTGCCTTCTGGTGCTTTGAAAAATAAGTTGGACCCCTCCCCCTCCTCTTTGTGGCAGCCCTTTCAATTACTGGAATAACGCTATCATGTCCCCATAAGTCAGGGGTCTGCAACCTTAAATACTCAAAGAGCCATATGGACCCATTTCCCACAAAAAAGAAAACATCGGGAGCCACAAAACCTGAGTGGGCATGGACAACTTGATGTCACTCACGTTCACCAGTCACATGACCCCCTAGCCACGCCTACCCAGCCGGCCATTAGGGCAGAGAACCAGTTGTTAAAAAACACCGGGAGCCACAAAATCCTTTTGACATATCTCTCTCTCCCTTCCCTCCCTCTCTCTCCCCTCTCTCCCCTCTCTCTGTATCTCTCTGTCTCTGCCCTGGCTGCTTCTCCATCCCCGCCATCGCCCTAACCTTCTCAGGCCAGGTGAGGAGTGACTGGGAGGGGAGGGCAAAGGGCGGGGCCAGCCAGTGGTGGGATCACCTGTTACAAGGATTGGTGGATCAGGCCCAATAAAGAGACTTGAGACTTCAAGTAAAATATCTCTCCTTTTATTTGCAGGTTCATCACATCATCACTTGGTTACATTAGGATCTGAGCAACATGGAGGAGTGTGCCCACCTTTTGTACCTGTGGGCGGGGATTCAGGTAAGGAGGGGCCTATGGGAGGAGCTGGCCAGGTGGGTGTCTGGGTTAACCCTTGCACTGCTGAGCTATAGCTGGTCCCTGGCACGGGTAGGGCATTTATACCTGACAAATCCCCCTCTAAATGCCTGACCTGTGTCTGTAGGCCTGACTGACTGGTTGGTACCCTGTGGCGAATGTTGAGCTTGGAAACTAAGTGTGAGTGTTGTTTGCCCTGCAGAGGTTTTGTGAGTATGTCTGCAGTCTGTTCTTCTGTATCGCAGTGTATGGCCTTTATGAAACCGATTCTGGAGAGCTGTCTCACATGCTTATACTTTATATCTATGTGCCTTGACCTTTGCCCTACAGCGTCGGACATGGATATTTCTATAGCGGCCTTGTTATCCTCGTAAACATTTATTGGGTAAGCTGGTTCTTTCCACACGCTGGCCAGTAGGTCGTCGAACCAGATGAGGTTGTTGGCGGCTTTGGAGAGGCATATGTATTCAGCTTCGGTAGTCGAGGTTGCCACCAAGATTTGCTTGCCTGTATACCAATGCACCGGACTGTTATTTAAGTAGAATATGTATCCAGACGTGCTCTTCCGGCCTTTGGTGTCTCCGGCCCAGTCAGCATCGGCGTAGCAGGAGAGGATGGGTTCGTTGGATTTTTCAGGCTCTAGGGTTAGGCATGCATTGGCACTTTGTTTCAGGTATCTTAGCACCCTTTTCACCGCGTCCCAGTGGTATGTGGTGGGTTTGCTCACGTGTCTGGACAATAAATTAACTGATAGAGCAATGTCCGGTCTTGTCCAGTTAGCGATATACAGGAGAGAGCCTATGACTGACCTGTACAGCATGTTGTCTTCAAATCCGGGTGATTCATCATGCATGTTTCTCAGGAAGTCCGTCTGCATGGGCGAATCACACCCCTTGGCGTCTGCCATGTTGCACTTATGGAGTAACTCTTCTATTTTCTCTTTCTGTGACAGCTGGAAACCTTTTGGTGTTTGGTTGACTTGCACCCCCAGGTACCGGTTTACCTTTCCGAGGTATTTTAGGGTGAAGTGCTCGCTCAGTCTGCTGGCGAAGGTGTCGCGGTTCTCTTCGTGCTTGCTGATATATAGTATGTCATCCACGTAAACCAGGATGTATTCTG
Source organism: Arizona elegans (assembly GCA_022577455.1). Taxonomy (NCBI): domain Eukaryota; kingdom Metazoa; phylum Chordata; class Lepidosauria; order Squamata; family Colubridae; genus Arizona; species Arizona elegans. The sequence goes on from JAKOOJ010000049.1 coordinate 1,742,001, forward strand.
GCGAGTCCCCCTCCTTCCTGGTGAAGAAGCAGTTGTCAGCTATGGTTGCCGTGAACCCCATAGACTTCAGTGCCTCTACCAAGCATTCGTACCAGCGCTTGCCCGATTGCTTCAGTCCGTATAGGCTCTTGTGGAGTAACCAGGTGTCCCCCCTGTTGGTTTCTTTGCTGTGAGGCGCTCTGATGTATATCTCTTTATCTAGATTGGCGTGCAAGTAGGCAGTCTGTACATCAAACTGGTGCACCTCCAGTCCTAGCAGAGATGCGATGACCAAGGCACTTTTTACACTCTCTGTCCTTACGGTGGGCGAGTAGGTGTCAGTGTAGTCCTCCGGGAACCTTTGAGCAAACCCCTGGGCAACTAATCTTGCTTTGTATAGGCTTTGCCCACCCTCTAAGTTTTTGATCTTAAAGATCCATCGGGTGCCTATTGTGTTCTTGCCCTCTGGGACTTTGGTTGGGGTGTAGACCTCTAGCTTCCTCAGGCTGTCCAGCTCTTTGGCCATGGCTAACTCCCACTTTGCCCTCTCTTCCTGGGGTAGTCTCAATACCTCTTCGTAGGAGTTGGGTGTGACGTGATTCGTGTGCACGTGCATCACGTAATCATTTAGTCTTCTTGGCAATTGGTTTCTGGTAGACCTGACCGGTCTGTCTACCGTCTGCTCAGTGTCATGCAGATGTCTGGCCTCTCTTTGGGTCAGTGAGTCTACACTTATCTTGGGGTGATTCTCCTTCCATCCCTCAACCTTGATGCCTTGGAGGTTGGGCCTGGGCCTACCCCCTTCCCGTCTATCCACTGCCTCGCTTTCGTCTTGAGCTTGCTCAATTGGACTATCCTCTCGCTTGGTGAGTACCTCGTTTAAGTGTATTCTGGACCAGTTGGCCTGCTCATGGAAAGTCGCTGTCCTAGATATCACGAATCTATTATTGCTATCCACAAACCTGAAGCCCTTGGTTCCTGGCTCGTATCCCATAAACCTCAGTCTTCTGGATACCTTGTCCCCTTTTTTGCGTAACTGTTTGGGTATGTGGACATCAGCGGTCACGCCGAACACATGTAAGTGTGCTATCTGTGGCTTTTTGTTATACATGAGCTCGTATGGTGTTTTGTCTATCACACTGGACCATGTTCTGTTGAGAGTGTAGTTGGAATAGACCAGGGCTTCAGACCAGAAGTGCTGGCCAATGCCCGCGTCCTCTAAGGCGCACCTGACCATCGTCTGGAGCGTGGAGTTGCGCCGTTCTGCGACCCCGTTCTGAAAGGCGGAAAACGGGGACGACGTAAAGTGAATCACGCCTTTGGATCTGAGCCAATGGGAGAAGTCCTTAGATAGAAACTCAGATCCTCTGTCAGTCATGATTTGCTTGATCTGTGTGTTGTTTTGTGTTTCTACTCTTTTGTAAAACTCTTTGAATTTCTGGAAGACCTCATCCTTTTTCCTTAAAGTATAGACGAAGCCATATCGGCTAAAATCATCTACTATGGTGAGAAAGTATCTTTTCTTGTAATTTATGGATGGCCTTAGGGGCCCTACCAGGTCCATGTGAACTAGGTCGAATATTTGTTTGGCGGCGCGTAACGACTTCTTGGGCCTGGGTTTTACCTTTAATTTTGAACATTTGCACACCGAGCACTCGAGGTAGTTTTCGCAGTTCTTTATTTTGACACCCTCGGTACAATTGGCCATTTTCTGGACCACGGGGAAGCTGGCGTGCCCTAGCTTCCGGTGTAGCAGATGAGCACAGTCGTCATGCATGGGTTTGCCTATTGAGGGTCCCTTTTGGGTGTGTCTGTTGTGTCGTGTTTCTTGTGTCGTGTCGCCATCGCTATCTACCTCTCTCCCATCTACCTGTTCTCCCTCAGTCCTGCCCTGATCGGTGCCCTCTGTGTCCTCTGAACTGGTGCACACGCTGTGGGCGTCATCCTCATGGAAAGTTATGTATGGTAACCCTTGGTTGACGGTTACTCTCCCTATATCTTCCCCATTCTTGCTAACTTTGACATAACCATTTGTAAAGGTCACCTCAGCCCCTGATTCCTTGCTAAGTTTTACTGCGGCTAGGATGTTGTGGGGTATCCCCGGGACTAGCAGCACCCCCTCTATTTTTCCCAAGCCTGGCAATGTAACTGTCCCTTTGCCTGTCACCCTAACCTGATTTTGATCTGCGACTTTGATCGAAAAGTCCTCCATCTTGAATGATGAGAGTAGCTTCTGATTGTAGGTGGTGTGGTTGGAGGCTCCCGAGTCCAGGAGCCATGAGCTGGTGTCTTTGTCTTGGTATGTGATGTGTGTGCGCTCACCTATCCCGTATAAGGACCCTGTCCTGCTGTCGCGTGAGCTGTCTCTGTTCCCCCTCCTGTCCCTGGGGTTGGGTGAGTCCCTGCGCCTATACCTTTCTTCCGATGTGTGCCTTTCCGTTTGTCTGTGCCTGTGCTCTGGTCTGCCTCTCTCCCTATAGTTCTTGGGGCAGTCCCTTTTGATGTGTCCCCTTGACCCGCAGATATAACATTCTGGCATGTTGTGTTGTCTCTCTTGGAAGACTACTCTCTTCTCACTCTTATGTTCTCTGGGAGGGCCGGGGCGGCTCCTTCTCAGATTATCTTCCGCGATCAGCTTATTGGATAGCTTCTCCACAGATAGCATTCCCAGGCTAACGGTATCTAAGTGTGTCAAGAAGTTATTCCATGAGTGATCTAAAGAGTTAATTATTACGCTCTTCATAATCTGGTCAGAAATAACCTCTCCCCTGAGGTGTAGCTCTGCCCTGGTACCGCTTAAGGACACTAGGTGCTCACTCATGGGTGTTCCTGGCTTAAGTCTGTCAGAAAAGAAGTCTTTGGAGATTTGGGTGGTGGTGGACACACTCTCACTGTAAAATAACCCAAACATTTTTCCTATAATTTCTGATACAGTGAGGTTATGTCCAATAAAGTGGTAAATAGTGGGTGATATGCTTGCAACTAAAAGGTAGAATGCCCTGTGGTGCATGCAATCCAGCTCTAAAGACCATGGTCTCTCTGGGGGATCATTAATAAAATGAGACATATTCTCCTTTAGGAATACCACTTGGAGTTGCTGTGACCACTCTAGGATATTGCCCCCATCCATTCTCAACTTGGGAAAGTCAACAGGTAAGTTCCCAGCACTATTAGTAAAATTACTTACTGCTGGCTGTTGTCCATGGTTCCTTATGTGCCTATAGCAGCAGTAAGGCATGGGAACGCTTGCCGGTAGTTTAAAAGTCCCGCTTTGTAATTTTTTTCTTTTTTCTTCCTCTAGGCGGAAGAGCGCATGCGCGAAGTCCATTTCAGCTCCGCCGTCGCTGTGGAAGGACCTGTTCATCGCGGCTCCGCTGTAGAGGCCTCTGTCGGTCGGGTAGGCCTCGGCTTCGGCCTTGGGGGTCCAGGTGTGCTCCGGAAGGCGTCGTCCAGCAGCTGCTTCTCCGGAACGAAGATCCTGGCGGCGCTGGGGCTCCGGCGATGGCTGTAAGTAGCTGCCCCAATCCATGCGGTCCGGGGTGTGTGGCCTGGGCGATCGGAGGCGCGGTGTCCCTGGGGTGCGAAGGTGGGCTGGCGAGCTGTCGCGGGCGTCGGTGGCTCTCGGGTGGGTGCTTCGTTGCCCCTCTCCTCGTTTTCCCTTTTGTTTTGGCCTCTCCGGCTTCTCTTTAGTGATTTTGAGGCCTGGGCCGAAGGCGGCGGCAAGGGTCTTCATGGCCCTATCCACTTGCCGCTCGCTGGGGGTGTACCAGGGGTCGGAGTCGGATTCAGTCCCCTCTCCCCGGTCACTTTCATCATGGCTCATGGTCCGGCATTTTTCGCGTGCCGGCCATTTTGAATTCTGTTTGTTGATTGGTTGGGGGTCGGCCATCTTGTCCGACCATGTGGACAAAGATGGCCGCCGTTTCAAATTTAGAGCGGGGCTTTGGGGCTCGGTGGCCGTTGGGAGTGCCCTTTTGGGCGATCCACTCACCGAGTCCAGCTCCTCGAGTTCGGAGTCCGAGCCTTCTTCGCTCCTTGCCACCTCGCGGTCGATTATGAAGCTCCGCAGGTCGGCAAGGAGGTTCTTGTCGCCGGCTCGCTCTTTCAACAGCTGCAGGACGTCGAGTCGTAGCTTCTCTTCTTCTTGGTCGTGGTGGGCTCTTTTCCCTTTCTCGATCTCCCCCCTTTCTTCCGTCGCGGAGGCTTTGGGGGGGGTTGAGGTTCCTGCCTTCCCTGGCGAGTCCGATGGGTTGCTTTCCCGTTGCTTCGGGGGTGTCACCATTCTGCAGGTAGGTACGGGTCCTTGTCTTGTGTCTTGGGATCTCTGGGCCTTACCAACCATCCTCTGCTACCATTTTGTTACAAGGATTGGTGGATCAGGCCCAATAAAGAGACTTGAGACTTCAAGTAAAATATCTCTCCTTTTATTTGCAGGTTCATCACATCATCACTTGGTTACATTAGGATCTGAGCAACATGGAGGAGTGTGCCCACCTTTTGTACCTGTGGGCGGGGATTCAGGTAAGGAGGGGCCTATGGGAGGAGCTGGCCAGGTGGGTGTCTGGGTTAACATTTGCACTGCTGAGCTATAGCTGGTCCCTGGCACGGGTAGGGCATTTATACCTGACATCACCTGACAGGGAGCCACAGCAGAGGGCCCGAAGAGCCGCATGCGGCTCCAGAGCCACAGGTTGCTGACCCCTGCCCTAAGTCCTTCTTTTCTCTAGACTAGCCATAAACAGTTCCTGCAACCCTTCTTCATATGTTTTAGTGGCTCGTCTCTCTGCAATTTTTGCAAAGTCTCAACATCGTTTTTCTAAACTGGATGCAGTATTCTAGGTGTCGGACATAACTTCGTGACCAGAGGTGGGATTCAGCCGGTTTGGACCGGTTCAGGCAAACTGGTAGTGGCGGCTTGAGGGTGGTGCCCGGGTGCAATCCCATCCTATACCGCTGTGGTTTTGACGCTGCACACATGCACGGATGGTGCATGTGAGTGAATTGTCATGTTTTATGACGCCGCACGCATGCACGGATAATGCACGCTCACAGTTCCGGTGCTGGGCGAACCGGTTGCTACCAGTATGTGAAGCCCACTTCTGTTCGTGACTGAAAAACAACATTTTTTATTTTAATCTGTTGTAGCCGTTCCACAATGACTGCCGCTGATTGATTTTCCTGCTAACAAAATGTGAGCAGATCTTGGACCGTTCGCTATGCGCTAAAAGCAGATTTCACCTTCTTGATGGGGTTTTGCACTTTGTGTCCCACCAAGCCAGAGTAGGAAGCAACTTGACAAGTGACTTGGGATGGCTGAGGTTTGTTTGTTCCCCACTCCCCAAGCATGAATCACTAACCCTCCCAAAACCCGTAGCTTTGTGTTTACAGAGTTGCCAGGAGCAAAATGACCCTACCTCTCCCCCTCTATAATCCCTCATTCAGTGGAATGGAACGGAATTGGCATGAAAGGGATTTTTAAGTGACAAGAATATTTGGGATGAGTGCTCTCTGGTGGAGTGTGATGGTTTTGCTCATTTGGAAGGTGTAAGTTGTCCACAGCGTATGTGTAAATAACCTGCCTTGCACAATCAGCTGGACTTTCCTTGGCCTTTCATGCGGCTGTTTAATCCAGTGAATTTTATGATTGCATTTTTTTGATTAAACGAATGTATACATTTGCTGGGCTCCTGTTCTGTCCCCAACCACACGCACACACACCAACAGACGTTCAAGAGTTAAAGACCAAGCCAGCTGGCAAAATCCTTTTCCTTATGATAACGGAACTTGGCAACAACCTAGTGGCTGCCTGCCAAGAGTTTATTATTTACGAAGAGGAGAAATAACTTCTCCCCACTCCTGGTACATCAAAAGAAACAGCTCAATAATTACGGAGTCAATCAAGTCCAAAGATAATCCAGCAAAGTCTATAGCCAAAAGTCCAGCAATGCAGAATGGCGTGGAAGCTTTCAGCTTTGTTCGTCACAAGGTTTGACTGGCCACCACGCTCCCTTTTATATCCTGTGGGGAGTGGTCCAGTGTCTCAGCCTAATCTCGGGCACGCCTTTTCTTCTGTTGCGCGCACTTATCTCTGCGACGCTGGCGTGGATCCAGCCAAGACTCATTACCCTCATCACTGTCCACCTGTGGCTGCATGGACGTGCTTGGCCCCGGCCCTATCTCTTGCCCTTCGGCGGACACCGAAGGCATTGCCAGAGAGGAGGGTCCTGGAGAGGGAGGCCTTGCCAACTCCTCTCCTTCACTCTTGGAGTCCTCTTCTGCTGATGACACAGGCTCAGGTAACGGAGCCACAACAGACTCCCATATAAAAACCCACCATATAATAATTATAATAAACCTATCGGAAACAACAGCTAATTGTTCACACAACCAAGTTTGAGAATTAATTTTGAAATTCCCAGAGATTTGGAAATTGGAAGAAGGAAGAGCCAACTGGGGGTGGAAAAAAAGAGAGCGATATCAACTGTGGGTTGAAGTCATTAGGTTCATCATGAGAACAACAGAATAACAGAGTTCGAAGGGACCTTGGAGGTCTTCTAGTCCAACCCCCTGCTCAGGCAGGAAACCCTATAGTATTTGAGACAAATGGTTGTCCATTCTCTTCTTGAGAATCTCCAGGTTTGGATCACTGGCAACTTTTTTTTTTTTAATTTGATTTATATGCCACCCTTCTCCGGAGACTCAGGGCGGCTTACAATGTGTTAAGCAATAGCCTTCATTCTTTTGTATATTTATACAAAGTCAGCTTATTGCCCCCACAAACCGGGTCCTCATTTTATCTACCTTAGAAAGGATGGAAGGCTGAGTCAACCTTGAGCCTGGTGAGATTCGAACTTACAGTAATTGCAGACAGCTGATGTTAATCACAATGCTTTTAGTCTGCTGAGCCACCAGGCCCCTAACTTCTTGTTCCACTGGTTAATTGTTCTCAGGGTCAGGAAATTTCTGCTTAGTTCTAGGTTGCTTCTCTCCTTAATTAGTTTCCATCCATCCCATCCGTTGCTTCTTGTCCTTCTTGCCCCTTCAGGTGCTTTGGAGAATAGGTAGATACCCTCTTCTTTGTGGCAGCCCCTTAGATAGTGGAAGACCGCTATCATATCACCCAGTGATGGGTTTAACGTTATGTTACCGTGTTTCCCCGAAAATAAGACCTTGTCTTATATTTTTTGAACCCTAAAATAAGCGCTTGGCCTTATTGCCATGCGCTCAAAAGCCTGATTGGGCTTATTATCAGGGGATGTCTTATTTTGGGGAAAACAGGGTACTGCCAGTTCTCCGTGTGCATGCGTGCTCGCTTCATGCACACATGTGCCCGCTTCGTGCATGTGCCTGCCTTCCATACATGCACCTGGCCTTAAAATCGTGCCTAAATAGGATGGCATAGAGCTGGGGTGGCTGGGCTGCTGGGCAGGCCCACCCGCGATTTCCACTACCAGTTCAGGCGAACCGGTCCAGACCGGCTGACTATCACCTCTGATATCAGCCCAATTCTTCTTTTCATTAAACTGTACATTTCCAGTTTCTGCAGCTGTTCTTCATATGTTTTAACCTCCATCCCTCTAATCATCTGTGTTGCTCTTCTCTGCATTCTTTCTGGAGTCGTAGCGATACTATTAACAATTCTTAGGTACATAATTTGAAATTTTAAGGAAGATGAATAAAAGGGTGTCATTGGCTCGGATTATGTATAACACTCTTCAGAGATATGAAGTTACGTAAAGGATAAGCAGAAGTCAACCAATAAACGAATTGGAAGCGGACAAAAATAAATCAGTGTCAGACCTGGAGGCCATCTTTTTGGACTTTCTTTTGGGTGGGGAAAACCTGGAAGCTTTCAGATTCGGGTTTTCCCAGATGTGCCAATATGACCTCCCTAATAAAATGGAACTTTGAGGAATTTCTAGACTCTGAGTCTTCTTTCATTGGGGGAAAGATTGGACTGCCATTTGTCAGAAACGGTATAGGGCCATGATGGCGAAGCTATGGCAGGCATGCCACAGGTGGCATGTGGAGTCATGTCGCCTGGCACGCCAGCTCGGCTCCGGGAGTCTCTGGAGGCTGGGGACAGCAAAAAACATCACTTCCTGTCCAACCGGAAGTTGGGAAATGGGCCGTTTCGGGCCTCCGGAGGGTCTCCGAGGGGGTGAGGAAGGCTGTTTTTGCCCTCCCCAGATGCATAGAGAGGATCTGGAGCCAGATGAGAAAGAAAAATGGGCCTACCGGGCCATCGCATACCAGGATGATTAGGGGACTGGAGTAACCGTTTCCAGACAGTTAGGAATCATTGTCTTGGACAAGGGGAAGGGAGTTTTTCAGGCATTTCTTTTGAGTTGACCATGATAGGTAGAATTTTTTGAACGGTGAGAACTTTGCTGCGAACAGGACAAAGTTTGTGAGATTTATATAAACTGGCCCAAATGAAATTTGAAATTCGTACACTTGCGTTCGTACATTCTTATGGCTAGTCTAGAGAAAAGAAGGACTAGGGGTGACATAATAGCAGCGTTCCAAGATTTGAGGGGCTGCCCCAAAGAAGAGGAGGTCCCCCTATTCTCCAAAGCATCTGAAGGCAAGACAAGGAGCAATGGATGGAAACTAATCAAGGAGAGAAGCAACCTAGAATTAAGGAGGAATTTAATTAGAACAACTAATCAGTGGAACAACTTGCTGGGAAGAGTTATTTTCCACCCTGGCACATCACACGTTGGATGACTCTTTTGTTTATAAAATAAACAAATCAAATACCAGTTAAATATTATTGTTCGTTCAGGCTTCATTTACAGATCAGTAAGCGGCAAATGAAATTCTGAGAACCTTCAGTGGCCGCGTTGTGTGAAAAAATTCAGAAAATTCGACAGGGTGAATGTTTTCATTATTGCACTGTTTTTCAACTTTAGGGTCAATATAAAAGAACAAAACGGGAACAAGGCTGGAACTGTTCGTATTGGACAGTGTGAAAACCATGTGTATTTCTACCAAGCAATAGTACACAGGATGTTTACAAAGCAATCATAACTCAAGAGTTGTGATAATTGAACACATTCCTGTTATTGCTTCATAATTCTTCAGAAGACTGACTCCCAAATGTTGTTTCAGCCAACGGAAAGAAATCAGATGAATTAATTCTGTTTGTTGGACAAGCGTAAGGGCTTTGCAGAGAGAAATGACAAGGTTTTGAGAATATTTGGTTATCACCTTTAAAGCGCTCCATGGCTTAGGACTTGGTTATCTACAGGACCGCCTGCTACCACCAATAGCCTCCCACCGGCCAGTACGCTCCCATAGAGAGGGGCTCCTCCGGGTGCCGTCGGCCAAACAATGTCGACTGGTGGCCCCTAGGGGGAGAGCCTTCTCTGTGGGGGCACCTACAATCTGGAACGACCCCCCCCCTCCAGAGATACGGAGGATCCCGGATCTGCGCACCTTCCGTCGCGCAATTAAGACTTTTTTATTTCATCAAGCTGGCCTGGCCAAAATCTTCTCCCCTTTTTAAATGCAAATTTTAATCTGTTTTTAAATTATGTGGTATTTTAAATTTGTTTAGCCAAATTATTTAATTCGTTTTTATTCTATTTTAAATTTTTGTATTTATGTGTCTTATCTTCTGGCTGTTCACCACCCTGAGTCCTTCGGGAGTAGGGCGGTATAGAAATTTAAATAAATAAATAAATAAATAAATAAATAAATAAATAAATAAATAAATAAATAAAAAAAAAAAAATGAAAAAAGGACTAATATCATCCTCTTAGTCTTATGAAAATAGACCTAAACTTCTGAAGAAGAGAAGATTGTGACCCTGGGAGCAGAAATTCACCTAGAAATTTTAGAAATTACTAAAATTGTGCAACAGCTGTCTGGTTTCTATATCTGTTATTTCTACATGCTACTGGTTACTGGCCTAGGAACTAAACCAGGGGTCTGCAACCTTAAATACTCAAAGACCCATTTGGACCCAATTCCCATAGAAGAGAAAACACTGGGAGTCACAAAACCTGGGTGGGCGTGGCCAACTCGATGTCACTCACTTCTACCAGTCACATGACACCACCCCTAGCCACGCCTACCCAGCCGGTCATTAGGGCAGAGAACCAGTTGTTAAAAAACACCGGGAACCACAAAATCCTTTTGACATCTCTTTCTCTCTCCCTCCCTCCCTCTCTCCCCCAACTCTCTCTCTCTCTCTCTCTGTATCTCTTTATGTCTCTCTCTCTTTCTCCCCCCCTCTCTCTCTGTATCTCTCTGTCTCAGCCCTGGCCGCTTCTCCTATCCCCCTCAGTCGCCCTTACCTTCTCAGGCTAGGCGAGGAGTGTGTCAAGTTTTGAGGTCGTCTCAAATAAATTGCATTTCAAACAAAGTCTTTGAAGGAAAACTCCTATTTATTAAGCACGACATTCTAGAGCCGATTCCATCGAAGCCAACACTGACTTCCAGACCCAAAACCCTCCCTTTCTGTTCCCCACTCCCCTGCACTCATTGGCCATCTACCAAGTCATTCTACCCCTAGTCTACCGCTCCAGCTCAAAGGAATGTCCCCCCTCCCATCCCATCTCCTAGGGGATATTATCTCCAGGGAAAATAAGTAGGTGAAAAGTCAAACGTCCCTTTCCAGATGCCTTCGCTTCTCCTTCTTATGTCAGCACTAGAGTAAATGCAGCTTGAAGTGCTGACAGAGTGACTGGGAGGGGAGGGCGAGGGGCGAGGCCAGCCAGTGGTGGGATCACCTGACAGGGAGCCACAGCAGAGGGCTCAAAGAGCCGCATGCAGCTCCGGAGCTGCAGGTTGCTGACCCCTGAACTAGACACTGTGAATTCTAGTCTCGCCTTGGATATGAAAGCCAAATGGGTGACTTTGGGCCAATCACCAGGAGATGGTTAGTTCTAGTCCCACCTTGGCCTGAAAGCTAACTGGGTGACTTTGGGGTAATTATCAGGAGACAGTGAGTTCTGCTTCAGACATGAAAGCCAGTTGAGTGATTTTAGGCCAGTCACTAGGGGATGGTGAGTTCTAGTCCCACCTTAGGCATGAAAGCTAACTGAGTGACTTTGAGCCAATCACCAGGAGACAGTGAGTTCTAGTCCCGCCTTAAGTATGAAAACCAACTGGGTGACTTTGGGCCAATTACTGGGAGATGGTGAGTTCTAGTCTCACTGGGCGTGAAAGCCAACTGGGTGTTTTGGGACCAGTAGTGCTTTTTCAGCCCTAGAAAATAGGCAGTTACAAACCATGTCTGAAATCTTGCCAAGAAAACAGCAGGGACTACATCTGGTGGTCAATACTGAATTGAACATGTAAGTGTGTGTGTGCACACACACACAAAACTCATTAATTGGTAATGAGTTTTAATTGGGCCAAATTTATATATCTTTTAATTGTTTTTTAATATTTGTCCTGCATGTTTTTTAATTTTGGCTGTACACCGCCCTGAGTCCTCAGGGAGAAGGGCGGTATAGAAATTCAATAATAAATAAATAAATAAATAAATGAGGAGAGGGGGAGGGGGAGGGGGAGGAGAGAGAGGGAGGGAGGGGTACATTTATTATTCATGAGTCATGAGCATCTATAGCACTCGGAGAATGGCGCAAGCTCACTTTATTTAAAACCAGGGAGGGCTCTCCATTAATATACAAAACTCTTACGCTAAGCATGACTGGTTTCCTTAAAAGATGTTTTCTGAACCTTTTATCATACGGTTTACCTTTCAAATCCATGTCAGCATGTCAAAACTTGGCCACGAAAACAGTCGCTCTGTCCATTGCCTTCTGCAAAAATCACTTTTCGGATATGAATATTTTCTACATTGTATAGCTAAGATTGTAATTAATTTTTATTAATGGTACCATCGTTGGGAGCAATGCCCAGATTGAAGCTTTTTTTTTTTTTTTTTTTGAAGAAATGGAGACCATCTCTTATCAAATTTTGGTAAGGAATCCCATTCTTGATTCCCAGACTATTTCTCCTGAGGTATATAAATTCATGCAACAAAAGCTCCAGTGATGGGATTCAAGTAATTTAACAACCGGTTCTCTGTCCTAATGATTTATTCCAATAACCAGTTTGCCAAACTGCTCAGAAAGTTAACAACCGGTTCTCCCGAAGTGGTGCGAACCGGCTGAATCCCATCACTGAATAGCTCCCTCTTGTTAGTTGCTAGGATTATAAACTCAACGCATTAGAAAACGAAAAAAATAAATTTGTTCCTTAGATAACTGCTACTTAAGAGCCTGGGATACTGATTCGGCAGAAAAATTAATAGACCAGAATTTTGAAGATCTGTACAATCACACTTATACCCCTGTTTCCCCGAAAATAAGACCCTGTCTTATTTATTTATTTGAGCCCCGAAATAAGCACTTGGCATTATTTGGTCTTATTATTTTGGGGCACATGGAGCAAGATGGGGCTCCTCTTGCCGTCTTACCTGATTTCCAGCTCTGCGTTTAAATATTTTGAGGGAGGTCTTATTTTCAGGGGGAGACTTATTTTAGCGCATGTGCTCAAAAGCCCGATTGGGCTTATTATCAGGGGATGTCTTATTTTCTGGGAAACAGGGTGTTTATTTAAATCTTATCATCACTTCCTCCCTATATTCCTAAGGTTTTCTCTCACAGATTATAAAACCGTTTTATGCCTATGCGTGCATTTCCAGATTTCTTTTATTTGTTTATCTATTTTGTAATTTCATTTTCTTCCCCCTCTTTTGAAAATTCTATCATTTTAGTTCAGCTTACTTTTGTTCCATCAAAAAGCAATGGTTATATTGCTTCCCAATCTACTGTTCATTTTGGATTATCTTGCAAATTTAGATTTACTCATAAGATATACAGGTAGTCCTCGACTTACGACCACAATTGAACTCAATTTTTTTTGTTGCTATGTGAGACATTTGTTAAGTGAATTTTGCTCCAGTTTATGACCTTCGCTCAAACTCACCCAAAACTTTCAGTTCCCAAAAAGATTCTGTTAAAAAACAAAAAAACAAAAACAGATTTGTTCTCACACTATTATTTCCTCCGGATAGTTTTGACAATTAGAGAATGTTTTGTTGCGCCTGTTTGTCATTTACTGAGCGTACAAAATTCCCATCCTTAAGTTAATGCGCCAGTGTTTGGAAGCTGAAGTGTTTTTCAGCCTGTTACCTTACCCTGGGGAGTTATCCCAACGCTCAGGCAAGTCGTGAGAATGACAGAGAAGAGACAATGAAGGAATGAATGGCCCTGAGGGAAATGACACAATCTCAGAACAGTTTCCTACAGCTTAACCCACACAACTATGCACTGACGGGACATCGCTTCCCGACGTTGAAAGAGGGGGTTGCATGGGGTGGGTTTCACTTACCTTTACCACCGGTTCGCCGCACTTGTGCACGCTCGCGTGCCTTTCCACGCAGGCGCCCACTCTCAAAAACGTGCCTAAATAGCACGACTTGGAGCTCTGGGATCGCCGCTATCAGTTTGCCCGAATTGATGCAAATCGGCTGAATACCACCTCTGGTTGCATCTTAGCTCGTGCAAAATGACTTATGATGGCTTTGACAAAGGACAACAGTTTACTTGAATGAAAACATTGATGACGTTGTCCAAGGGGGTGGGATATATATATATATATGTAGCTCAGGGTTGAACTGTGAGGTCCTGGGTGCTCTCTGACCTTGGTGGTTTTCTTGTGAATGTTTTATTACCAAACTAGGTAACATAATCAGGGTTAGAAGGGAGTGGGGTTTGCAGAGAGGAGGATGAGGGGGAGGGGGAGGGGAAGGAGGATGAGATCTGTCTATCTAGAGTATCTATCTGTCTATCTGTCTATCTATCTATCTATCTATCTATCTATCTAGCTAGCTAGCTAGCTAGCTATCCATCCATCCATAAAACCAATATCTATCTTCTATCTATCATCTATCTATCTATTTATCTATCCATCCATCCATCCATCCATCCATCCATTTATCCTCTATCTATCTATCTATCTATCCATCCATCCATCCATCCAATCCATGAAACCAATATCTATCTATCCATCTATCTATCTTTTTTTAAAATTTGATTTATATGCCACCCTTCTCCGGAGACTCAGGGCGGCTTACAATGCGTTAAGCAATAGCCTTCATTCTTTTGTATATTTATACAAAGTCAGCTTATTGCCCCCACAAACTGGGTCCTCAATTTACCTGCCTTAGAAAGGATGGAAGGCTGAGTCAACCTTGAGTCTGGGGAGATTCGAACTTACAGTAATTGCAGACAGCTGGTGTTAATCACAATGCTATCAGTCTGCGGAGCCACCAGGCCCTTCTATCTATCTATCTATCTATCTATCTATCTATCTATCTATCTATCATCGATCCATCTATCCATCTATCTATCCATCCATCCATCCATCCATCCATCCATCCATCCATGAAACCAATATCTATCCATCCATCCATCATCTATCTATCTATCTATCTATCTATCCATCTATCCATCTATCCATCTATCCATCTATCCATCTATCCATCCATCCATCCATCCATCCATCCATCCATCCATCCTTCCATCCTTCCATCCATCCATGAAACCAATATCTATCCATCCATCATCTATCTATCTATCTATCTATCTATCTATCTATCTATCTATCTATCATCTATCTATCTATTTTCTTCCAGCTGTCATGTCTATCACTGATGGTAGATGATGGATGGGGGGGGGGGAACCATTTGAAAGAATTTGCATTTTTCTTGAAAATGTAGAACCAGGAATTGGTGATGAGGAGAAAAAAAAAAAACCAAGAGGAGAAAACGAAACCTAGGACAGCACAACAGATGTGAGCCCAGATGTTTTAAAGCAAAGGCTGCCTTCTGGGAATCTACCCATCATCCTTAATGAATAGACTTTATTGCAGGATGTGTGGATGAGAGAGAGAGAAATAATAGAGGAAAATGGGGAGATTTGCTTTGAAAAAGTCCCTTTGTCGTTTATGCCTTGATGGGACAGGCAAGGTCTCAATTAGCGAAGAGTTGAGCTTGAAACAAGCTCGGTTGGCCTAAGCTTTCAGTGCCTTTATTTCATTTTTTAAAATCTCTCTATCTTCCCACCAGTTCCTGCCCACATGTTATTGATGTGCAAATAAGCAGGCCTGAAAGTTTGAAGATTTCATATGAGGGTTTGGACACGACAAGGTTCTTTTTTTGCCGCAGCATTTTTCTCTACATCGAAGATTCATTATGTTGAACAGAGGAATCTTAATATAGCCATAGCTCCAAGCTTGCTTTATTGAACAGACTAACAGAGTTGGAAGGGACCTTGGAGGTCTTCTAGTCCAACCCCCTGCTTAGCCAGGAAACTCTACACCACTTCAGACAAATGGCTGTCCGAACTCCTTTTAAAAACTTCCAGAGTTGGAGCATTCACAACTTCTGGAGGCAACTTGTTCCACTGATTAATCGTTCCCACTGTCAGGAAATTTCTCCTTAGTTTTAAGTTGCTTCTCTCCTTGATTAGTTTCCATCTGTTATTTCTTGTCTTGCCTTCTGGTGATTTGGAGAATAGGTTGACTCCCTCTACTCTGTTTGTTATAAGCTCCCAAGTACTGTAAGACTGCTATTATTTCACCCCGTAGTCCGTCTCTTCTGAACTTTTACAGTCTTCTAGTCAGGGGTGAAATCTACTTACCTTCCCTACTGGTTCGGAAGTGCATGGGTGCACATGGAAAAAACAGGTTACTTCCTGGTTAAAACCAGGAAGTAATGATGACCGGATGGGTGGGTGGAGCCTCACACTGTCGTCGCTACTGGTTCTCTGAACCACCCGCCGCCATCGCTACCAGTTCGGCTGAACTGGTCCAAACCAATAGCATTTCACCCCTGCTTCTAGTCCAACTCCCTGTTTAAGCAGAAGACCCTCTACTATTCCAGACCAATGGCTGTCCAGTCTCTTCTTAAAAATCTCCAGAGTTGGAACACTTACAACTTCTGGAGTCAAGTCACTCCCATTGATTTATTGTTCTAAGCGTCATGAAATTTCTCCTTAGTTCTAGGTTGCTTCTCTCCTTGATTAGTTTCCATCCATTGCTTCTTGTTCTGCCTTTGTTGTGGCTCCGATCCTCGAGCCCATCTTATCGGAGGAAGAAGGCTCCGAACATGAAGGAGAGGAGATGGCCAGGCCTCCCTCTCCAGACACCTCCTCTCTGGCAATGCCTCAGGTGTCTGCCGAGGGAGAGGAGATTAACCAGGAGCCAGGTGTCTCCGATGACAGCAATGTGGGTGATAAGTCGTTCCTGGATCCACGCCAATGAAGGCGAGATAAACGTTTGCAGAAGTTGAGGAGGCGTGCCAGGGATTAAGCTGAGTCACTGGACCACACCCCACAGGCTATATAAGAGAGTGTGGTGGCCATTTAGACTCTGTGACGGACAAAGCTAACTTCTGGCTAGTCACTTTGTACAACGCCGAATCTGCTGAAGGTTTCATGTTTGAGCTGGACTGTTTTGAAAACTGTGTGTATTAGTTGGTGTTATCTGGTGGAAGAACACTCCCTCTTCTTGTAGTAAAGCACTTGGCAGATGGTTATCGTATTGCTGCCAAGTTTCTGATAACGAACCTTGTATGTGCTGAGTACTTCTTTAACCCCCGGCTGGCTGTTTGTGTGGTGTGGGGACGGGGACAGAACAGCCTTCAGGTGCTTTGGAGAATAGCTTAACCCCCTCTTCTTCTGTAGTTTTTATTTTTTATTTTATTTCAAATTTATATACCGCACCTTCTCCCAAGGGACTCAGGGCGGCGTACAGCCAGATAAAAATAATAAACATATACACCTTAATAAACATATACACCTTCAACTCTACCTTGGGGAGCAGAGAGAAACTGTCTGGACCAGGAGTGAAATTAAAAAAATTCCCCTACTGGTTCTGTGGGTATGGCTTGTTGGGGGAGGAGGTCATGTGACTGGGTGGGCATGGCCAACTTGACATCACTCACATTGAGGGGCTCCTCACCGGCCCCTCCCCTCCCAGCCACACCTTGTCGCAAATGGCAGGAAAATGGGGAGGGGAATATTCCTGCCTACCATCCTTCCCTCAGTCTGTGCTGACATTGAGGAATGGATGACAGGCAGGAAAATCCCCTTCCCCATTTTCCTGCCTTTCATAAAAATGGCTCCATTCCAGCAGCTCCCCCCCTGCCCCCCTCCCTCCTGGAGACTACCTTAAAAGAATTATGTGGAACATTGAGTGGCCGGAAGAGGTGACCAGCGACCGGCCGGGCGTGGGTGGGGCCAAGGAGGGGTAATTACTACCAGTTCGGCAAACTAATGCCCATAATTCCTAGTGGTTCGCCCGAACCGGTCCAAACCGGTAGGATTTCACCCCTGGTCTGGACTCAAAGTTACCTGTAATATTTAGAAGTCTAGAAAAACAGACCATGGGGAATTCCAAATGTTCTCAACAGCAGGAACCGTAGAGGGATTCCTGTCTGCTAATGCTAGGTCTCACCTCTTCTTCTGCAAGTGATGATGTTGAGGCCACCAGCTTGCTTGGCTTCAATGACAGTTGGACCAATTCATGGGATCAAGGGCTACTAACCTTGATGGCAGTGGAGCTGGCTCTCAAGGCCGTCAACTGGGAGACAGGTAGACTTCCTTGTAGAGGTGGTTGACCCTTATGAGAACAGGCAGCTGGACTAGATGTCAGTAGCTAGGGATCTATTCCAGTGAAATCATGTTTTATGAACCTTCAAATAACTCCTTTTTGTCACCAAGAACTAAACAAGGGGACGGTTTTGTAAGCAAAAGCATCTCCTGGTCCCGTTTTGATTCTTCTAATTTACATAGCATTATTGCTGAGTAATATTGCTATGAATAAGTATGCAATAATGCTCTCTAAGATAAATGCTATGTAATGTAAATAATACTCTATGTAAATAACATGCTATCTATGCCATGGTGCAGTGGTTCGAATGCAGTACGACAGGCTACTGATGACTGCCAGCTGCCCAGAAGTTTGGTTCAAGGTTGGTTCGAATCTCACTGGCTCAAGGTTGACTCAGCCTTCCATCCTTCCTTCGGTAAAATGAGGACCAAGATTGTTGGGGGGCAATATGCTGATTCTGTAAACCACTTAGAGAGGGCTGGAAAGCACTGTGAAGCGGTATATAAGTCTAAGTGCTATTGCTATGTAAGTATTAATTTTATTTACATAGCATGCATAGCATTTTTATATCTATCTATCTATCTATCTATCTATCTATCTATCTATCTATCTATCTATCATCTATCTATCATCTATCATCTATCATCTATCTAGCTATCTATCCATCCATCCATCTATCAACTATCTATCTATCTATCTATCTATCATCTATCTATCCATCCATCCATCTATCTATCATCTATCAATCCATCCATCTATCTATCTATCTATCTATCTATCCATCCAACCATCCATCTATCATCTATCTATCTATCTATCTATCTATCTATCTATCATCTATCAATCCATCCATCTGTCCATCCATCCGTCTATCTATCTATCTATCTATCTATCTATCTATCTATCTATCTATCATCTATCAATCAATCCATCCATCCATCTATCTATCCATCCATCCATCCATCCATTCATCTATCAACTATCTATCTATCTATCTATCTATCTATCTATCTATCTATCATCTATCTATAATCTATCTATCCATCTATCATCTATCAATCTATCTATCTATCTATCATCTATCTATCTATCATCTATCAATCAATCTATCTATCTATCAACTATCAATCTATCTATCTATCTATCTATCTATCTATCTATCTATCTATCATCTATCAATCAATCCATCCATCCATCTATCTATCCATCCATCCATCCGTCTATCTATCTATCTATCTATCTATCTATCTATCTATCTATCATCTATCAATCAATCCATCCATCCATCCATCCATCCATCCATCCATCAACTATCCATCTATCTATCATCTATCTATAATCTATCTATCTATCTATCATCTATCTATCTATCTATCTATCTATCTATCTATCTATCATCTATCAATCAATCAATTATCTATCTATCTATCTATCTATCTATCTATCTATCTATCTATCATCTATGCCAGTTTGGTCTAGACGATAAGGCACCAGGCTCCGAAATTGGGAGATGGTGAGTTCTAGTCCATCCTTCGGGATGAAAGCCAGATGGGTGACTTTGGCCAATTGCCAGGAACCTGGGAGTTCTAGTCCTGCTTTAAATACGAAAGTCAAACTGGATGCTTTGGGCCAGTCAATGTCTCTCAATGTGGAAAATAGGAGGAGTTATGTTCCTTGAGTTATTCATAAAAATAATAAATTATTTGTAAAATAATTTTACAAATAATTGTAAAATTGAGTTATTTGTAAAAATAATAAAGGCAGGATACAAACAAACAAATTAAATTAGGCTTCTGTGATGCAATTAAGTTTTAATGGCTAGTCAGTTGCTAATGAATGAATCTGAATTCTACGCCTGACTTTTGAATAATTACTTCAACGATCTGTAAATTTTCAAACACTGGAAAAAGTGGATTGGAAGTCAGGGGTTGCTTTTTCTTGCTGGAGAGGTTTGTTATTATAATATGGATGTATCTGTGCGTGTTGTTGTTTTTTCCACTTAACAACCCCTAATAACTTTTTAAAATGGAAAAATAGACACTAAGGGTTATTGCTTGCAAGTGACCCGTATCCTCTGAATTCTCAATTGTTCATTTAAGGAAGAAAATGGCATCATTAAGATTTGTTCAGAGCGCGGTTCCTGTAAAAAGGCAAATTATTTCTCCCCAAACTTATTATGTTGTCAGGCGTTATAGAGAATCACTGTGATTGGGTGGAAGTTCACCCTTCTCTCCCTCTTTGTCTCTTCCCCACCGCTGATATCTTTTCTACAATTTCTTTTCAACTGTTTATTTTTTAAATTTCTATTGAAAGGGATAAAATTAAAAAAATGGCAGCCAAGCTCAGACCGTACCTAATTCAACCGGGTCATATATTGCATCTCTGGGAAGATCCACGTTTTTGGAGACATTAAAGATTGGCAATGCCAAGGCCACCTCAGTCTTGTAGCTCCAAGAACTTGTAAGTAAGGTTCTACATTTAGGCAAGAAAAACAAAATGCATAGGTACAGTATAGGTGGTATCTCACTCAATAGTAGTAACTGTGAGAGGGATTTTGGAGTCCTAGTGGACAACCATTTAAATATGAGACAGCCGTGTGCAGCAGCTGCCAAAAAAGCCAACACAGTTCTGGGCTGAATAAACAGAGGGATAGAATTAAGATCACGTGAAGTGTTAATACCACTTTATAAGGCCTTGGTAAGGCCACACTTGGAATCCTGCATCCAGTTTTGGTCGCCACGATGTAAAAAAGATGCGGAGACTCTAGAAAGAGTGCAGAGAAGAGCATCAAAGATGGTTAGGGGACTGGAGGCTAAAACATATGAAGAATGGTTGCAGGAACTGGATATGTCTCGTTTAATGAAAGGAAGGACTAGGGGAGACATGATAGCAATCTTCCAATATCTCAGGGGCTGCCCCAAAGAAAAGGAAGTCAAGCTATTCTTCAAAGCACCTGAGGGTAGGACAAGAAGCAATGGGTGGAAATGAATCAAGAAGAGAAACAACTTAGAACTAAGGAGAAATTTCTTGACATTTCTTGAATAATTTATCAGTGGAACAACTTGCTTCCAGAAGTTGTGAATGCTCCACCACTGGAAGTTTTTAGGAAGAGTTTAGATAACCATTTGTCTGAAGTGGTGTGTCAACTTGCAAAGCTTTCAAGTTGCCATGAGCAGGAGGGAGAGAGAACTGAAGTGAATTCCATACATTCTTTCTGACCGCAATCAGAAGGAGGGTGTTAGGTTTCACAGCCAGCCAAAGTGGTTAATTGGAGAATGTGATTTATGACATGGCCAGGGGGGAGGGGAGAGACAGGGCCATAGGGGAACGTAAATCTACGTGGGGTCAGTCCTGACTTCATCCGAGTATTGCTGGAATGGTGCCCCTAATAAATCACTATATTTCCTTTGAAGTTTGGATCATGGCTCATGAATTAATTAGGGCATCTTTCGGAAATTTGACATGGTGTAGGGTTTCCTGCCTAAGCAGGAGGTTGGACTAGAAGACCTCCAAGGTCCCTTCCAACTCTGTTATTCTATTTCTAAATAAAATTCAGAATTTTGTTAATATGTATGTTGATAATGGTGAAAATCTTATAGGCACAAAGTTGGAAGTCACACCAGGGCTTGAGGGCTTGAGGGTCTGTTACAGAGAAGGAGTCAACTGATTCTCCAAAGCATTTGAGGGCAAGACAAGAAGTAACGGATGGAAGCTTATCGAAGAGAGACTCAACCTAGAACTAAGGAGAAATTTCCTGACAGCAAAAACAATTAATCAGTGGAGCGACTTATCTCCAGAAGTTGTGAGTGCTCCACAGGGGTGGATTCTATTTTTTTTTACTACCGGTTCTGTGGGCGTGGCTTATTTTGTGGGCGTGGCTTGATGGTCATGTGACAATTCTTTAGGATTTAGCAGAAGTACTGGTCTACCAGGCTTTTAACTGCTTGCAGAGCTGTACCGATCTACCCATTTATTTTTTGCAGGCACTGGTCTACTCATGTATTTTTGCAGGCAGTGGTCTACCCATTTATTTTTGCAGGCACTGATCTACTCATGTATTTTTGCAGGCACTGGTCTACTCATTTGTTTTCTTTTAACACTTCTTTTTTCCCTGGCTGTTTTTGTGCCTGCTCGTCCAACAATCTTAGTAGTTGCAAAATTGAATGTATGTCCTTGTGTCAGGGTTCCGACGGATGTGCTAATTAAATCATGAGCCTCGAGCCAAGCTTCAAAAGAAATCCAGTTATTTATTAAGAGCTTCATGTCGGCATGTTCCCAAATGAAGCCAACTCCGACCCCACATAATTTATGCCCCAATCATGACCCTGTTTCCCCCCTCCCCTGAGGGTGTGTCATCAATCACATTCCCCAATGGAGCAATTTCGCGGGTTGTAGAGATCACTCCCCTCCAGCTGCTGTGGGTACCCTGGGGAGACAGCCTTGAGAGAGATATGTCTGGAATGTGCTCCTGTCTTTGGCTGCCATGCTGCTTCATCGGTTTCCCATCCCCCTTGCCTATGGCAACTCGAGAGCAGGTGAGGAATGCTTTGCGAATTGACACTTTGTTTATTGCAGTGTGAGGCTACCAATGAGTTTGGGTTGACCCAGATTGGATTCTGCAACATTATCCTGGGACACGTATATTCGCCTTCATTCGAGAAAAACCTTGTACTGTTATTCGCAATATGTTTCCTCTTGAGCCAAGGATGAGTGGGCGAGCTGGACGAAGCAAGGAAGCCATCATCGGGACTAAAACAATATGGAGAACATTTGCTTTCTGAAATCTGGCAAGCTTACACAGAAAAAACTCTGTAGAAGAGCTCAGCTTGTTCCTCGCCGGCCAGATGGCGGTGGGTTTAAAAGCGCGGAGAGCGGCTTAATTTGGAAAGGGATCAAGGGATCGGAAAGATTTGAAACACATTAGCACAGGGTCAGGCTCCATCTTCATGTTGCTAAAACCAGATTTCTTCAAATTCAAGCTGTGAGCTTGACACAAGGAAGGAGGGCGAATACAGATACTCCTCGACTTACGACCACAATTGAGTCCAAATTTTTCTGTTGCTAGGTGAGATAGTTGTTAAGCAGTTTTGTCCCATGTTACGACCTTTCTGGCCACAGTTGTTAACTGAATCACTGCAGTTGTAGAAATTAGCAACCCAGTTGTTAAGTGAATCTGGCTTCCCCATTGTGTGATGACCGGGACAAGGCACGAAGGTCACACAGCCAGCTGAGAGTTCAAACTCCCCTTTGATGCTCCAAATTTCCCCTCAAATGTTCCCACATTCTTGGCAAGTCCCAGAGCAAAGCGTGTACACGCACGCACATGGCAGCCTCTGGCTGCGCCCAGTCCAGCAAAACAAAGGAACAGGGAAATGAGTCCATGACACAAGGAGCAAACAATGAGTCCACAAACGTCAGGAACAAGGCACTGAGTCCACAAGTAAGGAAGAAGCAAGCAGTCCTACAAACTCCAAATGTCTGTACTGGCACACCAAACTCTACCAAAATCAGTGTTTGTTCTCGACAAATGCCCCTCCCCACAGTGTCTCCTTAAATCTCAGTCCCCAGGTGTGCCTTGTGAAGATAGGCACTCTCCTCCCAAGTCGTCAGGTTGGCCTGCACTGTTCCTGCCTTCTCTCTACTCTCCGTGCTTGTGGATCAGGAGAGGGAGGTCCTTGCTCATCACCTGAGCTCTGTCGCTCCTCATGTCCACTGCTTGCCCTCTCTTGGTCATCCTTCCTCCGTTCCTCCCTGCTAACAAGCTATCCCTATCCAGAGGGGTCCTGGGCTGTCTCGGCCTGCTCCTCCTCACATTCCTCCGAAGCCAACGAAGCTACCCCCTCGATCTCCCTCGGCTCCAGCTCCGGCTCGTCCCCCTCCTCAGATTCAGGCCCTGATGGGGGCATGACACATTGATTTTGCTTGTCAGAAAGGGGGGAATCATGTGACCCTGGGACACTGCAACTGTCATAAATATGAGTCGGTTGTCAATGGGAAATTCTGATTCATTCTACAACCTTGTTACTTACTTAACAACTGCAGTGATTCACTTAACAAGAAAGGCTACAAAATGGGGCAAAATCAACAAATGTCTCAGTTAGCAACAGAAATTTGGGGCTCAATTGTGGTCATAAGATGAGGACTATCTATATTAAATCTAGGCAGGGCTTATGCAGCTGGGCAAATTCCATCCCCCCCACCCCCCCAGATTCAGCCAGGGCCTTCAGAACCTCCAGAACCTCCCATAAGTGAAGAGGATGAAGAGGAGGAGCCTCTTCTCGACACACAGGCGCGTAGAGCTGCCAAAAGGCAGGAGTGGCTCCTCAGGAGGAGGTCTCCTCGAGTGGGCTAATTGGCCACTCCCGTAGCCTATTTAAGGAAGGAGGACGACTGAGGCAATTTGCAGGGAACAACTTCGTTCACTCTCCTTCGCGTCCTGATCTTAGTTCTCTTATCAGTTTCCTGCAATTTCTGAAGGTTTTAAGGCTGGGTGAATACTTAAGGCTTTTATCCTAATGCTACATCTACTTCTAGGATAGGTAACCCATCATAACCCTGAACTTATAAACTTTTTTTTAATGTTGCTCTCATTAGGTGGGCTTCGTTACAGTTATTAGGAAAAGGCATTTTTATTAATGTGCTTATTTATTACACTGTTAAAACACCATATTGCTTAGTGAATCATGTCACACAGTTAAAAAAAAAAAACCAGCAGCACTCGTGACAATAATTCAGTGCATTAGCATCATGCATTTACCGATAAATCATAGAAAATCATCTCACCACAATAACATCTAGAGAAAATAGGCAACCACTGGAGCAGATGTCAACCCTCCAAAGACTGTTTGGGAAGTTAATTAAAGTGTATCAGGGTGAAGGTGCTGTTAAATCTCTAAATGGGAGGCTGTTCCAAAGAGCAAGTATTACCATGTTTCCCCCAAAATAAGACCCTGTCTTATATATATTGTTTTGCCACCAAAAAAGGCACCAGGTTTTATTTTTTCGGGGAGGTGGGGTGTTGTCCACTGACTCACCTCACTTGCGTGGGTTGCCCCCAGCTTCCTTTTCGCTGTCAGAGGCCTTCAGGAACTTCTTCTGAAGTTCTGTTTCTGTTGTTTCCGGATTGAACCGGAGCTCTGTTATCGGCTGCAGAGGCCTTCAGGAAAGCCTTGCCGGCTTTGCAGGAGAAATGGGCTAGCAACTGTCTGTTGTGGCCCGTCAGCGGCCTGTGCAGCTAGTAGCTGATTCCGACAGCGAGGAGGCTGGTGTGGTGCTGCGCCAGCAGCCTATGCAGCTGGCGCTCGAGTCAGACAATGAGGAGGCTGGAGAAGATGTGGTGCCAGAGGCAGAGATTCAGCCGGGGCCTTCAGAACCCCCAGAAGCTCCCATAAGTGAAGAGGAAGAAGAGGAGGAGCCTCTTCTCGATGCACGGGCACGCAGAGCTGCCAAAAGGCAGGAGTGGCTCCTCAGGAGGAGGTCTCCTCGAGAATAAGGCTTGGGGCTAATTGGCCACTCCCTTAGCCTATTTAAGGAAGGAGGATGACTGAGGCAATTTGCAGGGAACAACTTCGTTCACTCTCCTTCGCGTCCTGATCTTAGTTCTCTTATCAGTTTCCTGCAAATTGCTTCTGGGCTTTCTGCCAACCATAGTAAGATTACGATTATTTATTCTTTGGATTCTTGTAGGCTGTTAAGAAAGTTAATTAACAGCCTTTATTTGAGAGAGACTGATTTAATTTAGTAAACTAAGGTTTGTACAGACTTTGTGTGTGCTGCGTTCTTTGGGGTCCGTAGCTGGGGCAGAACACTGTCCAAAGGTAAGTAGTAGGGCAGCTCCACCCCCCCAATCCCCACCCTAGCTTAATTTTTACCTGTGCACCCTGGATCTTAATTAGGGCTTGTTTTGGAGGTAGGGCTTATATTGGGTGCATGTGTAAAAATCAAGCTAGGACTTACTTTTGGGGTAGGTTGTATTTTTGGAGAAATGCAGTATCATAAAAAAAATACCCATTTCATTTCATCCTCCAAATCTTTCCAAGGAACCATGCACTATAAACACTTACAATGAGTGTGTTGGACAGGTGCAATGTATTTTGAAGAAAACTGTCCTGCTTCCGTTAAGTACAGGTAGTCCTTGACTTACGACCACAATTGTGCCTGATGTTTCTGTTGCTAAGCAAGACAGGGCTGGTAAGGAAACCCATTGTTTGATATGGTGCCCTTGTAAAATCAGCTGTATGACTGTGGAATGCTGCAATATATCTGGATCAATGAAAACAAAGGACTGGGGCGACATGATAGCAGTATTCCAGTTTTTGAGGGGCTGCTACAAAGAAGAGGGGGTCAAACTATTTTCCAAAGCACCTGAAGGCAGGACAAGAAACAATGGATGGAAACTAATCAAGGAGAGAAGCAACCTGGAACTAAAGAGAAATTTCCTAACACTGAGGACAATTAACCAGTGGAACAGCTTGCCTCCAGAAGTTGTGGGTGCTCCTGTTCTGTCCCCGTCTCACACATGCACACAAACAGTCAGCCAGGGGTTAAATAAACTGGCAGACAACCAATTCTTCCGATAAGAAGCTTGGCAGCAACCCAGTAGCTGCTTGCCAAGAACTTTACTCAGAAACAAAATACCCACAGTCAAGAATTGTCCAGTTCGTAAAGTAAATCCAAGGCCAATAATGTTGTTTCCAAAGATGAAATGTGACTCGATAGTAATTAGTTTTGTCCGTCACAGAGTCTGAATGGCCACCTCAGCCCCTTTTATACCCTGTGGGGTGTGGTCCAGTGACTCAGTTTAATCTCTGGCACGCCTTTTCTTCTGTTGTGCGAGCTTATCTCTGCGACGCTGCCGAAGATCCAGACAAGACTCATTTCCCTCATCACTGTCCACCTGTGGCTGCGTGGACGTGCTTGGCCCCGGCCCTATCTCTTGCCCTTCGGCGGACACTGAAGGCATTGCCAGAGAGGAGGGTCCTGGAGAGGGAGGCCTTGCCAACTCCTCTCCTTCACTCTCGGAGTCCTCTCCTGCCGATGACACAGGCTCAGGTAATGGAGCCACAACAGCTCCATCACTAGAGTTTTTCAAGAAAAGATTGGACAACCATCTGTCCTGAATGGTATGGGGTCTCAGCTTGAGCAGGGGGCTGGACTAGAAGACCTCCAAGATCCCTCCCAACTGTGTTATTCTGCTATATCCTCTATGGTTCAAACCCAAATCCTTAACATGATATCTACAAACAAATTCAAAGACTTCACAAAACCTACTGAAGCAACCTAGAAGTTTGATTGGGCTTTTTGAAAAGTCTCTTTTTTGTGTCTCTCTTTTTGTGTGCCTGTGTGTGTGTGCGTGCATGCATGCACATTGGAAGGACATATTTTTTTTTGGCAACAGTATTGCAACAAAGCTCCCCTTCAAAGTTTTGCAAAGCTCTAATTAAAGATACACACGAGTGTTCTTAGCTGGGATTTGTTCGGAAATGAATATTTTATAAAGGCAAAAATATTCTAAATACCACAATATGAATTATACTGAGATGCTGCTGAGAAACAGCAGAGTTTAAGATTGGAACGCTTCCTTCAGAATTCCTATAGCAAAACACGACGTAATAGCCCAGGGGCAGGCCGTTTTCACCCTCCTGGAGGCTTGAGGAAAGCCTCTGTTGTCAGGTTTCAATGTTATCTCAATTAAAATAAATTGCATTTCCAAACAGATAGTCTTTGAAGAAATTTTTCATTTTATTAAGCACAACAACCTGTCCCCGATTGTGGCGTAGCCAACTCTGACTTCCTGACCCCAAACCTTCCCTTTCCGTTCCCCAATTCTCTGCGTCTCATTGGCCCTCTTCCAAATCACTCTCCCCATATCTATTACTTCAGCTCCCAGGAATGTCCCCCCTCCCATCTCATCTCCTAGGGGATATTATCTTCAGGGAAAATAAGTAGGTGAGAAGTCAAGCGTCCTCTTGCCAGCTGCCCCCTCTTCTCCTTCTTATGTCAGCACTAGAGTAAATGCAGGTTGAAGTGCTGACATTTGTAGTCTGGGTGTTGTGGCCCCGCCCTCTGAGCCTATCTCATCGGAGGAAGAAAGCTCCGAACATGAGGAAGAGGAGTCAGCCAGGCCTCCCTCTCCAGGCCCCTCCCCTCTAGCACTGTCTCAGGTGCCGGCCGAGGGAGAGGAGATTCACTAGGAGCCAGGTGTCTCGGATGAGAGCGAAGGAGAGCCGTCATTCCTGGATGCACGCCAACGAAGGCGTGATAAACGGTTGCAGCAGTTAAGGAGGCGTGCTAGGGATTAGAACTGAGTCACTGGACCACACCCCAGAGACTATATAAGAGAGGGTGGTGGCTGGTAAAACTATGTGATGAACAAAAACGAACTCTGGCTAGTCACTTGAACAACGTCTGAAGCTGCCGAAAGGGATTTTGTTTTGCTGAACTATTTACAATGCATATGTAATTTTGTGTTATCTGTTGCAGTAAAAGCTCTTGGCAGACGGTGATTATATTGCTGCCAAGTTTGAGATAACGACCTGTGTGTGTGCCAAGTACTTTCTTAACCCTCGGCTGGCTGTGTTTGTGTGTGTGTGTGTGGATGGGGACAGATCACTGGGGAGGGCAAAAAACAGGCCTACTGGAAATACCAGAATTCCAGAAATTGGCCTGTTTCCGGTCTCCGGAGGGCCTCCGGTGCCCAGGGGCAAGCTGTTTTCACCCTCCTGGAGGCTTGAGGAAAGCCTCTGTAGTCTGGGGAGAGCAAAAAACAGGCCTACTGGAAATACCAGTATTCCAGAAATGGGCCCGTTTCTGGTCTCCGGAAGGCCTCCGGAGCTGGGGAAGGCTGTTTTTGCTCTCCCGGAGGCTCGAGGAAAGCTTCCAGAGCCTGGAGAGGGTGAAAATGCGCCCCCTCCACCGCCATGGTCCAGGAAGCTGACTAGGCCATGCCCCCACGCCCATGCCCACCCAGCAACTGGGCAGAGAACCAGTTGCTAAAATTTTTCAATCCCATCCCTGCTTTCCTGTCAACCCAGAGTTTACAAATATTCTCCTTGATTGGTAAAGCTCTTTCTATCTTAAATGAACTTCGGAACTCTTTCAAAGTTTTGTTTCCAATGTTTCCAAGTTTGCTGCCGATTCCTGATATTTTTCTCCCACCCTGCCCCCACCCCCAGCCTGGATTTTATCTTGTCAGCATTTTTAAAAATACAAACCACCTACTGTAGCTTTGTCACTTAGTTCTGGTTGGAAACGTAGGCTGGTTAAAATGCCACTCATCCTTTGTTTGGGAGAGGTGCAGAAACAAAATCTGGGAAAACAATGCCATGGAAAAAGTCCTATTTATTTGAAAAGAACTTGATAAGGGGAGGTGGGGGCTAATGAGAACCTTGCAGCCAGAGATTTCAGAAGTTGCAGATGAGATGCTACAGGCCTTAAAATAAAGGGAAAATAATTGTCACTCGGAGCTGCTTCACTTTGTCTACCCTCACAAAAAAACGCTGAAGCAGTGGGGACACCTGAATAGGTGTCTGAGACCAATTAACACGAAGTTCGATTGCTCTCTTGGACCAGAGATGTTGATTAGGTGAAAAAAAAAATAATTAGCAAGATGGCAACTGTGGAAAAATAAATGATTTTTTGTTCAGTTTCAGAGATAGGCCAAAGATGATGATGGGTGAAGGATCTCTGTCTTTCTCACCATAAAACGATAGTGACATCTAGATTATAACTTTCAGGCTTTCATGCCAAAAGCGAGACTAGAACTCACCCTCTCCTGGTGGTTTGCCCTAAACCCCCAAGGCCGGCTTTCACGCTTAAGGTGTGACTAGAACTCACCATCTCCTAGTGATTGGCCTGAAGTCATATAGTCAGCTTTTGTGCCTAAGGTGGGACTAGAACTCACAGACTCCTGGTGATTGGACGAAGGTCACCCAGCTAGATTTCATGCCTAAGGTGTGACTAGAACTCCCCATCTCCTAGTGATTGCCCTGAAGTCACACAGCCAGCTTTTGTGCCTAAGTTGGGACTAGAACTCACTATCTCCCAGTGATTGGTCCCAAGTCACCCAGCTAACTTTCATGCCTAAAGTGGGACTAGAACTCGCTGTCTCCTGGTGATTGGCCCAAAGACAGCCATCACTCTGTTCCTCTCTCAACCCATTTTACAGTGGTGTTATTTTGAGGAAAATACATGGAGGAATGAATATTAGATATTTTAAAAATAATAATGGTGTGATAAATATCAAATAAATAAATAAATGGATGGATGGATGGATGGATGGATGGAAGTCTGGATGGATGGAAGTCTGTTCCATTAAATGTGTTCAGCCTTGTCCTTTTGCACACTAAAAATATGACACCTGCAATTTAACTAATTTTTGCTCCTGGGTTCTCTTCCCAGTACAGTACCTGATGGAGTTTATTTAAATCTCCTTTTCTTTTTTTCCATTAGGGTAAAAATAACATTTTGAATTCCTGTCGAGTTTAATTACAAGCTTCAGTTTCCCACCTCCAGATTTGCCCTGATCCTCCTTCATTGTCTAAGAATCTAAGTTGAACAACATGTCATGATTTTCTTTGGGTAAAAATGTGCCTTCCTTCCTGCATAATTTCTTTAATTGTCAGAAATTCCACACAATTTTTACCCTTGAGAGCTCATTGTTCTCCAGAACTATAATATCAGATCATTTTAGTAGCTTTTTTGGAAGTTTTCAATAGACATCCTAAATATAATTTTATTATTGCCATGATTTATTCAATATTTCCCAACCTTGGGAAGTTTCAGAAGGGTAGACTTCAACTCCCAGAATTCCCCAATCATTGTGCTGACTGGGGAATTCTGGGAGTTGAAGTCCATCCCGCTTAAAATTCCCGAGGTTAAGAAACACTGACTTAAATGATGCCTCATTTCTTAAACTTCCATATATTCAAAATCCAAGCCAACCAAGGAACAGGTAGTCCTCAACTTATGATCGTTTGTTTAAAGACCATTGAAAATTACGATGGTCCCGATAAAAGTGAGTTACGACCATCACAGTGTCCCTGTGGCCATGTGATCAAAACTCAACTGCTTGGCAACCAGCCTAAACAAGTAGTCCTCAACGTACGACCATAATTTAACCCAAAATTGATGTTGCTAAGTGAGAAATTTGTTAAGTGACGTTTGCCCCATCTTACAACCATTCTTTTCACTGTTGTTAATGAATCATTGCAGTTGTTCAGTTAATAACATGGTTGTTAAGTGAATCTGGCTTCCCCATTGATTTTGCTTGTCAGATGGTCGCAAAAAGTGATCACATGATCCAACTGTCATAAATATGAGTCAGTGTGATCGTGTGTGACCACAGGGATGCCGCAATAGTCATAAGTGTGAAAGCGGTCATAAGTCACTTTTTTCAGTGCTGTTATCATTCTGAATGGTCACTAAATGATTGTAAACCGAGGACTTACTGTGTTTATGATTTTGTAAATTCTGGTCCCAATTATGGTTGTAAATCGAGGATTAACTATGTCACTTAGGAAATCCGTTTTGTGACAAACTGATCAACAAGTCACTTCACAAATTAATTCCTATTTAAGTATTAATTAGAGGGATGTGGTGGCTCTGTGGCTAAGATGCTGAGCTTGTCGATCAAAAGATCAGCAGTTCAGCGGTTCGAGTCCCTAGTGCCGCGTAATGGAGTGAGCTCCTGTTACTTGTCCCAGCTTCTGCCAACCTAGCAGTTCGAAAGCACGTAAAAAATTGAAGTAGAAAAATAGGGACCACCTTTGGTGGGAAGGAAACAGCGATCCGTGCTCCTTTGGCGTTTAGTCATGCTGGCCACATGACCACAGAGACGTCTTCGGACAGCGCTGGCTTTGAAACGGAGATGAGCACCGCCCCCTAGAGTCGGGAACGACTAGCACATATGTGCGAGGGGAACCTTTACCTTTAAGAGTTAATTATCTTCTTCTGAGGGAGATGGCTTGTTTGAAAATATGAAAAAATACAGTAAATAAAATAAGACTGTGACACTTCCTCTCTCCACATTTTAGGATGAAAACATCACAATTTTTCTTTTGATGAAGACTTGTTAAAAGGCCTCTGAACATCATGGGTTCACTTGAAATGACAAAGTTCCAGGAAGTTCATTTGCCAGAGACATTATGTGGCTGAATAAGCGTCCCTGTCAAAATGTCTACCAGTTAAATATCTTTCCCTGCCCTCAACTAGGGACCTATTGATCTTATCTTCTGTGACACTTCTGGATTTGCGTTTTGGTGTTAGAGCTCTGACAAAATTTTCCATTGTTTTCAGCTCCTTCACTACAGTGCTATTTGATCTGGAAATGTTTATAGTACGCTTTTGATCTTTTCTTTTTTTCCCTGTTTCTTACTGGAAGACGATATGGCCTGGCAGCCTTAAAATTTAGGCTGTGTGTTTAACTGAAAGTTTATGAAGGGACATAATAATAATAGAATAGGTAGACTTAGTGGGACATAATAGTAGAGTCAGTAGAATTGATTTGACTTGCCGTTTTGCTTCTGTAAGAATTGCTTTGCTAAGAATTGGAATTGCCTCTGCCATTTGCTTCTACCAGTGATCTAACGTCTGCTATCTTGTTTTTCGTACAACTCTGTGCCTGGTGGATATCTCAAGAAGCAGGGTTAGTTTATTTGATTTGTAGTTCATTTGATTTGTATACCGCCCTACTCCCGAAGGACTCAGGGCGGTGAACAGCCAAACAATAAAATACATAAATACAAAAAATTTAAAAAAACCCAGATAAAATCAAATTAAATCATTTTGGCCCGGACAGATTAAAACACCCCAATAATTTAAAAACAGATTAAAATTTACATATTAAAAGAGGGAGGAGATTAGGCCAAGCCCGCTTGATGGAACAAAAAGGTCTTCACAGCGTGGCGGAAGGTGCGCAGATCCGGGATCCTCCGTATCTCTGGGGGGAGCTCATTCCAGATAGTGGGTGCCCCCACAGAGAAGGCTCTCCCCCTGGAGGCCGCCAGTCGACACTGTTTGGCTGACGGCACCCTGAGGAGTCCCTCTCTATGAGAGGGTATGTCATGGTTTGGCAGGGTTACATCAGGCAAATACCTGTGTTGCCAAGCACTCAAATCCTCCTGTTCCTTGCTGCACTGCCAAAGGAAGGCATGGGCCAAGGGGGCAGAATTGGGTACTAAGCTGATGTCTCTGAAGATATAAAAGGACACCATACCTTCCCCAAGGTGTGACCTTTCACTGCATGCTCTTTGTCTGTATGTAGTGGTATGGTCTATCCAGCTCTTTGTACAAATTAAAGATGATATTTTTCTAAGCCTCTTCTTGGGTCTCTCTCTTCTGGTGACCCAATTACATTTTGGGACCTTACAGTTGTTTGAATTAGAAATGGAATTTTGAATGGGTTCAGAATGAGCAAGAACCCCTGGATAGGTGGTAAACCTTATGGAAGAAAATATATGTAGGCCTAGATTGAACCTGTGGTGTCTTTGATTGTTTTCTTGCAGACATTTCATTAGAAAAGATCATTTGTAGTTCCAAGCTGAACGGTGGGGTCCTTGGTGCTCTCTGAGCTTGGTGATTTTCTTGCAGATGTTTTGTAATCCAACTAAGTAACGTCATCAGTGCTGCAAGGGAGTGGGGTTTGCAGAGTGAAAGAAGAGGAGGAGAAGGAGGACTGCGGGGCCCTAGGTGCTTTCTGAGCTTGGTTGTTTTCTTGCAAACATTTCATTACCCAGCATTAT
This sequence comes from Arizona elegans, assembly GCA_022577455.1. Classification (NCBI taxonomy): domain Eukaryota; kingdom Metazoa; phylum Chordata; class Lepidosauria; order Squamata; family Colubridae; genus Arizona; species Arizona elegans. Next base: position 1,775,357 of record JAKOOJ010000049.1, read on the forward strand.
ACATCATCAGTGCTGGAAGGGAGTGGGGTTTATTTCCAAGGGACTTGTTCTGTCAGTGTTTTTTGTTGGAGTGTTGTTGTTGATTTCTTGAGTAGACTGATTGCCTGAGTTAGTAGTTGATGTTACCTCCGACAAGAAACAATGGTTGGAAACTAATCAAAGAGAGAAGCAACCTGGAATTATGAAGAAACTTCCCAACAGTGAGGACAATTAACCAGTGGAACAGCTTGCCTCCAGAAATCATGGGTGCTCCATTCACTGGAGGTTTTTAAGAAGAGTCTAGGCAGTCACTTATCTGAAATAGTATAGGTTCTCCTGCTTGAACAGGGGGCTGGACTAAAAGACCTCCAAGGTCCCTTGCACCTCATTCTACTCTTCTTCTCTCCTCTCCTCTCCTCTCCTCTCCTCTCCTCTCCTCTCCTCTTCTCTTCTTTCCTGTCAAAAGACTGTCAAGAAAATGTAGTTTGTTGAAGTGGGTGTCAAACTTATCAGTCAATCAATAAAATTAAAACCTGGGATCCATCACACACTGGTGCAAAAAATGCACTAAATTTTTAATCAGCAAGATACCAAGTAAGATAGCTGTTAAACTGATAGCTGTTCAGTTCACTTTTGAACTGAAGTGCCCCGACGTACTTTGGAAGCTGAAATAGTTGAGTTGGTTTCAATCCATCAGGTGTCAACTTCAAACCCAATCGGGACTGATGCCATTTTCGCACTTCTCAGTTGCCACACTGGATGGGGAGGGGAGTGAGGAGATTGGAACACCGATCTTTCTCGTGGGAACCAAGGTCATCCCTGCAGGGGTCGGATGAAAATAGGGGTGAAGTGGTTCGGGAATAACGAGAGGCACAAGCAAGCAAGTGACAACAGCTCTTTAATATACAGTGAGACTTCAGCAAAAACTCAGAGGCTGCAGCCCTCCTTATATACAATCCTGGAGAGACTGTCAGCCAATCAGAAACGTAGGCAGGTTTGAAACTCCCGCTTAAAAGTATCAATACATAACACCCCTCCCTTCCCAGAAGGCACTAACACTCAAAAATTAACATATGTACAAACAAAGTCTCGCAGGTGCTTAGGCTGAGTTCTCGCCCTAGTTGACCTGCGCAGTTCAGTGTTTGGTGAGGCGTCGAGCTGGTCGGAGGGACTCTTTGTCTCTCCCGGCTCCGCCAATGGAACCTCCTGGATTTTGTCCGGGGCGTGGTTATCCCCGGCTGGGAGTGGCGACTCGCTGGGGCGGCGCTGGAACCAGGGCTTGTCAGCTAAGTATTCTCGCGGCCCCGGGCTTGAGTTAGCTGTTTTGGAGAAGTGGTCATAGTTAGGCTCGGACATGTCTGTGTTGATGTTTGCCTCGCCAACCACCCGTTTCCTCAGTTGGTCTATGTGGCGCTTCCAGAGTCTATCTACCCCCACGTCCACCGTGTATGATTTTGGGCCTGTTATTCCCACTATGGTTCCTGCAACCCACAGAGGACCGCTGGCATAATTGCGAGCGAACACCGGGGACCCGACCTGAAACTGCCTTAAGCCACAGGTCTCTCCCTTAAAGTTTTCATGCGAATAGTTAGGGTGAAGCCTGTCCAACACGCACCGGAGCTTTCTCCCCATGAGGAGCTCTGCTGGGCTTCTCCCAGTTGCTGTGCATGGTGATGCATGCTGAACCGCAAGGAATTGATCTATCCTGGCCTGCCAGTCCCCATTGTCTAATCTGGACAGTGCTTCCTTGGCTGTCCTGACAAATCGTTCAGCCAATCCGTTGGAAGCCGGGTGAAATGGGGCTGATAGGGCATGGCGGATTCCCAGGCCGGCCAAGTAGCCTTCGAAAAGGGTTGCTGTAAATTGGGGCCCATTGTCCGATACCAAGGTATCCGGCAGGCCGTGGGTGGCGAACAACTTTCTTAGGGCCTTGATAACCGCTTCGGCCGTTGTGGATGGCATTAATACAATTTCGAGCCATTTTGAAAAGGCATCCACTACTATTAAAAACGTTTGGCCATGGAACGGGCCGGCAAAATCAATGTGGATCCTCCCCCATGGGCCTTTTGGTTTCTCCCACTCTCGGATGGGCGCTACTGGGGGATCGGGGCGAGACTCCTGGCAGGGTCTGCACTTCCCCACCCACTCGGAAATGACCTGGTCCATGTTGGGCCACCAGACATAGCTGCGGGCTAAGCACTTCATCCTAACGATGCCAGGATGCCCTTCGTGCAATAACTCTAAAACTCTATCTCGTAGTTTTGTTGGAATTACCACCCTGTCACCCCACAGTAAGCACCCCCCTTGCGTAAACAGTTCATTTCGTTTGTTGGCAAACCCTTGGTACTCCTCCCCGACCACCTTGTCCGGCCACCCTTTCAAAACCCAACCCATAACAGTCCGGATAACAGGGTCTCTATTTGATGCCTTCGCCACCTCGCCGGAGGAGATGGGCCCCAAGGTTAGCGTGTCTAACAACAGGACGGAGGTTTCCGGTGTTGGGTTGTCCAGCAGGTCGGGAAGGGGGCAACGGCTAAGGGCATCTGCATGACCCAGGGTCCGCCCAGGCCGATGGACGAGCTGGTACGAGTAGGCCGATAAGAAAATCGCCCATCTAGTTAAACGGGGGGAGAGGGCAGCGGGGGTTGGCCTGTCGCCTGCTAGCAGTCCTAGCAATGGTCTATGGTCAGTCACAAGTTCGAATTTTCGGCCATAGAGGTATTCGTGGAACTTCTTAACCCCCGCAATCGCAGCCAGAGCCTCTCTGTCCAATTGGCTATAGTTTTGTTCTGTGCTGGACAGAGTTCGGGAGTAGAAGGCAATGGGTGCCTCTAGGCCGTTCGGCAGTCTATGGCCTAGGACGGCACCAACTCCTACGGGGGAGGCGTCGCAAACTAAGACGAGCGGCAGCTCTGCATTGTACTGGATCAGGAAACTGTCCTCAGATAGGAGTTTTTTTACTGCCTCAAAAGCGGCCGCTTGCGGTTTCCCCCAGACCCATGGTACATTTTTCCCTAAGAGTTTGTGAAGGGGATCAGCGATCGTGGCCTTATCTCTTAGGAACATTGAGTAGAAATTGAGCAGTCCAAGGAAGGCTTGGAGCTCAGCTTTGGATTTGGGGGCTGGTGCGCTTTTGATGGCTCTCACCTTGCTTTCGGTAGGGTGGATGCCTGTGCCGTCCACCCTGTACCCCAGAAATTCTACTGAGGGAACCGCTATCCTGCACTTGTTCTTTTTAAGTCTTAGTCCCGCTTCTCTGAATCTGGACAGGACGTTCCGTACCCTGTCCCCTAGCTGGTGTTCGTCTTGGGCGCTGACTAAGACGTCATCGAAATAGGGGACTACTCCCGGAAGTCCTTGCAACAGGCGCTCCATGGTGCTTTGAAATAAGCCGGGTGCGACGCTCACCCCAAATTGGAGCCTGGTGCATTTAAATGCACCCCTATGAGTCACGATCGTTTGCGCCTCTGCCGTGGCGTCGTCGACCGGTAACTGTTGATAGGCTTGGGCCAGGTCTAATTTGGCAAAATTTTTTCCGGGGCCTAGGGAGTGTAGTAGATGGTGCACGATCGGCACCGGATAGGCGCTCGGCTGCAAAGCCTTGTTGATCGTGCACTTGTAGTCGGCGCAAATTCTGATTGAGCCGTCGGACTTAACTGGGGTGACTATGGGGGTCTCCCACTTGGCATGGTCAACGGGAACCAACACCCCTTGCTTAATCAGTTTGTCCAGTTCTGCATCGATCTTTGGTTTCAATGCGAACGGCACTCGTCTGGCCTTCAGTCTTACTTGGGCTACGTTGGGGTCTAAGTTTAGTGAAATAGGGGTCCCCACATACTTGCCCAACGTGTCCCCGAAAACGTCCTGGAACTCGGACAGGAGGCTGTCTTTCAGGGTTGACTTGGACATCAGGTGGACGCCGGTGAAGCCCATGCCAAGGGCTCGGAACCACCCCATGCCCAGGAGGCTCGGCAGCTGCTTCGTGACGATGGTCAGCGGCAGGTCTCTCTCGTAGTCTCCGTAGGTGACCCGGAACGTGCCCACGCCCTCGAGGGGGACTCGGTTCCCCTGGTAGTCTAGGATGCGCAGTCTCTGTCTGGAGAGTTGATCCTTCCGGAACGACGGCAGGAGAGTCTTTAGGGTTGTCCACGACATGATGGAGAGAGCTGATCCGGTGTCGATCTCCATCGAGCACGGTCTTCCGTTGATTTCGACCACCGTGCTGACTTTGTCCTCGACCGTTGTGCTGGCCTGGTCGATGTGTATGCTGCGGCCATCTCGCGGTTCAAATTCGTGCCGTTTTTTCACGCCACCTTCTCTCGTTGGCTGCTTCTGGCGCGCTGATTCCGGTTGGTTGCGGCGCTCACGTGGTTTGAGACTTCGGGGCAGAATGGCTCTGCAGACTCGCGCCAAGTGCCCTTTCTTCTCGCAACGCCTGCAAATAGCCTCTCTGTATTTGCAGGACAGTCTATCATGGTGCCCACCACAGCTGGGACAGCTTCGCCGGGGGCTGCCAGTGTCTTTTCTCCGGTGCTCTGTTCGGAAGACGTCCTCATCCGACTCAGACTCCGAGCTGGATCCGGCGTCTTCTCTGTGCACCGGGGCAGACTTGGGGCTGTCTTTGCTGGTCGGCGGATGCTGTAGCGTTTCAGCGGCCTTTGTGGAGGCTTCGTGAGCCCTGGCCTCGTCAAGGGCTCCGGCAAGCGTCAAATCAGGCTTGGCGAGCAGACGCCGTTGCAGCCTAATGTCCCGAACACCACAGATCAGTTGCTCAAGCAACGCATCATCCAAGTCTCTGTAGTCGCAATGAGTTGCGGCTTTTCTCAGGCTGGCCATGTACGCGCTGACCGGCTCTCCCTCTCGTTGGACGCGCTGCCTCAGTTGGTATCGCTGCACGAACTTGGAGGGGACGGGAGTGTAGTGAGCCCGGAGAGTTGCCATCAGGGTGTCCCATGAGACTGTTTGAACCGGCGTGGGCTCACACAGTGACTCGGCCATCTCGAACACGTCCGGTCCGCAGTGGCTTAGGAATAGGGCTCTCTTTCGATTAGCCGAGAGGCCCTGCATGTCGCTGGCTTCTAACGAGCATTCAAACCTCGTTAGGTACGAGACCCATTTTTCGCAGGTCGGATCAAAAGGCTTGGGCGGAACGTAGGCAGACATGTCCGGTGTGTCTCCTGTGGTTCGCCTCGTCGCCTAGCTGAAGCTCGTGGTCTCACTGGTTGGCTTCTTGTAGCCTCTATCCCACCTTCGTCGCCAATGAAGTGGTTCGGGAATAACGAGAGGCACAAGCAAGCAAGTGACAACAGCTCTTTAATATACAGTGAGACTTCAGCAAAAACTCAGAGGCTGCAGCCCTCCTTATATACAATCCTGGAGAGACTGTCAGCCAATCAGAAACGTAGGCAGGTTTGAAACTCCCGCTTAAAAGTATCAATACATAACACCGGGTGTGCGTAAGGAGCCCGCCAAATGACTTTATTGGACAACGTGACCGGCAAGACATGGAGAGGGGAGTCATCTGCTATTTTAATTATACTGTAACCCCGGGGAATATTTAGAGTTGGTTTTGCATTTAAGCGTGTCGATTTGATGCACCCAATAAAGATCTTCTTTAAGGAAGATTCCTGATTTGTTTAGGCTCGTTAGTCAGAACCGTGACAGAAAGGAGAATTAAGTCTCCTCAGTTGTACGAGAAGGTGCTTAATCACATTGTGGAAAACACTTCATTAGTGTCAATCTTCTTTGTATTCTGTTCTTACTTCAAGGAAATCATAATACACAAGGTTGCCTCTTTACCTTTACCTGAACACTCCAGTGAGTTTCACAGATCTGAGGATTAATGATTGGCAGCAAATCAATGAATAAGTTTTATCCCTAAGTAGGATTTCAAACTAGAATCTCCACAGTTGACATTTAACATGTGATTTGCACCTTGTGATGATAATGATGATAATTTTGCATTAATAAATAAAATAGTTTGTATTATCCTAAGTAAAAATTAGGTGTTCGTGTATATCTAAAATAGTTCCCAATTTGATTCTGTATAGAAAATGAAATCTTGTCTCTCTTTATAATTTTACATTTTTGCTTTTTCTAAAAAAAGACCCCAAAAAACCCACGCCAAAATCCATTCTGTTGTTTTCTTTACCATCAAGATAATAATTATATTGAGTTGCCTTAATATGCAGCATTAACGTTGTTCCAGTATTTTAAAATTGGAGCATTATATTATTAATACTAAACGAAGTGATTGAATAAACAAAATTGAGAAAAGGAACCAAATTGCAACTAATATTTTTACCAACTGCTTTAACAATGTATTATATGCAAAATCTTGACTATTATCTGTGTTAAATATTCCCATGTACCAGCGGAATCTAATAGCTATCTTAAATATTATACCTGACAGCTGGTATACTTCTATTTTGATTATACAAAATTTGACATGTGAATTTTTGGTGGTAAATTTTTAAACTAATCAATTGTTATAATTTTAATTTTCTTAGATATTTTACAACATTAGACTTGGAACTAGTATTAGATCATTTAATTTAGTAGGTCAATTTAATATTTGACTTAAGTTACACAGTGTCAGATTTTAAAATTATAAATGTATGCACTTAAAGCACTTAATTGCTTTTAATTTTATCGCTGTTTTATACTATTAATCTTATAGCAGCATATTGACAGATTAATAGACTTATTTACTTGTTTAAAGATTGAAATTTCATTGGTGTTTTATGATAACCAGAAGGAGAAACTAAATTTCAGGATTAATGTCATATTGCTTACTTTCTGCTGTTTGAGACATAAATAAATCAACGGATACCAATTGTTAATATTGTCAGAAAGGTAAAAATTAATCTTTGGTAGATTTTTTTTTAAATAGATCTTTATTAATCTTTTTATAGGTCTTAGCAAACTCAGTAATCACATTTTTTTTTTTTAGCTGCCTGGCAAATCTGGAGCCTTTGAAATGCTGAATATTAGCAACTTCATCCAAGATTGATGAAAGTATAATAAGTTGACCTCTGCAGTCTTTCCTAGTCATCCCCCCCCCCCTTTTCCATTTAAATAATGTCTCCCGCTTTCAGGTGGTTCAGAAAGAAATTCGGTCCCACAGAGAGGACCTCCTTAGGGTGCCGTCGGTCAAGCAATGCCGACTGGCGGCCCCCAGGGGGAGGGCCTTCTCTGTGGGGGCACCCGCCCTCTGGAACGAGCTCCCCCCAGGAATACGACTAATCCCAGACCTCCGTACCTTCCGTCGAGCTTTGAAGACCTTCAAGCTGGCCTGGCTTAAAATTTTTAAAGGGTTTTTAAGGGTAATGGGTTTTAATACTTCGGGAAGCCAATTGGATTTAATTCTGTTTTAAATTATTTTAAATTTTGTATTGTATGTATTTTAATTTGGCTGTGCACCGCCCTGAGTCCTTCGGGAGAAGGGCGGTATACAAATTTAAATAATAATAATAATAATAATAATAATAATAATAATAATAATAATAATAATAATAATAAATTAGACTCTGGCTGGACAGCATTGAGCACTTCATATGACATAAGAATTGGGAGAAACAAACAATGCAATTATGGTCAGAAAACAAGACTATTAGGCAGACTGACTGGTCTGGTTTTTGCGGGCAAGCAAAGAACTAGATGTATGGTTTTGATATCTGCACAAGTGTATTGCTGTGTCTATTGCTACCCCTGATTGCCTATCAAGAGTTGTCTACTGATTTTAATCGGGATTGCTTATTTTGTGGGGTCCTTGGTTAAAAGGGAGGAGGAGAAGGGTGGGGGAGAAGGAGGAGGAGGAGAATAACAAGGAGGAGGAGAGGGGAGGAGGAGGAGAATAAAAAGAAGATGATCAGATGAAGGAGGGGAAGAAAAAGGAGAAGGAGAATAAAAAGAGGAGGGGGAGGATTGTGGGGTCCTTGGTAATGCCATCATTGCTAGGAGGGAGTAGGATTTGCAGAGAGGAAGAGGAGGGGGGAGGGGAAGGAGGAGGGACAACTATGGGACTCTCGGTGCTCTCTAAGCTTGATTGTATTCTTCCGGACGTTTCATTACCCAACTAGATAACATCATCAGTGCTAAAGGGAGTGGGGCAGTGGTGGGTTGCTACCGGTTCTACCCAGATCGGCGAACTGGTAGCGGCGGTGGGAGGCTCTGCCCACCCGCACCGGATACTTCTGCGGATGCGCAGAAGTATCGCGCATGCGCACAAGCGTGCATGGGCGCACAAGCGAACCAGTAGTGACGGTAGAGCATACAGGGCACATCAGTAACATCCTGAGGTAAATCAAACAGCATGCAGAGCACACAGAAGAAAAAGGCGGGAAAAAAGGGAAACTCCCCCTCCACACCTACAGCAACCAATCACAGTGCAGATTGCCTCACGTGGAATCCAGCCCTCTCCAATCAATCAACTATAACTGTATGTTCTGGCTCACTGAACAATCTCACTGTTCCAGCCACGAAATTTAAAATATCTTAACAATATGCAAGCCAGTTCTTCAGTGTTGTCACAATGCCAGCATACAAAGAAAAGGGCTTCTCTAATTATATTGTTGCAAGCCAGGGCTTTTATTATGGGTTCCCCTGTATGGTACCATTATAAAAAAAAGAACTTAATATTCTTATTGTTACTCTTTTATAGCCTGGACCGGATAACATTTGAAATAAAGACAATGAATTTGACTGTTTGGCTTCCTTCCTCCTTGAATGGATTAATCTGAAGTCCTGTCCAACCTTTTCATGGACACATTTGATGATTCTAGGCAATTTAAACCCAACGGCATCAGCCAAATTTAATAAATACAGCTATTCAGAGGAACTTTATCCAGCCCCCTTAAAAATCTGGAAAAAAGAAAAAGAGGCAAGAATACAGATTTGAAAGAAATCCATCATGGATTTCAGGGAGAGCAAAAATGAACGGAAAGATTGGGTGCAATGAACACAGCCTGTTATTCTCTTCAATTTTCTTCTGAAAAATGATCTTTAAAAGACATATTTGGGGAGTGGGGGGAAGGCTTTGACAAAAAGATGTATATGATAAATGTACCGAAGAGGTATCTATTAGACATTTCTATTGTTTTATTGTTTTATCTATAAAACATATAAATTACCCCTTTCCAGAAACTCTGGATGTGCAAACATCTAAATATAGAACAGAGGAGCAATGCAAAAAAAAACAAAAAACAAAACAAAAAAACCATCAATCCTTTAAACATAAAAAAATATTAATGGCATAGATCTTTTGCCAGGTGCTTAATGATAAAAAATTAGCACTTCCAAGCTTCCTCTAATATGAGGTGGTTTTATTCCTGTATGTCCTTCTTTTCTAGCTAGAGATTTTTGTGCTTTCCAGAACTGTTTTTAAATCTCAGTTACTTGAGTGTCCTTTATGCCATTCCGCTAAATTAGCATTTCTTTCCAGTAGCCATTTTAGTATAATTCAATTACCAAGGAATGTGGCACAAGAGACACAGCTGGAAACCGCAATTGGTTATGTGACAAAACCGAGGCTTGGAGGACACTACTTTTCCCATGTGCCTGGTGATCCAGAAGCCACGTGAGCTCCCAGCTTTGGCCGATGTCAGTAAAATATTACATAAAAGGATTCATAAAGGTACACAGATCCTGTTATAAAAAGTTGCTGCAGATCAGAATGAATGCTGGTAGTCTTGCAAGGAAGGAAAGGAAAGGAAAGGAAAGGAAAGGAAAGGAAAGGAAGGGAAAGGAAAGGAAAGGAAAGGAAAGGAAAGGAAAGGAAAGGAAAGGAAAGGAAAGGAAAGGAAAGGAAAGGAAAGGAAAGGAAAGGAAAGGAAAAAAAGAGAAAGAGAGGAAAGAAAAGAAAGGAAAGGAAAGGAAAGGAAAGGAAAGGAAAGGAAAGGGAAAGGAAAGGAAAGGAAAGGAAAAGAAAGGAAGAAAAGAGAAAGAGAGGAAAGGAAAGGAAGAAAAGTGAAAGGAAAGGAGAAGGGAGGGGGAGGGGAGGAAAGGAGAGGAAGAAAAGAGAAAGGGAGGGAAAGAAAGGAAAGGAAAGGAAAGGAAAAGAAAAGAAGAAAAGAGAAAGAGGAAAGGAAAGGAAAGGAAAGGAAAGGAAAGGAAAGGAAAGGAAAGGAAGAAAGGGAGAAAAGGAAAGGAAGAGAAAGGGAGAAACTGAAAGTCAAGGAAAGGAAAGGGAAAGAAAGAGAAAGGGAGAAAAGAGAAAGAGAGGGAAGGAAAGGGAAGGAAAGGAAGAAAAGAGAAAGAGAGGGAAGGGAAGGGAAGAGAAAGAGAAAGGAAAGGAGAAGGGAGGGGAGGAGAGGAGAGGAAAGGAGAGGAGAGGAAGAAAAGAGAAAAGGAGGGAAGGGAAGGGAAGGAAAGGAAAGAAAGAGAAAGGGAGAGAAGGATAGTCAAGGAAAGGAAAGGAGAGGAGAGGAGAGGAGAGGAGAGGCAAGGAAAGGAAGAAAAGAGAAAAGGAGGGAAGGGAAGGAAAAAGAAGGGAAGGGAAGGAAAGAAGGAAAGAAAAGAAAAGAAAGAGAAAGGGAGAAAAGGAAAAAAGGAAAAAAGGAAAAAAGGAAAGGAAAGGACAGGATCTTGGAGGTCAGGCAGAAGACCCTCTCCTGCTCAGGCAGAAGACCCTCTACCGTTTCAGACAAATGGTTGTCCACTCCAATCTGTTCTTAAAAGCCTCCAGTGTTGGAGCATCCACAGCTTCTGGAGGGGAGCCATTCCATGGATTCATTGTTCAAAATGTTTAATTAGCAAGAGGCCATATTTTGGACAATTATACAATTTGTGTGCTAATCCACATTTTTTTCAAGGACCTTCTCCATTACAGGCAGTGCCTGACTTACACCTGTTTGTTTAGTGACCTAAGTTACAATAGCACTGAAAAAAGTGACTCGTGAGTGTTTTTCATACTTATGACTGTTTGCAGCATCCCCATGGTTACGTTATCAAAATTCGGATGCATGGCAACTGGCTCCTATTTATGACGGTTGCAGTGTCCCAGGGTCGTGTGATCACTTTTTGCGACCTTCTGACAAGCAAAGTCGACGGGGAAGCCAGACTCACTTAACAACTGTGTTACTCACTTAACAACCATATTACTCACTTAACAACTGTAGTGATTCACTTAACAACTGTGGCAAGAAAGGTCATAAGGTGGGTCAAAACTCATTTAATAACTGCCTCGCTTAGCCACAGCAATTTGGGGCTCCATGTCAGTCGTAAGTTGAGGACTTCCTGTAATTGTGAGACTTTGTGCTTTCTCAAGTGTTCTGCTTCCATTTGGATCATTTTTTTTTGTGTATGTCACAGTTAGTCAACGCAAAAGGCTTTGGGCAGGTTACAACACGAGAACACTGAGCGTGTAAACAAGAGGAATAAAACCAAACGATACGTTTCAAAAACTCACCCCTAATAATAGATCAATTCTCTGCCAAAATAGGTGCTAGTACAATTTAATTGAGATTGAAAGTCCTGGAAAATACAATTGTATTGAACTGTATTTACTAAAAGGCACAAGAAAGGACTTTATACACTTCAGGGGGTGAAAAGTTCCAAAGTGTCAGATTGCCACAGATTTTTAAATGAGAATCTGAACCACTTAATCCCCATCGAGAAACAGAGTTTCCTCAAAAGAGTGAAAAAACAGGGCATAAATCTGTGGGGAGCATCCATAGCTCCATTTCTATAGCTTAGTGTAGGGGTTAATTTGTTGGCCTAGAAACCGGGAGATGGTGAGTTCTAGTTCCACCTTAGGCATGAATGTTGGCTGGGTGAATTTGGGCCAATCAGCTGGAGACAGTGAATTCTAGTCCCACCTGACTCATGAAAGTTGGTAGGGTGACTTTGGGCTAATCACCAGGAGTCTGTGAGTTGTAGTCCCATTTTAGGCATGAATGCTGGCTGGGTGAATTTGGGCCAATCAGTTGGAGACAGTGAATTCTAGTCCCACCTGACTCATGAAAGTTGGTAGGGTGACTTTGGGCTAATCACCAGGAGATGGTGAGTTCTAGTCCCGTTTTAGGCATGAAAGCCAATTGGGTGACTTTGGACCAATCACCAGGAGACTGGGAGTTCTAGTCCCGTTTTTGGCATGAAAGCCAGCTGGTGACTTTGGGCCAATCATCAGGATATGGTGAGTTCTAGTTCTATCATAAACATGAATGCTGGCTGGGTGATTTTGGGCCAATCACCAGGAGTCAAATGAGTTCTAGTCCCACCTTAGCCGTGACAGTCAGCTGGGTGACTTTGGACCAATAAAATAAGTAAAATCTGTCTGCACATTTGTACCAAAGTGAGTTGACTTTTATTTTCCAAAATCCCAAATACCATTTTTCTGGAGCAAAGAGAGTGCAATTTTGACCACAGATTAGGTATACAATGGAGACTGAATTTGGTCTTGCCATTTGGATATAAGAAATGCATAAAAATGGTATTGTAATTCTTAAAAGATGTAAAATATATAATATAGACTTCCTTTAAACCATGGCAAGAAAGGTCGTAAAATAGGACAAAATTCACTTAACAACTGTCTCAGTCAACAACAGAAATTTTGCATCCAATTATGGTCCTAAGTGATACGTATGTGTATCCTTGGTGCATCCCCATAATGCCATCGATTGTGTGCTAATGTTGACAACAACAATTTCCCCTTTTAACAATAATCCCATCTTGATAAAAATAATTATAGCCCATGTTTATCAATAGGATTATTTTAGTAGCAGTTATTATTACTTTTACAATAATTATAATAATTCTAACGTTGTTCTTATTAAGGGCCAGACAAAAGGGTGAATCTCACGTACAACTAATCCAGATTTAAATATCCATCTCTTCCCTTATAAAAGATGGAGAAACATACGGATTAATATTTTTATTTTATTTTTTGCAAAATTGCAGAGAACATCCTGTGGAGCCCCAAGGCTCCATAAAAACGAGCAAGTTAGAAAAATAAAACTAATGAATACATGGCACTAAAGGCAAGGAAGACCCTTCTTAAATTGGCTCAAAAATTTGGTCCCGGGGGAATGAAGACATTTCTTTGGAAAAGGATTTAGCATTTTAATCCTATTTGTATTGTGCACTTGGTTATTGTACATTTCTCTGCGTTGGAAAGCAGGAAGACAATTTATTGGGTGATTTCTACATGGTCAATCCTGCCAGAGAATTTGTGGCATTAGCCCCAAAGGCACTTTTTAATTCTAATTTATAAGGATATGAACTTGCTTAATGCTGTTTAACACACTCGTACACAGACGGGCTTTCTGAGGCAGGATCAGTAACAAGTGGTTTCCAATGGAATAAAAGGATTTAGAACAAATAAGGCAATAAAAGACTCTAAAAGCAACGTGCTTAAGGCTTCGAGGCCTCAAAAGTGATTCTATCAAAATAGCTTTGACTGAAGCGGGTCTGAAAACAGCAAGGCGAGTTTAATGAAAAAGCCAGGAGATATAAATGGGTTTTAAATTGGTAATGAAAATTTGAAAATACATAGCAGGAAAGAACAAATCCTTAATACTAACAAATTAATACCCTCCCTCCCTCCCTTCTTCCCTCCCTCCCTCCCTTTTTTCTTCTTTCTTTCTTTCTTTCTTTCTTTCTTTCTTTCTTTCTTTCTTTCTTTCTTTCTTTCTTTCTTTCTTTCTCTTCCTCCTTCCCTCCCTTGCTTCCCTCCTCCCTCTCTTCCTTTCCTTCCTTCCTTCCTTCTTTCCTTCCTTCCTTCCTTCCTTTCTCTTCCTTCCTTTCTTTTCCCTCCTTCCTTCCTTCCCTCCTCCCTCCCTCCCTCTCCCTTATTTATTTATTTATTTGTTTATTTGTTTATTTATTTATTTATTTATTATTTATTTATTTATTTATTTATTTATATGCTGCCTTTCTCCAGAGACTCAGGCGGCTTACAATGCGTTAAGCAATAGCCTTCATACTTTTGTATATTTTATACAAAGTCAGCTTATTGCCCCCACAAACCGGGTCCTCATTTTACCTACCTTAGAAAGGATGGAAGGCTGAGTCAACCTTGAGCCTTGAACCTTGAGAATTGAACTCGCAGTAATTGCAGGCAGCTGGAAGTAGCATTAGTCTGCTGCACCACGCAGGCTATTTAATACTTCCTTTCCTTCCTTCCTTCCTTCCTTCCTTCCTTCCTTCCTTCCTTCCTTCCTTCTTCCTTCCTTCCTTCCTTCCTTCCTTCCTTCCTTCCTTTCTCTTCCTTCCTTCCTTCCTTCTCTCCTTCCTCCCTTGCTTCCCTCCTCTCCTCCCTCCCTCCCTTTCTCCCTCTTCCTTCCTTCCTTCCTTCTTTCTTTTTTCTTTTCCCTCCCTCCCTCCCTCCCTCCCTCCCTCCCTCCCTCCCTCCCTTCCTTCCTTTTTCTTTCTCCCTTCCTCTCTCCCTCCCTCCCTTCTTTCTACCTTTAACTTCATCTTCCTGCACCCAAAAACAGATTGCAATCAAGCTATAATTGAGCCGCAGTGGAGCAGTGGTTAGGGGGCAGTACTGCAGGCTACTTCTGCTGACTGCCATCTGCCTGCAATTTGGCAAGTTCAAATCTCACCAGCTCAAGGTTGACTCAGCCTTCTGTCCTTCCAAGGTGGGTAAAATGAGGACCCAGATTGTTGGGGGCAATATTATGCTGACTCTGTAAACCGCTTAGCGTGGGCTGTAAAAGCACCGTGAAGCGGTATATAAGTCTAAGCGCTATTGCTATTGAAATTTAGCTTTAATTATACTTATGTATATAAAAAAAGAAGACATTCAAACAAAGCTCCCTCTATTCTGCAATGGACAAACCAACTTGGTGAATTCCCCCCAATGCCCCAAAAACAATTGCATCTTTTTCCATCATTCAAGTGCTATGAAACAAATGACAAATCTTGGAAACTCACAAACCTCATCAGTCCTCACAATCATTTTTCAATCTTTGCAGCCGTGCCAGGGCAGAGGTGAAGGGAAATTAGAAATCTATTGAAGAGCAAGCGAGACATCAAAGGATTTTGATATCCGGTCCAAAACAGATTTGGAAAGCGGGAGAATGCTTAAGTTTTGTCCCTGTTTTTCATCCGATTGCGTATTTCTCACAACACAACCAGCGCAGAAGAATTGAACACGGTGGAAGCGTTCCCTCCAGATTCCTCCTGCTGTTGTGAGCTGTTACATCTCTTTAAATTTCCCCTCCTAGAATTTGCAATGAGGTAAGCTACAAATCTCCCTGCAGAAAACTCCACATTTGCTCAAATCTGCCACATCTAAGTCCCGAAATATCAACAGCATCTTGCGCTGGCTTTCCCGTCGGGATCGGGATCTTGTTAATCCCTGAAGGACCTGTCATCTCATTTCACGATTGAGGCGTGATGGAGACGCATCTGCACCTTGGATGCTGAAATTTACATTTCAAATGGAGGCTGAGTAAATATCAGGGTGACGTGCGTGGGAAGGGCTCCGAAGTGGCTGTTGTAGCTCCGTTACCTGAGCCTGTGTCATCGGCAGGAGAGGACTCCGAAAGTGAAGGAGAGGAGTTGGCAAGGCCTCCCTCTCCAGGACCCTCCTCTCTGGCAATGCCTTCAGTGTCCGCCGAAGGGCAAGAGATAGGCCCGGGGGCCAAGCACGTCCACGCAGCCACAGATGGACAGTGATGAGGGTAATGAGTCTTGGCTGGATCCACGCCAGTGTTGCAGAGATAAGTGCGCGCAACAGAAGAAAAGGCGTGCCCGAAATTAGGCTGAGTCACTGGACCACACCCCACAGGATATAAAAGGGAGCGTGGTGGCCAGTCAAACCTTGTGATGAACAAAGCTGAAAGCTTCCACGCCATTCTGCATTGCCGGACTTTTGGCTATAGACTTTGCTGGATTATCTCTGGACTTGATTGTAATTATTGAGCTGTTTCTTTTGATGTATCAGAAGTGGGGAGAAGTTATCTCTCCTCTTCGTAAATAATAAACTCTTGGCAGGCAGCCACTAGGTTGTTGCCAAGTTCCGTTATCATAAGGAAAAGGATTTTGCCGGCTGGTTTGGTCTTTAACTCTTGAACATCTGTTGGTGTGTGTGTGTGTGGGACAGGGGCAGAACAGTGGCAGCAGGACCAGCCCGAACAATTGGCAAATATTCTCAGATGAAAGCAAAGGGGAAGAAACATCTTTCTAACCTCCCCAAAAACAATCTGAGCTCAGCGATGTTCTGACTTCGCAATTGTGTTTGCGACTGTCAAAACTCGAGAAGAAAGGAATGGTAGATGCAGGGGTGGGTTTTGGGGGGTTCGCAGGGGTTCGGGAGAACCTCTAGCTAAGATTCTGTGCAGTTCAGAGAACCCCCAAATCCCACTCCTGGCTGGCCTCGCTCTGCCCTGCCTGCCCCTTCCCTCCCAGGAGTCCCCACATGGCCCGTTTTGGATGCAGGTAAGTGCAACGCACATGTGCAGGCTCAGGAAGGGTGAAAAACAGGCCTACTTCCAGAAGGCCTCTGGAGCCTGGGGAAGATGTTTTCGCCCTCTTGGAGGCTAAAGGAAAGCCTCCGGGGCCTGGGGAGGGCAAAAATGCTCCTCCCTCCCGTTGTGGTGCAGGAGGACAACTAGTCCACACCCACCATGGCCATACCCACCCAGTATTCTGTTCCCGTCTCACACACGCACCCCCACAGACAGGCAACAGTTAAAGAACTCAGCTGACAACAGTTTATCCGGTATCAGAATTGGCAGCAACCCAGGGTCTGGCTGCCAGGTATTCTTTACTCACGAGGGGGGAGTTTCTCCCTTCGTCCGGGAACAAAGCCAATACACAATAATCAACAAAGTCCAGTAAATACAAAGAAGGTCGTCTGACATCTGTTTTTTGCTTGTCACAGAGCTGAACCGGCCACCACACCCCCTTTTATACCCTGTGGGGTGTGGTCCAATGACTCAGCCTAATCCTTGGCATGCCTCTTCTTCTGTTGCGCGCGCTTATCTCTGCGACGCTGCTGAGGATCCAGCCAAGACTCATCTCCCTCATTACTGTCCACCTGTGGCTGCATGGATGTGCTTGGCCCCGGGCCTATCTCTTGACCTTCGGCAGACACCAAAGGCATTGCCAGAGAGGAGGGTCCTGGAGAGGGAGGCCTTGCCAACTCCTCTCCTTCACTCTCGGAGTCCTCTCCTGCCAATGACACAGGCTCAGGTAACGGAGCCACAACACCCAGCAACCAGGCAGAGAGCCCCTTGCTATAATTTTAGAAGCCCACACCTGGGTAGATCTGGCACGTGTCATAGGAACACAGTTTGAAAAATGTAGGATGAGAATTGAACCTGGTATTGTGAGAGGAATCGAGGATTGTCAATTGGATTAGTCAATCCATTTCCTTCTCTCCATTGTTGGGAAAAAGGTCAGCCTGCTCTGGTTGTGCAGGGCTGTTTCTCCACCTTGGAGAACTTCAGTTCTTCTGAAAAGCATCAGGTTACTTAAGAGGGACTTTCGTAGAGATTTGGGGTTGAGAATTACGCCAGAACAGGCAGGCAGGCAGGCAGGCAGGCAGGCCGACAGAAAGGAAGGAAGGAAGAAATAGAAAAAAGAAAGGGAGGGGAAAGTGAAGGGAGGGAGGGAGGAGGGAGGAAGGAAGGAAGGGAATGGAAGGAAAGAGGGAGAGAGGAAGGGGAAAGGGAAGGAACGAATAGAAAGAATAAAGAGAGGAAGAGAAGAGTGAAGGGAGGAAGGAAGGAGGAGGGAAGGAATAGAAAGAAGGGGGAGAATGAAGGAAGGAAGGGAAGAAAGGGGGAGGGAGGGAGAGAGGGAGGGAAGAGGAATGGAAGGAATAGAAAGAATAAAGAGAGGAAGGGCAGGAAGGTAGGTATAGAAATAAGAAAGGGAGGAAGGGAAGAGGAATAGAGATAAGGGAGGAAGGAAAGAATAGAAAGAAGAAAGGGAGGGAGAAAAGAAAAAAGAGGGATGGAAGAGGAATAGAGCAAAGGAAGGAAGGAATCGAAAGAAAAGAGAGCAAAAAAAAGGATTAAAGGGAATGATGGAAGGAAGGAAGGAAGGAAGGAAGGAAGGAAGGAAGGAAGGAAGGAAGGAAGGAAGGAAGGAAGGAATTGGGAAGCTCACCAAGATTAAAAGATTTAGAGGCCAAAACCCAACAGACATTGTATGAAGTCTCTTCAAGTAAACCACAATTTCCTGTAGCATTTAACAAACCAGCTGTGGTGACTGGGAATTTTAATTCAGACAGATTCCTCTCATCTGTCATAAGAGCAACCAAGAGGAATAATTGGATTTATTCCTATTAGAAAACAAGGGCAACTTCCAAATATCCTGAATCAAGGCTTAGGGAGAATTCAAGGACTATCATTTTCATTAAATTCAAAATACGGTGCTGTCCTTCTCCAGATTTGCCACATGACCGAGAAATTCCTGAAGGATGATTGATGTTCCTCACAGAAAGGAGAACCTCCAGATTCCTGTTTCACATTTATTCCACATCTTAAACTGATGAAACTGGCTTAGGGATGGCCCAAGAAATCCTTACTAGAGAAAGAGAAAGATTAAATAAAATAAAAGTAGCAATATTTTAAATATTGATCTGGACCATGTGATCTTCTGGCCCTTGAGAAGGTCCCACTGGACCAGATGGTGGGCCATTTACCTCTTTTAGAAGGAAGACTGAGAACTTCAGGGCCAATATTGACATAACTAAATATATCTGAGCAAAACAAGGTGAACATTTGTTTAATCAAAGGATGGATACTTCTAAATATCTCTATCTTAAACTTACATCTTTATTTAAATTAGAAGCAGTGTGTAAAGAGGGTAAATAAGTAAGAGGTACCAATGCAGAAAAGTTATTAGTATTGAAATTTTGATATGTTTCTTTTTGGTTGTTTATATCTTTTGTTTTGTGTCTCTCTGTGTGTTTTTTTCTTGCTTTTTTGTGTAGGATGTTTCTTTTTGTATTGTGTATTTTAATCTTTGGAAATTTAATAAATATTATTTTAATACAAAGTATGGATGAAGCCAGTGATGGGATTCAAGTAATTTAACAACAGGTTCTCTGCCCTAATGATTTCTTCCAACAACCAGTTTGCCAAACTGCTCAGAAAGTTAACAACTGGTTCTCCCGAAGGGGTGCGAACCGGCTGAATCCCACCACTGGATAAAACTATAACTTAAGCCAGCCTTCTCCAAATTTCTGATCTCTAGATGTGTTGCATGTCAGCTCCAGAATCTCCATTGCTTGTCCTGCTAAGATTTCTGGGAATTGAAGCCCCAAAGTTCTGGAAGATACCAACTGGGAAGATGGAGCTTCAGGATCTGGGACTTTCTACAGTGCTGTTGCAACTTGGAATAGTCACTAAAAGAATGGTTCGGAGGTGGTATTCAGCCAGTTTGGGTGAATCAGTAGCCGAGAATGTGGGTGGGCCTGCGTAATGCCATTTTACTTAGTGTCAGCGTCTCACCGCTGGCATAGAGAGGAGAGAGATAAGCCCTGAACTTTTGCCTGCTAAATCCCTTTGAAGCCTAGTTGTCGTGGAAATGAGGAGGGGGGAGACATTCCTGGGAAATGACGAGACAAGAAGTCAGTGGAGTGACTTGGAAGATAGCCAATGAGAAGCAGATAATTGGGGATCGGAAAGGGAGGGATTGGGGGGCAAAAGATCAGTCTTTGAACGGTCACTAAACACACTGTTGTAAGTTGAGGACTACCTGTAATCTCATCTCGTTGCTTTTACTTGTTTGTAAGCCACCTAGAGATCAGCAGGATAGAAACAGATTAACAGAGATGGAAGGGACCTTGGAGGTCATCTAGTCCAAACCCCCCACACACCATTTCTGACAGATGGCAGCCCAGTCTCTGCTTGAAAGACTCCAGGGATGAAGCTCCCACAACTTCTGAAGGGAATTTCTGTTCCATCGGTTGATTGTTCAGAAAAAATCCTCCTTATTTCCAGGTTGAATCTCTCCTTGTTCAGTTTCCATCCATTATGCCTTGTCTGGCCTACAGATGCTTTGGAAAATAGCTTGACCCCCTTCCTCCTCTCTGTGGCAGCCCCTCAAATATTGGAAGACTGCTATCCTGTCTCCCCTGATCCTTCTCTTCACTAGATTAGCCATGCCCAGCTCCTGTAACCGTTCTTCGTATGCTTTAGCCTCCAGTCAATTTAATAGCAAGTAAAATAAATAAACTTGGGGTAGGTTGATTGAAATTATTATTATCGAAACATGTTAGGATTCTACAGCTGCACCCCCAGTTGAGATGTACTTGTGAATTTAACCTGAATTCCCTCTAGCCGGACTAGATTTCAAAGAGGCAACCGGTACGATGATAATCTATCACGACGGGAATTTTATGGCTGGAGGAGAAAAGATAGAAAAAGCTCGGAGCGTTGCTATGGGCAACTGCACAATCCTGATCTACACACTATTATGTGAAGAGGGTTGCAAGTCAGGTCCTGGAGACTGGCTGCCAGCAGAAAAACTAACATCTGGCATAGAAAGCAGTGGTGAAATCCAAATTATTTTACTACCGGTTCTGTGGGCGTGGCTTGGTGGGCGTGGCGTGGCTTGGTGGGCGTGGCAGGGGAAGAATACTGCAAAAGCTCCATTTCCACTCCACTGCAGGGGAAGGATACTGCAAAATCCCCATTCCCACCCCACTCTGGGGCCAGCCAGAGGTGGTATTTGCTGGTTCTCCGAACTGCTCAAAATTTCCACTACCGGTTCTCCAGAACCTGTCAGAACCTCCTGGATTTCACCCCTGATAGAAAGTGGAGCAAACTGGGAAAAGGATTTAAGTCACACACAGATTTGTCCAGAGGTCGGATTATACTTCCAGAAGGAAGTACCTCTTAAAATGGAAAGGCTGGTCAGATAAAATTCACAGTTGTCCACTCTGGAATTGTGACTGAAGCTTTAATCTGGTTTCCTTCCTTCCTTCCTTCCTTCCTTCCTTCCTTCCTTCCTTCCTTCCTTTCTTCTTTCCTTCCTTCCTTTTCCTTCCTTCCTTCCTTCCTTCCCTGCCTTTATTATTTTTACAGATAACTCAAGGTGGTGAATATATCCAACAAACCCTCCTTCTCCTTTCTCCCCCCCCCACAACAATTACCCTGTGAGATAGGTTGGACTGAAAGAGAGATTAACCGGCCCACCTGCCAGTTTTATGCCTAAGGAAGAACTAGAATTCACTGTCTCCTGGTGATTGACCCAAAGTCATCTGGTCGGATATCATTCTTAAAGCAGGACTAGAACTCGCCATCTCCTGATGTTTGGCCCAAACTCACCCAGCTGGCTTTCATGCTGAAGTCGGGACTAGAACTCACCAACTCCTGTTGATTGGCCCCAAGTCACCCATGGCATTCATTCCTAAGGTGGTACTAGAACTCACCATCTCCTGGTGATTGGCTGAAAGTCACCCAGCCAAATTTCATTCTTAAAGCGGGACTAGAACTCACTGTCTCCTGGTAATTGGCTCAAAGAGCCTTGGTAGTACAGTGGTTTAAAGCACCCTGTTATTAATACAGCTGCCTGCAATTACTGCAGGTTCGAATCTTACCAGGCTCAAGGTTGACTCAGCCTTCCATCCTTTCTAAGGTAGGTTAAATGAGGACCCGGATTGTTGGGACAATAAGCTGACTTTGTATAAATATACAAAAGTATGAAGGCTATTGCTTAATGCATTGTAAGCCGCCCTGAGTCTCCGGAGAAGGGCGGCATATAAATTATTTTTTTTTTTTTTTTAAAAAAGTCACCCAGCTGGCCTTCATGTCTAATGTGAGACTAGAACTCACCATCTCCTCGTGACTGGCCAAAGGCATCCAGCTGGCCTTCACGCCTAAGGCAGGACTAGAACTCACCATCTCCTGGTTTCTAACCTAACGCCTTAATTGCTAGTCACAATTGGCTCTCATCTGACTCTTATATTTCTCATATTTGTTTAATTTTTGGTGGCAACTACAAAGACATCACATAAATCATGACCATTGTTACATAATGGAGGTAATGATATGTGTACCAATAGTACACAGTGTACAATTTGAACTGTTTGCTTAATGCAAACATTAATGATCGATGTGGAGTTATGCTTTCCTTGCCATTTCCAGGGATGTTGAGTGGCTGGAGTTGGTTATATTTTAATTTACAATCTCGGAAGACCAAGCATTGCTTGATACACTTGCTCCATCAATAATATTTATTCGGCCAAAGACCAGCAAATTTTAAAAGAACAAAAATAGAGCAAATCAATAAAATAATATATGAACAACTAGCAAAATAAATATAATATAACAGTTTAACAGTCCCTCCTCTATTACTATGTTAATGCAGTTCCCCGGGTGATATAAATCTAAAACTTTAAGAGGTATTAAATAAAAACTATATATCCCCTAACAATTTATTTGTTAAGAGGTATCAAACGAAGAATAATATTTAAAGGAACGTCTTTAACCAATTACAACTTACTCTCATCAGAGCAGCACAAAATTTAGCTACTCCGCACGTAATGAATAGCTTTAAATCCAGAAGGAGGAGGTACGTATAAAATTTATCTGACCTCCCAGAGAATATATCTATTAGGGGCACAGTGTAGATTGACCTAATGTCTTGATAGCATTTACAACGTAACAATATGCGTGAGATGATTTTTACTTCCTCATCACCCCATGGACAAGTACACTAGAGAGAGGGGGGGAGAGAGAGGGAGATAGATCGATAGATGAGATAGAGATAGAGATAGAGAGATAGAGATAGATTAGATAGAGATAGATAGATAGATAGATATAGAGATAGAGATAGATAGATAGATAGATAGATAGATAGATGAGATAGATAGATAGATA
>JAKOOJ010000049.1:1800622-1838122 GCA_022577455.1 Arizona elegans
ACATCATCCGTGCGAATGAGTGTTGGGTTCGCTCCCTAATCTATATACAATCTCCGACCTCCAGGTGTTTCGTTGCGCATTGAAGACCCTGTTGTTCCGCCAGGCCGGGCTATCAACTTAATAATTTTAAATTGGGGTATTTTAAATTTTTGGGGTTTTAAATCGGCCAAATCTATTTAATTATTTTAATTTTTAATTATTGTTGTGTCTTGTGTTTTTAAATTGGCTGTACACCGCCCTGAGTCCTTCGGGAGAAGGGCGGTATAGAAATAAAATTATTATTATTATTATTATTATTATTATTATTATTATTATTATTATTATTATTATTATTATTATTAATCGTTCGATGCCCATGTTGATCACGCAAACATGAGGAGGCTGCATCAGTGTAAGTGTGAAAAACGGTCACACACATCTCTTTTATTCGCTGCTGTTGTAACTCTGACAATGGCCACTAAATGAACGGTCGCAAGTCGGGAACTATCTGCATTTCTGCTCCTGGAGTCTCAGTCTGAAGATAAATGGTGGAGAGGAAAAAAAAAAAAAACCCATACCACTTTTGCATGCTTTTAACTGGGCCCATTAGCCCAAGATATTGATGCTTTTGTATTCGCCACTGAAGTCATCCGCACCGTGTCTGCATTCAGGTGTTAAGAATGGACCGATCTTTTGTGCAGCCTCCAGCCGGCTTCTGAAAAATCAAAAGAACATCACACCGCTCTCGAAGGTCTCTCTGACCCATTTGTGCTTCTCCAGAAGGCTCTCGTGGTGATTGCAATCTCCGTTCCCTTTGAAATACGCCTTTCATTCCTCTTTCGAAGGGGGGGGGAAATTATGTCACCTGCCCTCCGAACCTGGTGAAAAGGGAAAATGTCACTCCAGCAAGGAAGGGGATTTGTCACGAGGGAAGGAGCTTTCTTCCTCCTTGTTGTGGAACTCCTCGCCTTTTCTTGAGAGATTTTTTTTTTTTCTGAGACCAGAGTACAGTAGTGGCTAAAATTGTGGAAACCTTTTGGGAAAAGTGTATTTTTGAGGTTTGATGGCTAATAACACCACTTTTTGGGGGGAGAGTTTCAAGATAATCCTATTCCACTGCTGGAATGGCCTGGGAAATATCCCAGACCTTAACCGAATGGAAAATCTATGGAGCCGACGAAAAAATCTTGTTAGTCAGAAGCGACCCAGCAATAAAACTCAGTTAACAGAAGCAATCCTTCAATCTTGGTTTCACATTAAAAGGAAAGAAGAAGAAGTTACTGAAGAAACACCGAGATGACACACAGAAGGATTGATGTATTATGTGTTAGTTTGTGTAAAAAACAAAAACAAAACAAAATACAAAAAAAATTAGCTATAAAGATACAGGTAAAGGTTTCCTCTGTCCAGTTGAATATGACTCTGGAAGGCGGTGTGCATCTCTCTTTCTTTGCTGAGGGAGCCAGCATTATCTGAAGACGATTCTGGGGTCATGTGGCCAGACGCAGGGAATGCTATTATCTTCCCACTGAAGTGGTACTTATTTATCTACTTGCATTTGCATGCTGTCAAACTGCTAGGTGGGTAGGAGCTGAGGCGAGGAATGGGAGCTCACCCCATCTCATGGCGCTTGGGTCTCGAACCTAAGCTGGCAGCTTTACAGCTGACAAACTCAATATCTTTAATCATTGAGCCGTGACACCCTCATCAATACCTATAAATGATCAATATCCCATATAAATGTATAATTGTCCCGTATACTTTATCATTAGTATGAAATCTGGGAGGTTTTATAAAATCTGCCAGTACCATTTCTTCTTAACAAAAGAAGAGAAAGATTGCTAAATTGTCCCTCTCTGCAAATAGCTTCTAAATATAGAATCAACAATGCTTGGGAAAATGATCACTACTGATAAAAAGAAACGAAGTGGATGGCTCTCTCTCGAGAACGCTTTGAAAAGCGTTACAATTGCTTAACGCATTGTAAGCCGCCCTGAGTCTCCGGAGAAGGGCGGCATATAAATCAAATTAAAAAAAAAAGGTGGAATGGTCATATAATATGTGGATTCTCCAGCCCAAGTGGAGAGGAGTGACAAAAACAACAATAACTACGGGCAGCTTGACATAGCAGAAGCAGAAGTGGATGGATGGATGGATGGAAAAGCCGCATTTTGAAGAAGACCTGGAATGAAACTGTGGATGTTGAAGGTAGTTGGCTTAAAGGAGAAGGAAGGAAGGAAGGAAGGAAGGAAGGAAGGAAGGAAGGAAGGAAGGAAGGGAGGGAGGGAGGGAGGGAGGGAGGGAATGAGAGGTCCATATAGAAAAGGGAGGAAAGGAGGGAAGGAAGGAAGGAAGGAAGGAAGGAAGGAAGGAAGGAAGGAGAAGAAGGAAGGAAGGAAAGAAAGAAGAAGAAGGAAGGAAGGATGGATGGATGGAAGAAAGGGAGGGAGGGAGGGAATGAGAGGTACATATAGAAAAGGGAGGGAGGGAGGGAGGGAGGGAAGGAAGGAAGGAAGGAAGGAAGGAAGGAAGGAAGGAAGGAAGGAAAAGAAGGAAGGAAGGATGGATGGATGGAAGAAAGGGAGGGCGGGAGGGAATGAGAGGTCCATATAGAAAAGGGAGGGAGGGAAGGAAGGAAGGGGAAAGAGAGAAAGGGGAAAGGAAGGAAGGAAGGAAAAGGAAGAAGAAGGATGGATGGATGGATGGATGGATGGATGGATGGATGGGAGGGAGGGAATGAGGTAAATATAGAAAAGGGAGGGAGGGAGGGAGAGAAAGAAGGGGAAAGAGTGAAAGGGGAAAGGAAGGAAGGAAAAGGAAGAAGGATGGATGGATGGATGGATGGATGGATGGATGGATGGATGGATGGAAGGGAGGGAGGGAATGAGAGGTAAATATAGAAAAGGGAGGGAGGTAGGAAAAGAAGGGGAAAGAGAAAGGAAGGGGAAGGGAGGGAGGGAGGGAGAAAAGTAAAGGGAAGGAAGGAAGGAATAGTGACAAGAAGGACGGAAGGAAGGAAGAGAAAAGGAGAAGAAGGGTGGATGGATGGAAGGATGGAAGGAAGGAAGGAAGAGTAAATGAGAGGTAAATATATTAAAGGGAGAGAAGAAAGGAAGGGGAAAGAGAGAGAAGGGAAGGAAGGAAAGAAAGAAGGAAGTCCATATTTCATCATCCTAGAGTGAATATCCACACAGAAAACAGGCGAGGTCTTCATTACTCCTTTGTGAATTGGTTAAAAAAAAAAGTGTCCATTAAGGGCAGCATCCAATGACTGGAGGGGAAAACGGTGCCCAGAAGCCAAGTGGCATGAAGGTGTTTGCCTGCGATACGATGAAATGCCAAAAGCATATTGGGGGGCTTCGCTTGAGCTGGCACAGATGGGGAAGCTGGGCTGGCAACCTCTGACAGAAACCAGGAACTGGAGGTCGCCTTCTTAGGGGACGAACTATGAACAGGGGACAACGCTTTCGAGAAATCGTCAGTGGCCGAACGCATTGAATTGCAAAATGTCAGGAATAAATGCCTTGCCTCTGACCCAGAGCTAGAGATAGGGGGGCTGGACAGGCCAGCCCACAAGGTACACCCTAACCCAATAGCCCCTCCTTACCTTAGCCACGCCCAGGGGGTACTTAAGGGTCAGCCATGCGGTCCTGTTCCAGTTCCGGAGATGTACCTGTATTGACGAGATGTCCAGTCAATAAACAATAAACGATTTAAACCAGAACTGCTTGTTGGAATTATTGGGCACGATCCTCGAACATATCTAACAAAATGGTAGCAGAGGATGGTTCGGCAGCCCAACCCAAACATTCCACAAGCATGCAAAGAACCAAGACGGAAAGGATGAACACCAGAGCGTTCACCAAGGAGATGGCAGAACGACCTGCCCAACCCGAAGCCACCCGAGGAGAGGCATCTGAAGCAAGTGGCCTACTCCACTACCCACGCACCCCTGCCAGGCGCGGAGAGGAGTGGGACGAACACGAGACTCCAAAAGGGGAAAAGCACAACCTAAAAGGAAAACTCCTGGACCTGATAGATTCATCGCAAAGCAACACCGACCTCATCGCGGAACTACGGAGCCTAATCGAAGGCTGCGAAGCAGCGAGTGAGGAAGATGAGGATGAATCCGAATGCAGCGGCGGAGAAGCGGTAAGGGAGAGAACCCCCCACCAAAAACCCGCCAAGGGAGCCGAAGGGGTTTTCGCGCCTTTTTCACGGCGGCCATCTTGGGAGGTGGCGTCATCAAAAATGGCCGACCACCCACCAATAGATTCCCGAGATTTAAATCTCATGGCGGGAATCGGGGCCTACACCAAGGTAACCCCCCAAGAATGCCACAAACAAAGAGGAAACCCAAGGCCCAAAGCCACAGGCTCGCCTACCGAGCCCGAACTCAACAAGGCAATCGAATTGATTGCCGCGGCCCTGGGGGACAAGATAAAGCTACCGGACACGCACCCCGGTGCCAGGCCCAAGCGCAAAGGGGACCCTAACGCGAGGAGGCCCGACACCGACACCCATCCCGAGGGACCGATCACCGCCGCGTGGATCCAGAGCCACCCAGGGCCCCCAAGAAGCCTCCCCTTAAAAACGGAACACCGGAGGCGATGGGACTACTCACTGGACCTACGAACTGGACCAGACCCATGGCCCGCGGGGCCATCCGCCGGCAGGGGACGTCCATCGGCGGGCAGGGGACTCGGCCCGACACCCGGAGGCGACACCCACACGAGGCCGGGCCATCCAGGACCATCCGCGGCACCAACCGGACTCCAGGCCCTCGACGACGATCCTCACCGCTTCCCGAGGCTCCAGACGACGAACCACGACGATCCCAGACGAGCAAGGCCGACCAAGGAGGAACCGAAGGCCCATCCGGAGGATTGGGGCCTATACCAGGGAGCTACGGAGACAAGCTCCTCACTCCACGGCGGCTGGGAAGAAATGAACTTCGCGCACGCGCAATGCGCCCCTACAGGAGAAACGGAAGAAGACATAGAGCTACACCGACGCATGCACACAGAGACAAGTCAGTTCAGACTCGCCACAGTCGTTCCCCTACCTTATTGTGAGTTCCCTTACGTGAGGAACCATGGACAGCGACATAATGTGAGTAACTTAAACTATAACTCAGGGGCTTTGCCAAGTGACTTCCCCAAACTAAGGCTAGATGGGGAGAATTTCCTGGACTGGAACCAACAGCTCCAGGTCACCCTACTCAAAGAAGACCTACTATCCATAGTCACTGATCCCCCAAAAAAGCCATGGACCTTTGAGCTAGATTGTACCCATCATAAAGCATACTGCATTGTTATAGCTAGTATCACCCCCAGTATTTACCCCAGCATCAGGCATCATCTGATTGCTCTAGAAGTAATACAGAGGATGCACAAACTATTTTACTGCCAGAGCGTGGCAAGCACCACCAGGCTATCCAGGGAATTCTATGCCACCAAACACAAAGCAGGGACCCCAATGAGTGAACATCTATTATCCCTAAACGCCACCAGAGCCCAGCTAACACAAAGGGGGGAGGTCATAAGCGAAAGGACCATGATAAGTATCATTGTGAACTCCCTGGACCCCAGCTGGGACACCTTCATTACACAAATAGACAACCTAGGGACAGGAAAGCTCTCACTAGAGTTACTAACGAGCAAACTAATAGCTGAGGATAGCATCAGAAAAGATCGCTCAATAAGCCGCAGGGAGCAAAGGCCCAGTAAGAAGGTCGAGTCACAGAACAGGAACCACAGCAACGCAGAATGTTACTTGTGTGGGTCAAGGAACCACTACAAAAGGGACTGCCCTAGAAACACAGGGGACAGGGACAGGCAACGTAGGAGGGACAGATCAGAGTCAAGGACAAGATACACAAGCAGACACTCACCCGAGGACAGACACAGACGTAGGGATTCACCTAACCCCAGAGACAGGAGAAACCACAGGGACAGCTCCAGGGAAAGTCAAACGGGTTCTCTGTATGGCATAGGAGACCAGGGGCAACACACAAACCAGGATAGGATGGAAGGTACATGGCTGCTGGATTCAGGAGCCACAAACCATACCACGTATGACCGTAATCTACTAACATCATTCACAGAGGAGAGTTTCATAATAAAGGTGGCTAACCAGAATAATGTGCAAGTAACAGGCAAGGGCAATGCACACGTGCCGGGGATAGGGGAGGTACAAGGAGTGTTACTGGTACCCAATATACCCTATAACATCCTCGCTACACTAAAGTTAAGCAAGGACAACAATGTTGAAGTAACCTTCAAGGGAGGAAAGGTGCAGGTAACTAGAGGGGGCAAAAACGTAGGGAAAATAGTAATCAGCGGAGAACTCCCCTTCTACCACCCAGTCTGGGACAAGCAACCCAGAGTAAACAACCACCATAAGGCCAGCCCCGATAACACAAGTAGAGAAATAGAGGGGGTTAACCACACACACGACAACAATGAAACAAGTGAGCAGGAGGCAACCAGAAAAGAAAGGCCAGCGATAGGGAAGCCCATACATGACAATTGCGCTCACCTATTACACAGAAAGCTAGGACACATTAGCTTCCCCGTGGTGCAGAAGATGATGGAGTGCTCTGAAGGTGTAAAAATAAAGAATTGTGAGAACTATCTCGAGTGTTCTGTTTGTAAGAGCTCCAAATTAAAAACCAAACCTAGGCCCAAAAAGTCAGTACGCACTACAGACTCAACCTTTCAACTCATACATATGGATCTAGTGGGACCACTAAGGCCCTCCATTAAATACAGGAAAAGGTACTTCCTGACCATAGTGGATGATTTCAGCCGCTATGGCTTCGTGTACACACTAAAACAGAAGAGCGAAGTATTCCAAAAATTCAAGGAATTCTACGCTAGGGTAGAGACACAACATAATACCAAAATCAGGCAAATAATGACAGACCGGGGGTCTGAATTCTTATCGAGCGACTTCTCGCAATGGCTAAAGGCACGCGGGGTAGTCCACTACACGTCTTCCCCATTTTCGGCCTTCCAAAACGGAGTGGCGGAACGAAAAAACGGAATGCTGCAGACCATGATGAAGTGCGCATTAGAGGATGCAGGCCTGGGACAACACTTCTGGTCGGAAGCACTCATTTATTCAAACTATACTCTGAACAGGTTATGGTCCAGCGTACTAAACAAAACTCCATATGAGTTAATGTACCAAAGGAAGCCACAAGTATCGCATTTACACATATTCGGGGTCACAGCAGATGTACACATTCCCAGGCAATTGAGGCAAAAGGGGGACAGGGTATCCCGAAGGCTGAGGTTCATGGGATATGAACCAGGAACAAAGGGATATAGGTTCATAGACAGCAACAACAACTTCGTAATCTCTCGAACAGCAGTTTTTCACGAAAATGCCAACTGGTCCAAGATACACCTCAACGAGGTGTTCCTTAGCAAGGACGGACCGGGGAACACTCAAAGGGGAGTAACACCTAACACAGGAAAGGGTACAGAACAGGAAAGAATCAAAAGCGAGAGGCAGGAAATACTAGTGAAGGAGTGGAAGGAGAACCACCCACACATCAAAGTGGACTCACTCACTGAGAAAGAAGCCAGGTACATGCACGACACAGAGACGCCCCCTGACAGGCCAATCAGAGCAAACAGGGGCAAGGTGCCACAAAGGTTAGGGGATTACGTATTATCTATCCACACTAACCAACTAACCCCCAACACATATGAAGACGTGCTAAAATTACCAGATGAGGAAAGGGCAAAATGGGAGCAGGCCATGGAGAAGGAAATGGATAGCCTGAGGGAACTAAACGTATACACTCCCTCTGAGGTCCCAGCAGGAAAAACGACAATAGGCACCAGATGGGTCTACAAAATCAAGACACTAGAGGAAAACAAAACTCTCTACAAGGCTAGACTGGTAGCGCAGGGATTTGCTCAAAGATACCCTGATGATTACACAGAAACATACTCCCCCACAGTCAGGGCCGAAAGCGTAAAATGTGCGTTAGTCATTGCATCACTGCTAGGGCTGGAGGTACACCAATTCGATGTACAAACCGCCTACCTGCACGCTGAGCTTGACAAAGAGATTTATGTAAGAGCACCCCCCAGTCAAACAACTAGGAAGGGAGAAACATGGATTCTAAACCGAAGCTTGTATGGGCTCAAGCAATCAGGGAAACGCTGGTACGAGTGTTTGTCTAAGACATTGAAATCCATGGGCTTTGCAGCCACCTCAGCCGACAACTGCTTCTTCACCAAGAAGTCAGGTGATTCCCTCGAGTATGTCTTAATATACGTGGACGATATACTATATATCGGTAATCAGATCAGCAAATGCAGTGACTTTGCCAATGAACTAGGAAAGCATTTCTCCCTGAAGATTTTGGGTAAGGTAGACAAGTACCTAGGGGTGCAAATCACAAAAACAGACAAAGGTTTCCAATTGTCACAGAAAGATAAAATTTTGGAACTGGTACATAAGTGCAATATGACAGATGCCAAGGGGTGTGAAACACCAATGCAACCAGACTTTTTGAAGGACATGTACAATGAGGCTGAACCATTCAAAGACAACACGCTGTACAGATCCACCATAGGTTCACTATTGTACATTGCAAACTGGACCAGGCCAGATATCGCCCTACCTGTCAACCTGCTGTCTAGACACGTAGGGAAGCCCACCGTGTACCATTGGGAAGCCATAAAAAGGGTACTGAGATACCTAAAACACAGTTCTGACGCCTGCCTGTCACTAGAACCCGAGAACGCCACAACTCCCACGCTCACGTGCTACGCAGATGCTGACTGGGCTGGAGATGTGAAAAGTAGGAGGAGCACCTCAGGTTACGTGTTCTTCCTCAACAACAGCCCAGTGCATTGGTACACAGGGAAACAGGATCTGGTAGCCACATCTACCACAGAAGCCGAATATATTTGTTTGTCCAAGGCCACCAATAACTTGATCTGGTTTGACGACCTGCTCACGGACATATGGGTCGAACCAAACTACCCCATCACTATGCATGAAGACAATAAAGCAGCCATGGAAATATCAAAGGCTGAAGCGGTTGGCCAAAGGTCGAGACACATTGACATAAAATATAAACATGTTAGGCAATTCGCAAACATAGGATTCATAAGGGTTATACATTGTGACACAGAGGAGCAAACAGCGGACATTCTAACAAAGCCATTACAAAACAAGCAACACACATACCTCACATCAAAATTAGGTGTCCTCCTAAAAATAGCGCCTCAAGTGTACACCACTCAGGAATATCCCGGCCAGGCATTTAGAGGGGGTTTTGTCAGGAATAAATGCCTTGCCTCTGACCCAGAGCTAGAGATAGGGGGGCTGGACAGGCCAGCCCACAAGGTACACCCTAACCCAATAGCCCCTCCTTACCTTAGCCACGCCCAGGGGGTACTTAAGGGTCAGCCATGCGGTCCTGTTCCAGTTCCGGAGATGTACCTGTATTGACGAGATGTCCAGTCAATAAACAATAAACGATTTAAACCAGAACTGCTTGTTGGAATTATTGGGCACGATCCTCGAACATATCTAACACAAAATTCCTCTTAAAAACACGGATTTCTTTCTTTGCTTTTTCCTGTGTTGGCTAAACACACGTGCAAATATTAGCTTAAAGCAAATTCTCCTGAGCCAGGCTGCCTTGGCCATTACTACACTGGACGTATCTGATTTAATTTCAAGCCATGTCATGTCATCTCATCTCATCTCATCTAATTTAATCATATATTGAATATTTAATATAATTCTTTTCTTCCTCTCTTTTCTTCCCTGGGTCTTGTTAAATTCTGAATGATGCTGTCACTCAATGCAAAAAAAAAAAATGTCTTCCATCCATCCATTCATCCATCCATCCATCTATCCATCCATCCACCATCCATCCATCCATTTATCTATCCATCCATCCATCATCCATCCATCCATCCACCATCAATCCATCCATCTATCCATCCATCCATCCATCCATCCATCCATTTATCTATCTATCCATCCATCCATCCATCCATCCATCCATCCATCCATCCATCCATTTATCTATCTATCCATCCATCCATCCATCCATCCATCCATCCATCCATCCATCCAGCTAGCTAGCTACCTTCCACCTACCTACATCTATCTATCTAAGATACTATCTAAGTATCTATCTATCTATCATCAGAGATGATAGAGCCTTGGTAGTACAGTGGTCTAAGGCACCCTGTTATTAAGCTGGTTATTAACACAGCTGCCTGCAATTACTATAAGTTCGAATCTCCCCAGGCTCAAGGTTGACTCAGCCTTCCATCCTTTCTAAGGTAGGTGAAATGAGGACCCAGTTTGTGGGGGCAATAAGCTGACTTTGTATAAATATATAAAAGTATGAAGGCTATTGCTTAACGCCTGCTGCCACCAATAGCCTCCCACCGACCAGTACGCTCCCATAGAGAGGGGCTCCTCCGGGTGCCGTCGGCCAAACAATGTCGGCTGTCGGCCCCCAGGGGGAGAGCCTTCTCTGTGGGGGCACCTACGATCTGGAACGAGCTCCCCCCGGAGATACGGAGGATTCCGGATCTGCGTACCTTCCGTCGCGCGCTTAAGACGTTCCTATTCCATCAAGCTGGCCTGACCTAAAGTTTTCCTCTTTTTAAATGGAATTTTAAATTTGGTTTTAATTTATTGGGGTTTTAAAATGGTTCAGCCAAATTTATTTAATTAGTTTTATCTCTATTTTAAATTTTGTATCTATATGTTTTATTTTATGGCTGTTCACCGCCCTAAGTCCTTCGGGAGTAGGGCGGTATACAAATTTAATAAAATGAAAAAATGAAATGAAAACGCATTGTAAGCCGCCCTGAGTCTCCGGAGAAGGGCGGCATATAAATCAAATTTTTTTAAAAAAGCTGAGATGTATGTTTGCGGCAGATTTCTGTACCTAACTGCCTCAGCTGGCTTGAGCTGCAAGGAAAATGCCGATGTATCCTGAACTTCCACTTCCTCGGGTACAAAGCGATGCCGCATTCACCTCGCAAGCAACTTTTGTGCTGATGTGCCCCAAATGAGATGCACATGGATTACCATATTGACCCAACTATTCTTCCCAAATTTATTAGACCGGAGCATTTCTCCTTCGAGCGAGAGTCTGAAAATAAAAATATGCAGAATAGAACTACAAGGTTAGAAGGTTATAGTGTTAGTTTGGCAAGATTCTGTCCCTGAGCCTGAGGTGTAAACAAGTAACAGAAAACAACAGAATAATGGGGTTGAAGGAACCTCGGAGGACTTCTAGTCCAACTCCCTGTTTGAGCAGTAGACCCTCTATCATTTTTGACAAATGGTTGTCTGATCTCTTCTTGAAACCCTCCAGTTGATGGAGAACCCATAACTTCCGGAGGGAGATTAATTGTTCTCATTGTCGGGAAATTTCTCCTTAGTTCCAGGTTGCTTCTCTCCTTCATTAGTTTCCATCCATCTTGTCCTGCCTTCAGGTGCTTTGGAGAACAGCTTGACACACTCTTCTTCATGGCAGCCCCTCAGATATTGGAAGACTGCTATCGTGTCTCCCCTAGTCCTTCTTCTCACTAAACTAGACCTACCCAATTCCTGAAACCGTTCTCCGCATATTTTAGCCTCTAGTCCCCTAATCCTCTTGGTTGCTCTTCTCTGCACTCTTTCTAGAGTCTCCACATCTCTTTTTACATTGTGACGACCAAAACCGGATGCAATATTCCAAATGTGATTTTACCAGAGCCTTATAAAGTGGTACTTGCTGACATAAATCTATTATGGAAATATTCTAGGCAGGATAAGAGCCAGTTTGGCCTTAGTGGTTAATGCAGTGGTAGGCAAACTTGGCTCTTTCACACCCTGTGGACTTCAACTCCCAGAATTCCTAAGACAGCTGTCGTAGGAAATCTGGGAGTTGAAGTCCACAGGGTGTGAAAGAGCCAAGTTTGCCTACCACTAGGTTAAGGTACTGGGCTAGAAAACCAGAGACAAGAGTTTTAGCTTACCTATGAAAGCTGGATGGGAGATTTTGGGCCAATGACCAGGAGACGGTGAGTTCTAGTCCCGCCTTAGGCATGAAAGCCAGCTGGGTGTTTTTGGGCCAATCACTAGGAGACAGTGAGTTCTAGTCCCGCCTTAGGCATGAAAGCCAATTGGGTGATTTTGGGCCAATCACTAGGAGACAGCGAGTTCTAGTCCCGCCTTAGGCATGAAAGGCAGCTGGGTGATTTTGGGCCAATCACTAGGAGACAGTGAGTTCTGGTCCCGCCTTAGGCATGAAAGCCAGTTGGGTGATTTTGGGCCAATCACTAGGAGACAGCGAGTTCTAGTCCCGCCTTAGGCATGAAAGGCAGCTGGGTGATTTTGGGCCAATCACTAGGAGACTGTGAGTTCTAGTTCCACCTTTGGCATGAAAACTGGATGGATGACTTTGAGCTGGTAATTGTCTCTCATCCTAAACCACCTCACAAGGTTGTTGTTGTGGGAAAAATAGGAGAGGGAAGGTGTGTTTGGCCTGTTCACTGCCTTGAGTCATTTATAAAAATAATGAAGGTAGGATACACATAAATAAATAAAAATAAAAAACTGGAACAAAAAAATTCTGTGTCCTTTATGTGAGTCTGTTAGCGGCATGATGGAAGGGGAAAAAATTGTCATCACCTGGGGAACATATTAGAAAGCGTAAATCAACAAAATGTGCTATGAGGACTTAACAAGAAGGCTCTTTACATTTCATTTCTTGTTTTGATTGCTGTACTTTCCTGGAACTAACGTTATTACCGCGGCCTCATTGATAATTTTGCGGTATTCAAACTTTATTGCCTAAACTGTATTTTTTAATTTACAGTGATAAAATAAAGCCTATTTCAAAATTGTTTCAGCCACCAGGAATACAGAGAGTTTTATTATATTTTATCCAGAGGTGGGTTTCAGAAGATTCCGACCAGTTCTGGAGAACCGGTAGCGGAAATTTTGAGTAGTTCAGAGAACCGGTAGTAAAAATTCTGACTGGCCCCGCCCCCATCTATTCTCTGCCTCCCGAGTCGCAGCTGATTGGGAGGAAATGGAGATTTTACAGTAACCTTCCCTTGGAGTGGGGTGGGAAAGGAGATTTTACACAATATCCTTCCCCTGGAGTGGGGTGGGAATGGAGATTTTATAGTACCCTTCCCCTGGAGTGGGGTGGGAAAGGAGATTTTACACAATATCCTTCCCCTGGAGTGGGGTGGGAATGGAGATTTTATAGTACCCTTCCCCTGGAGTGGGGTGGGAAAGGAGATTTTACACAATATCCTTCCCCTGGAGTGGGGTGGGAATGGAGATTTTACAGCATCCTTCCCCTGGAGTGGGGTGGGAATGGAGATTTTACAGCATCCTTCCCCTGGAGTGGGGTGGGAATGGAGATTTTACACAATATCCTTCCCCTGGAGTGGGGTGGGAATGGAGATTTTACAGCATCCTTCCCCTGGAGTGGGGTGGGAATGGAGATTTTACAGCATCCTTCCCCTGGAGTGGGGTGGGAATGGAGATTTTACAGCATCCTTCCCCTGGAGTGGGGTGGGAAAGGAGATTTTACAGTATCCTTCCCCTGGAGTGGGGTGGGAATGGAGATTTTACAGTATCCTTCCCCTGGAGTGGAGTGGGAATGGAGATTTTACAGTATCCTTCCCCTGGAGTGGGGTGGGAATGGAGATTTTGCAGTATTCTTCCCCTGGAGTGGGGTGAGAAAGGAGATTTTACAGTATCCTTCCTCTGGAGTGGGGTGGGAATGGGGATTTTACAGTATCCTTCCCCTGGAATGGGGTGGGAATGGGGATTTTACAGTACCCTTCCCCTGGAGTGGGGTGGGAAAGGAGATTTTACACAATATCCTTCCCCTGGAGTGGGGTGGGAAAGGAGATTTTACACAATATCCTTCCCCTGGAGTGGGGTGGGAAAGGAGATTTTACACAATATCCTTCCCCTGGAGTGGGGTGGGAATGGAGATTTTACAGCATCCTTCCCCTGGAGTGGGGTGGGAATGGAGATTTTACAGCATCCTTCCCCTGGAGTGGGGTGGGAAAGGAGATTTTACAGTATCCTTCCCCTACTACGCCCACCAAACCATGCCACACCCACCAAGCCACACTCCCAGAACCGGTACTAAAAAATTTTGAAACCCACCACTGATTTTACCCATTAAAACATTAACTGTTTGGAACTGAGTTCAGCTTTATTTTAACAAAGTACAGATTAGATGAAACGTGGCTCAAATACAACATAAGTATGTGTGGGATCTTGGAGTCCTAGTAGAGGATCACTTAAATATGAACTAGCTGTTTGTAGCAGCAGCCAAAAAAAGCTAACACAATCCCTGGCTGTATTACCAGAAGCATAGAATCAAAATCATGCCAAATTAGTACCAGTTTAGAAAACTTTAGTAAGGCCACACCTGGAGTACTGCATCAAGTTTTGGTCACCACGTTACAAAAAAAAAAAATGTTGAGACTTTGGAAAAAGTGCAGAGAAGAGCAACTAAGATGATTGTGAGAGAAAAGTTCTCTCAAGGTTTGCTATGCCTATTGACTGGTTTCTGGTTTGAATGTTTGAATGGACCAATCAGCGCTCAGCTATTGACTCTGAGTTTCCTGGGCTTTGTAACTGACACTCACTCAGTATATATGGAACTGCTCTCCAGCAGGAGCCTTACTTTACCTTACCTTACCTTACCTTACCTTACCTTACCTTACCTTACCTTACCTTACCTTACCTTACCTTACCTTACCTTACCACTCTCCCGAGTCAGAGACAAGAGCTGAAGTCACTTAGCCTCCTTCTGAGGAAGGAAGATCTGGCCTCCAGCCGCAGGGAGCTGTTCTGTCCCTGTACCACACATGCACCCCCACAGACCACCCGGAGTTAATAAACCACACGACAAAACTCTTTGAAGATAAAGCTGGCAGCAACCCAGTGGCTAGCTGCCAATTCAGACTTTATTCACACAAAACAAAGATTAGACTGCAAGCATTCCGATAAAACAGGCAGAGTTTCAACAATACAAGGATTAATCCAAATGCAGTCCGATAAAGCAGGCAAAGCCCAGTAACGCAGAGATCATGGATTATTTCCAGTTTTTGCTTGTCACAAACTGAACCGGCCACCACACCCACCCTGTGGGGTGTGGTCCAGTGACTCAGCTAATCTCTGGCACGCCTTCCCCTCTGCTGCGCACGCTTCTCCCTGCGCCTCTGGCGAGGGTCCAGCCAACACTTATCTTCCTCGTCGCTGTCCACCTGTGGCTGCGGGGACGTGCTTGGCTCTGAGCCTATCATTTGGCCTTCGGTGTCCTCCGGAGGCATTGCCAGAGAGGAGGGTCCTGGAGAGGGAGGCCTTGCCAACTCCTCTCCCTCACTCTCAGAGTCTGCATCTGTCGATAGCCCAGGCTCAGGCAACGGAGCCACAACAGGAGCAACTGCAATAAGAGCTGAACGGACATTGCTGAAAGGGAGATGATTACTGATGCTTTTTGTAGATTTTGTTTTTATTTGTTTTATTAAACTAATTTGTTTTAAACTCCTCTCTGACTCGTTTGGTGCATTTGTAAGCGGATAAGGTTACGGTCTACAAAACTTCCACGACAATGATTAAAAGGCCTGCAGACTAAAACATACGAAGAACGGTTGCAGGATTTGGGTTTGGTCAGTCTAGAGAAAAGAAGAATTAGGGGTGACATGATAGCACTCTTCCCGTATTTGAGGGGCTCCTACAAAAATGAGGGGGGGAGTCAACCTATTTTCCAAAGCACCTGAAGGCAGGACAAGAAGCAATGGATGGGAACTAATCAAGGAGAGAAGCAACTTAGAACGAAGGAGGAATTTCCTGACAGTGAGAACAATAAACCAGTGGAACAACTTGCCACCAGAAGTTGTACATGCTCCATCACTGGAGGTTTTTAAGAAGAGACTGGACAGCCACTTGTCTGCAATGGTATAGGGTCTCCTTGTTGGGCAGGGGGTTGGACTAGAAGACCTCCAAGGTCCCTTCCAGCTCTATTCTGAATTGAAAAGCTAGCATCTGGATATTTCGAACAGACCGTGCATCTGATAATGAGAATTGCATTTCAAAAACTTCTGGATTTGGTCGCATTGCCTTTAACCATGAGTCACATTCATTTGCCCCTAGCACGATGACTCACCCGTTCTGAAATGCATATTTCATTTACTAGCATCAGATCTATTTAAAAAAAAACAAACAAACCTTCCCAACATTCAGTACATTTGTTTGGGTTTTTTTAATCGTACGTCCTTTGTTTGGAACTGATAATGTGCTGAACGCTGGACACGCACATCCGAGTCTTTGCTTAAGTCTCGCATTGATTCAAGAGAACGGTGGATGAGTGTAAATTAAGGCATGGATCGGGAGATGCTTTTGTAATACATTCGGAAATCAATGGAGGGTGGGAGCTTACATTTAAAAAAAAATAATAAAGTAAAAAGAAAGTGTCTAATTATCACTTTGGACTGGAAGGTAAAACATTGGAAGAACGGTTGCAGGAACTGGGTATGTCTAGTCTTATGAAAAGAAGGACTAGGGGAGACATGATAGCAGTCTTCCAGTATCTCAGGGGCTGCCCCAAAGAAGAGGCAGTCAAGCTATTCTCCAAAGCACCCAAAGGCAGGTCAAGAAGCAATGGGTGGAAATGAATCAAGGAGAGAAGCAATTTAGAACTAAGGAGAAATTTGCTGGCAGTGAGAACAATTAATCAGTGGAACAACTTGCCACAAGAAGTAGTGAATGCTCCAACACTGGAAATGTTTAAGATGTTGGATAACCATTTGTCTGAAGTGGTGTCGGGTTTCCTGCCTGGGCAGGGGGTTGGACTAGAACAGAGGTCACCAACAGGTGGTCCGTGGACCACTGGTGGTCCATGAGAAAATTTTGGTGGTCCACAGAAAAATTATTTGCATTTTTTATATTGCACTAAATCAGGAGTCCTCAAACTACAGCCCCTGGACTGGATACGTGCAATGAATCTTTGTGTTACTACAGAGAGTCTCCCCCCTTTGGGGTCTTCTTGTGAGGCCCAGCAGAAGCACCACACTGAGGACTAGGAGCATAGGCTTTCCAAGCAGAGGGAAGACCTGCTGTAGTGCAAGGCCAGGTACTGGCGCCTGGAGGCTCAGCGGGCTGAGATGGTCAGCCATTTCCAAACCATGATGCAGTCCCACTGGAAAAAACCTTCGCCCAAAGCACCACATCAGGAGGCCGAAGCAGACCCCAAGTCGGAATTTCTGTCCCCCTCCAACCCACACAAGAAGACCTCAAAGAGGGAGACTCTCTGCAGCAACACAAACGTTCATTGCACGTATTTGGCCCAGGGGCCGTAGTTTGAGGACCCCTGATTTAGTGCAATATACAAAATGCAAATAATTTTTCTGCGGACCACCAGTGGTCCTGTTGGTGACCTCTGCTCTAAATCTTCTTGTTGTTAGATAAAAGCTCAGGTCTTCTTCAAGTTGAACTTAACTCCTGATCATGGAGCCTCCTGAAGTGTGTTTGTTACTGATTTTTTCTGTGAGAATTTAGGACATTCTAGTTGGTCCTTCAGACCAGGGTTTCCTTGAGACCTTCTTTTCAGGTCAACCAACCCACCGTGAGCTGAAGAAGCTTCTTGAATGAGAAGCGAAACATCTTCAAAGCAAAACCAGAAAGTCCAGTTGCCTCTTTGGGGGAAAAAAAGCACCTTTCAACTCACTTGTCATTACTGGTTGAAGGCACAAATTTGGACAAACGTCTTGATGAAGATGATGTTGTCCATTCAGTTGTCTCCAACTCTTGGCGATTCTATGGGCCAGGTCTCTCCACATCTTCCCATCTTGCACAATTCTTTGAGTTGCTTTATGCTGTGTCTGATGTGTCTTATGCTTTGATGGTGTCCATCTACCATATTCTTTGGTGGCCTGGTTTCCTTTTAATCGCTAACCACTGGTGGGGTTCAGATTATGTTATTACTGGTTCACCCATGTGTGCACACTCGGTTCATGGGCACACATGCCTGGTTGATGGACACGCCTGCCTTCCACACATGCACCCTGCCTTCCATGCATGTGCTTTGCTCACATGCGTGCCTTCCGCGCATGCACCCGGCCTCAAAAACATGCCTAAATAGGATGGCATAGAGCTGAGGTGGGTGACCCACGATTTCCGCTACCAGTTCAGGCGATGTTGTGACCCAGGCCCAAGTAGTTAGTATTAAATGCAAACCATTCGAAAACAAACAGACTTTATTAGAACAGCTGAGAATTAACTCATTCTCGGCGTAGTACAAACTAAATTAAAACAAATTGTTCAAAACACCATTCCTCGGTTTATCACCGACCTTGGGATAATTAGGCAACCTGCCAAAGGCTTTTCTTGGCAAAAGTTCAGAAGCAGAAGACGCCAACAAGAAATGAATATGGTGAAACAAGAAGCAATTCTCTCAATGTTGTTTTCCGAGAAAGAGGCCAAGAGACGTTGTTGGTCTTTTAAGCCTTATGGGAGGGGCCAATCATCTCTTGGCCTTACTCCCAAGTCGTCCTTTTTGCTGTAGCTGCTCTTGCCTTCTGGCAGCTCTTCTCAAGTGTGCACTAGGAACAGGCTCCTCCTGTTCCTCTGTCTCTCTACTGTCAGCCTCTGGAGGCTCTGGAGTCCGCACATCACTCCCCGATGGTCTGGCCCCATCTCTGCCTCTGACGCAGAGCCCTCATCCGGGCCTTCCCCAGCCTCCAGGACTGGCCCATGTTCTTCCTCAGCCTCATCGCTGTCCGACTCCGCTGCCAGTTCCGAAGGCTGCTGGCAAACCACCACAGGAGAATCGGTCCAAACTGGCTGAATACCACCTCTGCCGCTAACTCTTCCAAACATAATCGTGTTCTCCAGTGAATTCCCCCACAGGACATGGCCAAAATAAATAAGAAGCAGTTTTGTGATTTTGCCTTCCAGTGACTTGTCTGGTGTTATGCGCTCCAGTCCTTGTTTGTTAGTCACCTTTGTTGTCCAAGGAATACGCAGGAGCCTTCTCCAGCATCATAGCTCAAATGAGTTGACTTCCTTCTTGTCTTGCTTTTTTAAGGTCCAGCTTTCACAACCATTGGTAGCTATGGGGAACACAATAGAGTGGACTAACCTATATTTGGTTGCCAGAATGATGCCATTGTGTTCCATATTACCTCAGAATGATGCCATTGTGTTCCATATTACCTCAGAATGATACCATTGTGTTCCATATTACCTCAGGAGTATCCATCTTGGAACTGGGATATGCCGCCGGTTGAAATAACGATCTCTCCTTTGCTAGAGGACTTCAAACAGAGAATAGATGGACATCTGTCAGAGATGTTCTAGTGGATTCTGCACTGAGCAGGGGCTTGGCCTAGCTTGCTCTGACAGAGGCTTCCTGAGACAGTAACAATCACACACTTAGTCCCAAAAACCCTCTTTTTATTTCAATGGCTGCGAATTATGTTCATTCACAGCCTGTGATGAGTCCCAAGCAGTTTCTGAATAGTCCGACAGACGTCTGCCACAGTCTTTCGGGATAAGGCTGATAAGCACCCATCTTTATCTCCCTTGAAACGCTGCCAAAGACCTAATTGCCAATTAGCTTTGCAAGGCCAAACGGAGCACAAAGTCAAAACGGAGCTTCAGAGTTTAAACCGACCAGAACGAATAAAGTTGCTTCCTGCAAAGGCTCGTGTCCCTTTGCTCCACCTTTATGTCTTATGGGAGGGGCCAATCATCTCCAAGCCTTACTCCTGAGTTGCCCCTTTTGTCTTAACTGTTCTTGCCTTCTGGCAGCTCTGCACATGCACGCACTGGGAACAGGATCCC
This sequence comes from Arizona elegans, assembly GCA_022577455.1. Lineage (NCBI taxonomy): Eukaryota > Metazoa > Chordata > Lepidosauria > Squamata > Colubridae > Arizona > Arizona elegans. Next base: position 1,820,471 of record JAKOOJ010000049.1, read on the forward strand.
CCTGTTCCTCGGTCTCGCTGATGTCAGACTCTGGAGGCTCCGGAGTCCGCACATAACTCCCAGATGGCCCTGGCCCCATCTCTGCCTCCAATGCAGAGCCCTCATCCAGGCCTTCCCCAGCCTCCAGGACTGGCCCATGTTCCTCCCCAGTCTCCTCACTGTCTGACTCTGCTGCCAGCTCCCCAACATAGACCACAACATAGCTGGCCTCTAAGATTACATCCATCTCCATGACTCTCTGTTTTAAGTCACTGAGTCTAACTCTGTTCTGCATTCCATTCCATGAAATGTAGACAAAACAATTCATAAATGGTCCTTGGCAGAACTGACCACGTGCATGTTTTTCCTAGAATGGCTTCGAAAGCATGACAGGCTAAGCAAATGTACCGATGACGAAAACGGGTTTCAGATTTCTAAGAATAGAAGACATTGAATTGGACCAAAACTTTACTCAATCCATTATCCAGTTTCTCATGGTCAGCAGTCAAAACACTGATGGAAAACCCACAAACCAGAAGGAACGCAGTCATGTCCACCAGCTCGTATTCCCAGAAACTGAAGTTCAAAACCCTGTGGCTTCTATTCTTGAATGTACCCATGTGTCCATCATGACTTATGGCCATCTTTGCAGGAAAGACATGAGTCATGAAACCAGATAAGGCACCAATGTTGAGCTTCTAATGCAGAGGTCTTCAAATTTGCCAGCTTTAAGATGGCTGGAGAATTCTGGGAGTTGAAGTCCACAAGTCTTAAAGCTGGCAAGTTTGAAGACCTCTGTTGTAATGCTTCCAATGTGTCCTTTGTTATAGCTACATCCTTCTCATGATTTATACAATCATATAATTGAATAGGGCCCATTAGCAATTTTCTCAATGGATAGAATTTAAATTACCCATTGGATGGATTATCTATTCCAGGGTAAATATATCTCAAGTAAGGATTGGATGGTCCTCAGTTATATTAGATGGTGCCTCTCATTGACTTCACAAATTATTTTATTGAGGTTGCATTTTTTTCCCCTCATTTGTTTCTTGTTGAAAGTGAAATGAAGTCTGCTGGAACCTCGTCTTCTTAGATAGACCAGGAAACCATGAATTCCCAGTTCCACTTTTGGCACAAAGCCAGCTGGGTGAGTTTGGACCAGTCATTCTCTCTCAGCTCTAAGAAGCAGACAGTGGCAAAGCACTTCCAAAAAACCTTGCCAGGGACTTGTCCAGGCAATCACCAAGATCAAGACTGACTTGAAGGCAAGAAGGAAGGAAGGAAGGAAGGAAGGAAGGAAGGAAGGAAGGAAGGAAGGAAGGAAGGGAAAGAAGGAAGGAAGAGAGAGAGAAAAAGAAAGAGAGAAGGAAAAGGAAAGAAGGAAGGAAGGAAAGGAGAAAGAGAGAAAGAAGGAAAAGGAAAGAAGGAAAGAAGGAAAGAAGAAAGGGAGGGAGAAAGGAAGGGAGAAAGAAAGGGAGAAAGAAAGAAAGGGAAGGAGGGAAAGGAAGAAAGGAAGAAAGGAGGGAGGGAGGGAGAAAGAAAGTAAGAAAGAAGAAAGAAAAGAAGGAAGGAAGGGAGAAAGAGAAAAAGAAAGAAAGAGAAAGAAGGAAAAGGAAAGAAGGAAGGAAGGGAGAAAGGAAGGGAGAAAGAAAGAAAAAGGAAGAAAAAGGAAGGAAGGAAGGAAGATAAAGGAAAAAAGGAAGGAAGGAAGTGAAAGAAAGAAAGGAAAGGAAGGAAGGAAGGAGGGAGAGAGAGAAAGAAAGAGGGAGGGAGGGAGGGAGAAAGAAAGAAAGAAGGAAGAAAAGAAGGAAGGAAGGGAGAAAGAGAGAAAGAAAGAGAGAGAGAGAGAGAAAGAAAGAAAGACATCATGAATTATGCAAGATGCTGTATTTAGAATACACATTATGAGAAAGATTCATGGATAGATACACCATTTTGTTATGTTTGTGTTTTTAATGAAGAAGGAAAATTATAAGATCAAGGTGTTTTGTTCAGTGCAGTTCCAATTAATTTCTCTGCCAGGATACACCACACACTCACATGTTCAGAAAATTAAATTGAAAGTCATTTTGTTACTTCAAAGCAGTAAGGCCAACATGAGTTTTTTGTTTAAAAAAAAAAAAAAACCACCTTGATCTATCATCTGCTATGCTTATTGTGACTTGAGAGAGAGAGAGAAAAAAATGTTTTTAGATTTCTTTTCCATGCCATAATATACTATAAAACATCATGTTATCGGTAAGATGTGCATAGATAGTGCAGCTTGCAAAGATGCACTGGTAAGAACCTCACAATGTTATCATAGGGAAAAATGAAGATAGATGTGTCATGTTGTTATTGAGGCACTGAACCAGGGGTGAAATGCTACCAGTTTGCTCCAGTTTGGGCGAACCAGTAGTGATAAAAACTACCAGTTCAGGTGAACCGATAGTAAAAAAAAAAAAAATGCTTTAAAAAGTAAAAGAAATAGGTTCCGATGATCACACCTGTGCCACGTGATCATTGGAACCTTTTAAAAACTTTTTAAAAGCATTTTTTTACTACCTATTCGCCCGAACCGGTAGTAAAAAAATGCTTAAAAAGTTTTTTAAAAAAAGTTGGCCACACCCACCCAGTCACATGACTCCCCCACCAAGCCACACCCACCAAGCCACGCCCACAGAACCAGTAGCAAAAAAATTTGCATTTCACCACTGCACTGAACTCTAGTCTTGACTCTAGATTGAGACTCTGGAAAGAGTGCAGAGAAGAGCAAGAGAGATGATTAGAGGACTGGAGGCTAAAACATCTGACGAACGGTTGCAAGAATTGGGTAGGTCTAGTTTAATGAGGAGAAGGACCAGGGATGACATGATAGCAGTCTTCCAGTGTTTGAGGGGCTGCCCCAAAGAAGAAGGGGTCAAACTATTCCCCAAAGCACCAGAAGGCAGGACAAGAAGCAACGGATGGAAACTAATCAAGGAGAGAAGCAACTTAGAACTAAGGAGGAATTTCCTGATGATGAGAACAACTAATCAGTGGGACGACTTGCCTCCAGAAGTTGTGAATGCTCCAACATTGGAGGTTTTTAAGATGAAATGGAAAACCATTTGTCTAATGTGCTATGCTCCTGGTTGAGTAAGGGGTTGGACTAGGAGACTAGCAAGATCCCTTCCAACTCTGTTATTCTATTATTCTGATATCCTGCAGCCTTGGGCTGGATAGGACTTCAAGCAAGGAAGCAGGAGATCATAGAGTTATAGAATTGGAAAGGACCTTGTAGGTTACTCAATGCCACCCTGTATCTAATACGGGATTCATCAGAGCACCGTGAAAGACAAGCATTGAGCTTAGTGGTTAAGGAACTGGGCTAGAAACTAGGAGACGTGAGTTCTAATCCTGTCTTGGGTATGAAAGCTAGCTGAGTGACTTTGAGCCACCACCAAGAGCCAGTGAGTTCTAGTCCTGCCGTAGGCATGAAAACTGGCTAGGTGACTTTGGGTCAATCACCAGGAGACCGTGAGTTCTAGTCCTGCCTTAGGCATAAAAAGCCAACTGGATGTCTTTGGTTCAATCACAAAGAGACAGTAAGTTGTAGTCCTGCCTTAGGCATGAAAGCTGACTAGGTGACTTTGGTCCAATTATCAGGAGACCATAAGTTATAGTTCTGCCTTAGGCATGAAAGCCAGCTGGGTGACTTTGGGTCAATCACCAGGAGACCGTGAGTTCTAGTCCTGCCTTAGGCATAAAAAGCCAACTGGATGTCTGGGGTTCGATCACAAGGAGACACTAAGTTATAGTCCTGCCTTAGGCTTGAAAGCTGACTAGGTGACTTTGGTCCAATTATCAGGAGACCATAAGTTATAGTTCTGCCTTAGGCATGAAAGCCAGCTGGGTGACTTTGGGTCAATCACCAGGAGACCATGAGTTCTAGTCTTGCCTTAGGCATAAAAAGCCAACTGGATGTCTGGGGTCCAATCAGCAGGAGACCATGAGTTCTAGTCCTGCCTTAGGCATGAAAGCTGCTGGGTGATTTGGGGCCAGTGTGTTCTGCCCCAGCTCTGGATTTCCGAGGATATTGACACACACCAATGGTCCTTATCAAATTTATTAAGTAGCAAGAATAAACAAGACCGGCAAAGGTCGGCAACCAGCCCAGAAAACAAGATATGATGAACCAAAATACTCTGATAATAAATACGAGTTGTTTCCATCAAGAAAGCACTAGCTGCGTGCGACTTAAATAGGCTAAGGGAGTGGCCAATTATCCTCAAGCCTTACTCTCGAGGAGACCTCCTCCTCCTGAGTAGCCACTCCTGCCTTTTGGAAGCCCTGCGTGCCCGAGCATTGAGGAGAGGCTCCTCCACTTCGCTCTCTCCACTTGAAGGAGCCTCCGGAGGTTCTGAAGGCCCTGGCTGAGTCTCTGCCTCTGGCACCACATCCTCTTCAGCCTCCTCGCTGTCCAACGCGAGCGCCAGCTGCGCAGGCTGCTGGCGCGACCCCACACCAGCCTTCTCGTCGTCGGGATCAGCCACGATCCGTGCAGGCCGCTGGTGGGCCACAACATAGTGCCTCTCTGTTAGCTCAACCCATTTCACCAGCGGTGGGTTTCACATTTTGTTACCACCGGTTTGCCCTGAGCGCCTTCCGCACATACGCTTTGCTTTCGCGCACACCCACCCACGATTTCTGCTACCGGTTTGGGTGAACCGGTCTGAACCAGCTGAATAGCCCCTCTGCATCTCACAGAGTTATTGTAGGGAAAATAGGAAGAGGAATGAGTGTTTGGTATATTTCCTTCCAATTCTGTTATTCTGTATTCTGGTATTTTGCTCCTCTCCCCCACCAAGACCTTCTGTGCTGCCCCATAATGGCAGGAGGGTATTTCTGGGACGGATGAGTGAAGAACATCAGGAGGGAATGCCAAGATTATCTATTGCCAGCAGGGCATCCCAAAGACTTCAGGTCATTCCAGCTGCCCAGTTAAAATGAAGGCAGCTATATTGGGAACAGTAATATAGGAATTTGCTGGAGGCAGATGACCATTTTAATGACAAAAGCTTCAGTTCAAACTGTGTGTAGGGGGAAAAAATCAGTAATAAATTCTTCTGTATTTTTTTTTTTTTACAAGGAAACCCACATGGCTAGAAAATAGAAATTATTCCTCCAGTAAATGACTCACTAAAAACGATAACTCTATTCTTAATGGCTGGGAATGCAATTAGCCAGTGGATATCATTGGCATTTGATCCACGACCATTTCACCGGGATGGTATAAGGTCTCCTGCCTTGAGCAGGTGGTTGGACTAGATGACCTCCAAGGTCCCTTCCAGTCCTAAAGATTCTATGTTCTGTATTCTATCATTCAAAAAAGCCAATGCAGTCCTAGGCTGCATTAACAGAGGAATAGAATCAAGATCACAAGAAGTGTTGTTGTTAGTTGCGAAGTCGTGTCCAACCCATCGCGACCCCATGGACAATGTTCCTCCAGGCCTTCCTGTCCTCTACCATCTTCTGGAGTCCATTTAAGCACACGCCTACTGCTTCAGTGACTCCATCCAGCCACCTCGTCCTCTGCCGTCCCCTTCTTCTTTTGCCCTCAATCTTTCCCAGCATCTTCTCCAGTGAGTCCTTCCTTCTCATTAGGTGGCCAGAGTTTTCTCTTCAGGATCTGGTCTTCTCAAGAGCAGTCAGGGTTGATCTCCTCTAGGACTGACCGGTTGGATGGCCTTGCAATCCAAGGGACTCGTAGGAGTCTTTTTTTTTTTTTTTAATTTGATTTATATGCCGCCTTTCTCCGGAGACTCAGGTCTTCTCCAGCACCATAGTTCAAAGGCCTCCATTCTTTGACGCTCAGCCTTCCTTATGGTGCAACTTTCACAGCCCTACATTGCAACATACATGAAGTGTTAATACCACTTTATAAAGCCTTGGGAAGACCAAACTTGAAATACTGCATCCTGTTTTGGTCACCACCTTACAAAAAAGACGTTGAGACTCTAGAAAGAGTGCAGAGAAGAGCAACAAAAATGTTCAGGGGTCTAAACTATGTCTAGTTTAATGAGAAGAAGGACCAGGGATGACATGATAGCAGTCTTCCAGTATTTGAGGGGCTGCCCCAAAGAAGAAGGGGTCAAACTATTCTCCAAAGCACCAGAAGGCAGGTCAAGAAGCAACGGATGGAAACTAATCAAGAAGAGAAGCAACCTGGAACTAAGGAGAAATTTCATGACGCTTAGAACAATAAATAAACCAATGGGAACAACTTGACTCCAGAAGTTATGGGTGATCTAACACTGGAAGTTTTTTTTTTTAGAAGAGATTGGACAATCATTTATCTCACATCATATAGGGCAGTGATGGCTAACTTTTTTATGGTTGTGTGCCGAAAGTGGGGGAAGCAGGGGAATCACGAGTGCACGAGCCCACATGCATAATGCAATGCCCCCCGCACCCCGCACATGTGCATGCAACCTCCTGTGTTCCCCCTGCCCCCCCCCCATGCATGCACATGCAACCCCTTCGTGACCCATTTTGGGCTTGGCAGGCCTCCCTAAAGCCACCTGGGACCAAAAATGGGCCACGAAGCACCGCTCCGCCTGCTGCCCGATTTGGCACTCCTCCCGCCCTCCGCGCATGGCCGCACAACCCCCATACATGTTCATGCACCTCTCGCATGCACCTCCTGCATGCGCCCCGCCCCCTGCGGCAGAGACCCAAAAATCAGCTGCCCGGTAGGAGGTGTGTGCTTATGCGCAGTGGAGCTGAGCTGGGCGATGGCTCGCATGTCCACAGACAGGGCTCTGCATCAGGGGTGAAATGTAAAATTTGTTACTACCAGTTCTGTGGGCGTGGCTTGGTGGTGGTGGTAATGTGACTGGGTGGGCGTGGCCAACTTTTTTAAAAAAAAAAAAAACCTTTTCAAAGCATTTTTTCTAATGCTTTGAAAAGCCTCTCTGCCGATCAGACAACACAGCTGGGATCGTCAGAGACTTTTCAAAGCATTTTTTTGACCACCTCTTCGGCCAAGAGGTTGCAGAAAAAAAGGCTTTGAAAAGCCTCTGACGATCCCAGCTGAGCCATGCGATCGTCAGAGGCTTTTTTTTAAAAAAAACTTTTCAAAGCATTTTTTCTAATGCTTTGAAAAGCCTCTCTGCCGATCAGGCAACACAGCTGGGATCGTCAGAGACTTTTTGAAGCATTTTTTTGACCACCTCTTCGGCCAAGAGGTTGCAGAAAAAAAGGCTTTGAAAAGCCTCTGACGATCCCAGCTGAGCCGCGCGATCGTCAGAGGCTTTTTTTTTTTTTTTTTACTTTTAAAAGCATTTTTTTCGTCGGAAGAGTATGTAGAAAAAATGCTTTAAAAAGTTTTTTTTTAAAGCCTCTGATGATCGTGCAGCTCAGTTGGGCATGGGGGACGGGGTCGGGGGGGCGCAGGGATTTTTGCTACCGGTTCTCTGAACCACCTGCCACCATCACTACCAGATCAGGCGATCCGTTCCGAACCGGGAACATTTCACCCCTGCTCTGCATGCCACCTGTGGCACACGTGCCATAGGTTTGCCATCACGGATATAGGGTTTCCTGCTTGAGCAGGGGGTTGGACTAGAAGACCTCCAAGTTCCCTTTCAATTCTGTTATTCTGTTATTCCACACCTGGTGGCAACGTGATAACGTGGTAAAGGTCAACAAAGTGAAACAAGTCCTGCATGGAATTTATTATTATTATTATTATTATTATTATTATTATTATTATTATTATTATTATTATTTTAATTTGTATAATTAATTTGTAATTGGAATGAATTGGAACAATCAGTTTTTTAAAAAATAGAGCAAAGATAGAGCAAACAAGGATGGATCTGGAAAAAGAGAGGCGGTTTGAAGAAGCTTTATGCAAGGAAGCGAATCTTAGAAATATTTACATTTGAAGAATGCAAAACTGGGCTGAAGTCTTTTTAAAGCACACACTGGGGAAAATTTACGAAGACAAACCAGGATTATTTGTCTTTCAAATGGTTCCTACTTTGCAAAGTTGTATATACTGAGACTCCCTATATATTAAGAAATGTCACCAAAGAACAAAGACAAATAGAGAAAGATGGTTCAATGCATTCAAAAAAAAAAAAAAAAAAAAAGCATTCGACTGGAAGGAATAGATTCATATTTTCAAATCTGCAACACGGACTAGATTTATCCTTCTCTATGTCTTTCAGGCCTCATCAGGTGCCCTCTAACCAGGTTTGCCTGATCTTGGAAGCCAAGTATGGGCAGCTGCTCTTCTGGTTTTCACACGACCGCACAGACGCACGTCCTCTCATTTTGGCACTAGGTACCGAAAGGTTTCGCCGGTATTGTTCTATGCTCTGGCTGGTGTCACCTTTGATGATGTCCAGCCACCGTGTTCTTTGCCAACCTGGTATTCTATAACTGCTAACTTTTCCAAACAATAATTGCTTTCTTCGGTGAACCCCGCATGAAAAGGCCAAAAAAGCGTAGAGAAGAGCAACAAAGATGATTAGGAGACTGGAGGCTAAAACCTATGAAGAACGGTTGCAGGAACTGGGTAGGTCTCATCAGTGTTGAAATCCAATTTTTTTTACTACCGGTTCTGTGGGCGTGGCTTGGTGGGCGTGGAGTGGGCGTGGCAGGGGAAGGATACTGCAAAATCCCCATTCCCACCCCACTCCAGGGGAAGGATACTGCAAAATCCCCATTCCCTCCCCACTCCAGGGGAAAGACACTACAAAATCTCCATTCCCGCCCCACTCCAGGGGAAGGATACTGCAAAATCCCCATTCCCTCCCCATTCAAGGGAAGGATACTGCAAAATCTCCTTTCCCACCCCACTCCAGGGGGAGGATACAGCAAAATCCCCATTCCCTCCTCACTCTGGGGCCAGCCAGAGGTGGTGTTTGCTGGTTCTCCGAACTGCTCAAAATTTCCGCTATCGATTCTCCAGAATCTGTCAGAACTTGCTGGATTTCACCCCTGTGTCTCGCAGAAGGACTAGGGGAGACGTGATATCAGTCTTCCAATATCTCAGGGGCTGCCACAAAGAAGAGGGAGTCAAGCTATTCTCCAAAGCACCTGAGGGCAGGACAAGAAGGAGAGGAGCAAGAAATGAGAATTTTTTCTGACAGTTAGAACAATTAATCAGTGGAACAACTTGCCACTAGAAGTTGTGGGTGCTCCTCCATCACTGGAGGTTTTTAAGAAGAGATTAAACAACCATTTGTCTGAAATGTTGTAGGATTTTGTGCCTGAGCAGGGGGTTGGGCTAGAAGACCTCCAAGGTCCCTTCCAACTCTGTCATTATGTAAAAATCATGATAATATCTGGGAATGGTGCTGTAGGAAGTTAGCACCCACTCCTTTCCTGGAAGAATGAAATATTTTAGGAAATATTAAAAAGGCTGAATATTATGTTTCCCTGGTTGAGAAATGGAGAAACATGTTTTAAAGACAAAGCAACTCTCACCTTCCTGCCTCCCCCGCTTTGTTAATGGGCCAGAGGCAGAAACTCATATTTTTGACAATAGGACCCATCTGCAACACAATAGCAACAGAAACTAACACAATGGGACCCATCTAGGAGAGAAACTCACCACATAGCACCTGGGAAGATTACATCAGCCAGCAAGGCTAGCTAAGACCCCCACCCCCTGGAAGTCTGACAACCAATCAGGATACTCTTTCTGGGCCCCAGGAAGTTCAAAGCCAGAGAGGGCATAAAACTTGGGGACTCGCTGTATCTCACCCCCTTTTCTGTTCAGGAACTCAAGCCATGTGATCCTGTCCACCATTATAATGTAGGTAGGTAAGCGGGTCCAGCTGGATGATCACTGAAGGGCCCTCTTTATTCATAGTATTGTAAGAAAGGAAATGTGCTTGTTTAAGGGAAGCCAATTATCTCCAGTTGAAAGGAGAGAATTCCTTTGAAGTAGAAACATTCACAAGAGGGGCCCCTCAGTTGCCAGAGATAGAGATATTTGTTTGAAGGTTAAAACAGATCAAAGGATGACCACATGTAATATCAACAAGAGATAATTTGAATCTATGCTTCAGTAATTGGCAAAAAGGATTATGGCTGTTGGCAAAGAATAATATGAAACAGTAATTGGGAAGTATCAATTAAATATGACAAATGTATATGATCACATAAACTGCTGAGTTAACAGAATCCTTTGTCTGGAAGGGTATAAAAACCATTGTACCTAATTTCTGTCTTTGTTCAACACTTCATGTACAGAGCTTTAAACCTATTGAGCAATATACAATGTCTCTGGCTAACCCTGAAAAGTTGTGTTGGTCTTATTAAATCCACAACATTTAAACCATCTTTCCAAGCAGTCTCCATGTTTCCAGTGTCTTTTTCCCCACTTGGAGCTGAACCCAGAAGGATATTTTCTTCCAACAGTGCAAAATTGCAGGGTAACAATATCTTTTTATGAATTTTCTGAGGTGGGATGGCCGGCGACGTCTCATGTCACCATCTTCCCTGCTTCAGAATATATGCAGCTCTAATCTCATCTCAGTTGAAGGCTGGAAGCAAGATCTTCAGTAAATACAGCTTTCATCAAGATATGAAATAAGTCCCACTGCTTTGAAATAGAGGACTTTGTTCTTTGAGTTGTTTTCCTTCAGTCTGGTCCCTGCCGAAATGATAAAATTTCTGGATGATAACCCGGCAGAATGAAGATGGTCGCTCGCCCCACGGCAAACGTAGCAGCCCCTTTCCCCATTAAAATGATCAAAGCAAGACTAATAAGCTGATGTTCGCCTCCGATTGCTAGGATATTTGTTAATTTCGATTCGCAACTTTGAAGTGGCATTTCGGGCCTGATAGGAATTAGAACCAGCACAAGAAAGTGCTTTGAAGCAATGGTTAATATATGCCATTTTTCCCACCACTTCACTCCTTTTGCTTTTTTTTTTTTTTTTTTTTGCAAGAATTTAAAACTACACGAAGTTCAAGTTATTTGCCTTCGGGCCTTTTGACATCTTCAATTCCACTTGTGGGGCTCTCCTCTTGGAGTAAGCGTGATGGAGAGCTCTTCGTTTCCTCAGCAACAAATCTTGCTTGCCAGTTTCAGAATTTTCATTGTGGCACAAGAGTTTGGCTTATTATTTTGAATGATTTGTTTTTCTTTCTTTATTTTATGTATTTGTAGACTACCTTTGTTATTTTTAACAAAGAACCCAAGGCAGTCAATATATCCAACACGCCTTCGTCCTCCTACTTTCCCCCACAACAACCCTGTGAGGTGGATTGCACTGTGAGAGAGAGAGTGACTGGCCCAAAGTCACCCAGTTTTCATGACTAAGGAGGGGTTAGAATTCACTGTCTCTTAGTGATTGGCTCAAAGCCACCCAGATGGTTTCATGTTAAGGTGGGACTAGAACTCACCATCTCCTGGTGATTGGCCCAAAGTGACTCAACTATCTTTCATGCCTAAGGCGGGACTAGAACTCACCATCTCCTGGTGATTGGCCCAAAGTGACTCAACTAGCTTCCATGCCTAAGGCGGGACTAGAACTCACCATCTCCTGGTGATTGGCCCAAAGTGACTCAACTAGCTTCCATGCCTAAGGCGGGACTAGAACTCACCATCTCCTGGTGATTGGCCCAAAGTGACTCAACTAGCTTCCATGCCTAAGGCGGGACTACAACTCACCATCTCCTGGTGATTGGCCCAAAGTGACTCAACTAGCTTTCATGCCTTAGGAGGGACTGCAACTCACCATCTCCTGGTGATTGGCTCAAAGTGACTCAACTATCTTTCATGCCTAAGGCGGGACTACAACTCACCATCTCCTGGTGATTGGCTCAAAGTGACTCAACTATCTTTCATGCTTAAGGTGGGACTAGAACTCACCATCTCCTGGTGATTGGCCCAAAGTGATTCAACTAGCTTCCATGCCTAAGGCGGGACTACAACTCACCATCTCCTGGTGATTGGCCCAAAGTGACTCAACTAGCTTTCATGCCTAAGGAGGGACTGCAACTCACCATCTCCTGGTGATTGGCTCAAAGTGACTCAACTATCTTTCATGCCTAAGGCGGGACTACAACTCACCATCTCCTGGTGATTGGCTCAAAGTGACTCAACTATCTTTCATGCCTAAGGCGGGACTAGAACTCACCATCTCCTGGTGATTGGCCCAGAGTGACTCAACTAGCTTCCATGCCTAAGGCGGGAGTAGAACTCACCATCTCCTGGTGATTGGCCCAAAGTGACTCAACTAGCTTCCATGCCTAAGGTGGGGACTACAACTCACCATCTCCTGGTGATTGGCCCAAAGTCACCCAGTCAGGTTTCATGACTAGACTAGAACTCACCATCTCCTGATGACCAATCCAAAGTTACCCAGCTTTCACGACTAAGGCGGGGTTAGAACTCACTGTCTCCTAAAGATTGGTACAAAGTCACCCAGATGGTTTCATGGATATCTTCGTTTTCTACAGCCCAAGTAGAGTTGGTTTCGAAAAATCCCAGCTTGGATTTGTTGCCTTTTTGGGAAGCCTTTCTTGTAGCCATGCCAGCCATTAACCAGAACGAAAGGCATTCTTCCTAGTTCCATTAGCACTTTCTAGAAAAAATAAACTCCAGCTCAGATGTCACCAGCCCCGGGGAGAGAAATTTTGACAAACACATACCCTTCTAAGCTGACCCCTTTGTAAGGTTCACCACACTTTTATCAGCGTAACGTATCTGCTTTGCTACACTCAAAACCTTGGCTGATTTGTGTTCTCCCTTCGGGATGGATTTTGGCTCTCTTTTCCCCTCCCGACAAATGAATGTTTTTTTTTTTTTTATATCTATATAAAATGGAAATCCCTGCTGTCAACATATTTGTCACAAGGATCAGTGCCTTGCAAGTAAGCACATCCGCTTATTTTGGAACCAACGTTCGCGGCCCTTCAGTCGTGAGAACCCAAAGAACGTGGCTGGATAATCTCTTATCCATCCATCGCTTCTTTTTTTAGGGTTTTAATTTCAAAGAAACGGGGTTGCGTTTTTTAAAAATTTGTTTAAAAAGAAAGTTTTGTTTTGCCTAACCGGCGAAGAACAAAGTGATTTTTTTTCCATTTGTTTGTTCGAAGAAATGTCCATCTGGGCTCAGTTTCCCAAGTGGGGAAAAAGACACTGGAAACATGGGGACTGCTTGGAAAGATGGTTTAATGGTGGACAGGACCACGTGGTTTGAGATCCTGGGTGAAAAAAGCACATGGGAGAGAGAGAGAGAGAGGGAGGGAGGGAGGGAGGGAGGGAGGGAGGGAGAGAGAGAGAGAGAGAGAGATGCATTATTTTTTTTTTATTTGATTTATATGCCGCCCTTCTCCAGAGACTCAGGGCGGCTTACAATGCTTTAAGCAATAGCCTTCATACTTTTGTATATTTATACAAAGTCATTTTATTGTCCCCACAATCCGGGTCCTCATTTAACCTACCTTAGAAAGGATGGAAGGCTGAGTCAACCTTGAGCCTGGTAAGATTCGAACCTGCAGAAATTGCAGGCAGCTGTGTTAATTACAGGGTGCATTAAACCACTGTAATACCAAGGCTCCTTTAGAAAAAATGCTTTGAAAAGTTAAAAAAGAAAGTTGGCCACGCCCACCCAGTCACATTTATTTATTTATTTATTTATTTATTTATTTATTTATTTATTTATTTATTTATTTATTTATTTATTTATTTATTTGGCTTATATGCCGCCCTATCTCACAATGGACTCAGGGCAGCTCACAACAATAAAACACAAGCCACAATAAAATAAAGACTAAAATCTAAAAAAATTAAAATTAACCCATTAAAACCCTTAAAACCCCTTAAAACATTACTCCCCCCCCCACCAAGCCACACCCACAGAACCTGTAACAAATTTTACATTTCACCCCTGAAGGACTATCTGTAAAAGCTATGACAATAGTAGGCACAGTGGAGATCACTTCCCATCCGGAGACAAACCTACGGATCGCTCCTTCCTGGCTTTGCAAACGCAAAACACGTGACTCGAACATTCAGCCCAGATTCGGGGATGTTTTTACATCTTCTTCGCTCTGTGGTTTTTATGACAATTCGGCTTCACAAGCTGTTCCCCAGAAAGCTGAAATTTAGCACACTCTTCGGTACTGCTTTAGTTATATAATAAAATATTATATAACGAAAGGCCTTAGTTATATAATAAAAACCACCCCTCTGCAGATTGGAGATCAGGCAGGATGCTAAGAATAGAATAGAATAGAATAGAATAGAATAGAATAGAATAGAATAGAATAGAATAGAATAGAATAGAATAGAATAGAATAGAAAATATGGAATGGAATGAAATGGAACGGAATGGAATGGAGACTAGACTAGACTAGATTAGACTAGACTAGAAAATATGGAATAGACTAGATTAGACTAGACTAGACTAGACTAGACAAGAAAAGAAAAGAAAAGAAAAGAAAAGAAAAGAAAAGAAAAGAAAAGAAAAGAAAAGAAAAGAAAATATGGAATAGAATGGAATGGAATGGAATGGAGACTAGACTAGACTAGACTAGACTAGACTAGAATAGAATAGACTAGAATAGAATAGAATAGAATAGAATAGAATAGAATAGAATAGAATAGAAAATATGGAATGGAATGGAATGGAATGGAATAGAATAGAATAGAATAGAATAGAATAGAATAGAATAGAATAGAATAGAATAGAATAGAAAATATGGAATGGAATAGAATGGAATGGAATGGAATGGAATGGAGACTAGACTAGACTAGACTAGACTAGACTAGACTAGACTAGACTAGAATAGAATAGAATAGAATAGAATAGAATAGAATAGAATAGAAAATATGGAATGGAATGGAATGGAATGGAATAGAATAGAATAGAATAGAATAGAATAGAATAGAATAGAATAGAATAGAATAGAATAGAATAGAATAGAATAGAAAATATGGAATGGAATGGAATGGAATGGAATGGAATAGAATAGAATAGAATAGAATAGAATAGAATAGAATAGAATAGAATAGAATAGAAAATATGGAATGGAATGGAATGGAATGGAATAGAATAGAATAGAATAGAATAGAATAGAATAGAATAGAATGATGTGCATAGGTTTGCCGTGATGGCAAACCTATGGCACGCGTACCACAGGTGGCATGCAGAGCAGGGGTGAAATGCTCCCGGTTCGGAACGGATCGCCCGATCCGGCAGCGATGGAGGCGGGTGGTTCGGAGAACCGGTAGCAAAAATCCCTGCCTCCCCCACTCCCCATTGCCCAGCTGAGCCACACAATCATCAGATGCTTTTTTTTAGTTTTTAAAAGCATTTTTTCTACAACCTCTTTGGCCGAAAAGGTTATAGAAAAAATGCTTTTAAAAGTAAAAATAAAGCCTCTGCCAATCAGACAAGTCAGCTAGGATCGTCAGAGGTTTTTAAAAAAAGAAAAAGCCTCTGCAGATCAAGCAAGTCGGTTGGGATCGTCAGAGGCTTTAAAAGCATTTTTTTAACAACCTCTTCTGCCATTTTTTGCAGAAAAATGGTTTTAAAAATATATAAAAAAAAGTTGGCCACACCCACTCAGTCATATTAACCCCCCACCAAGCCACGCCCACAGAACCGGTAGTAACAAAATTTACATTTCACCAGTGGATGTAACAGGCAGCACTCGGCCTCCTGACCACCCCCCCCCAGGAGCAAAAACGGGCCATGGGGGGGGGGGGGCTTTTGGGCCTAGGAGGCCTCCCTCCACTTACCTGGGAGCCAAAATGGGGTGTGTGGGGACTCCTGGAAGATGCAGGGAGGGGCGGAGCCAGCCAGCAATTTAGCTATTAGTCCGCCCGAACTGGCCCGAACCGGCTGAATCCCGCCACCGCTTACAGGATATTTTGTTTTTCAATTTCCCAATTTCACTGTGAGATTGGAAACATCCTAGCGATGTCTCCTTCAAGTATTAACAAGGATAGCCTTGCTAAGCCACGATTAGCTTAACTTCTGCTTCCATCGCAGTGTCATTATTTTGAGCCTCTCTTTATTTACCATTAATAAATAGGACCTCATCCCACTCACCCATCAACAGCTGGAAAATGCCACCCAGCACTATTATTTCATCAGGCCAGACACCTCGTCAATTTTGGGAATTGTTCCTGTGTTCTTCGGGTTTTACTTCAGATTTATTTCAAACATAATTGTTGTGTAGTTTAAAAAATACGTGGGTGTATTTGCTTGTGTACATACACATGTTTTTTTTAAAAAAACGACAGCTTGGGTAAACCATAAAATATCCCTAAATTATTATATGTCACAGTGACAGCCAAAATGTTGCATAACATGTCGTTATGTTTAGTCTCAAGCTTCGTTTCCTTGTTTTAATAATCGTCATTGACATTCGGTGGGGGAGGAACGGTTATTAACAGGGAAAAAGCTGAAGTGAATGTAATATCCTTATGGAGAAGAAGCTAGGAATATTCACTCCAAAATCAGGGGTGGCAATCACTTATTTTCCCTACCGGTTTGCAAATGTGCTTGCGCGCCCTCATTTTGCTCACACATACATGTGCCCGGCATGCACTTTGCTGGCATGTGTGCCTTCCGTGCATGCACCCGGCCTCAAAAACATGCCTAAATAGGATGGCATAGAGCGGGAGTGGGTGGACAAACCCACCGATGATTTCCATTACTGGTTCAGGTGAACCGGTCCGAACCGGCTGAATACCTCCTCTGCTCCAAATATGCTCATTTATTTATTAAATTTCTTTTTGTTGTTCTTCAGCTGCTAAATCGGGTCCAACTTTTTGCAATCCCCTGTCCTAATCTCTGTTCCAAATTTTGCCCAAATTCATGTACCTTGTGTCAATGACATTATCTAACCATCTTACCTTCTGCTGTCCGCTTTCTTCTTTTGCAGGATGCAATCTGGGTCGGTCACCGGGACCAGAGGTTTTGTGTTCCGAGCTTTTGGACTCCTGTTGGAGCCCATCCTCAGGGAACTTCTCGTCTTCCATCTTTCCAGCCTCAGAATCTTTTCCAATGAGTCCCATCCTCTCCTTTGGTGGCCAAAATAGTGAGCCTCAGACTTAGAGAGGAACAGAGTTGGAAGGAACTTTGGAAGTCTTTTAGCCCAACCCCCTGTTTGACCAGGAGACCAAGGGTTGGACTAGAAGGAAACCCTATAGCATTTCAGATAAATGGTTGTCCAATCTCTTCTTTAAAAAATGTTTGGTTGTTCCACTGTTTAATTGTCAAGAAATTCCTCCTTAGTTCCAGGTTGCTTCTCTCCTTGATTAGTTTCCATCCGTTGCTTCTTGTCCTGCCTTCAGGTGCTTTGGAGAATAGCTTGACTCCTTCTTCTTTGTGGCAACCCCTGAGATATTGGAACACTGTTATCATGTCTCCCCTAGTCCTTCCTTTCATTAAACCTACATATACCCAATTCCAGCAACCGTTCTTTATATGTTTTAGCCTCCAGTGCCCTAATCATCTTTATTGCTCTTCTTTGCACTCTTTCTAGAGTCTCCACATCTTTGTTATAAGAGTTGAAGTTCACAAGTCTTAAAGTTGTTAAGGTTTGATTAGACCTTTGATCTTATCTACCATGGGACTCCTTGTCTTGTCTACGTAGATATAGGTCAGTGTTTCTAAGACTTGGCAACTTTTAGATATATGGACTTTAACTCCTAGAATTCCCTAC
>JAKOOJ010000049.1:1840622-1933122 GCA_022577455.1 Arizona elegans
TACAAAAAAAAGATGTTGAGACTTTGGAAAAAGCCCAGAGAAGCGCAACTTAGATGATTAAAAGTCTGGAGACTAAAACATATAAAGAACGGTTGAAGGAATTGGGTATATCTAACTCAGGGGTCAGCAACCTTAAGCACTCAAAGAGCCAAAAAGGTCCTAACCGGAAGCCCCCTCACCCATTAAATTCTGGAGCTGACCAGAAGTGCGGTTTCCCCCACCATAGAGTCTCCTCCTAGTGTGGCCTCATTTTCCCTTTAACTGTCTTAACCGGAAGTCCTTTCAATTGTGGAGCCGACCTGCGACAGGGAGCCGCAGCAGAGGGATGAAAGAGCCACATGCGGCTCCAGAGCCACAGGGTTGCTGATCTCTAGTCTAGTTTAATGAAAAGAAGGGTTGGGGGGGACATCAGGGGTAGAATTCGACCGGCTTGGACCGGGCGAACCAGTAGGGAAAATTTGAATCGGTTCGCCGAACTGGTAAAAACCACCCATGGTTGGCCCCGCCCATGCCTGTTCTGTCCCCGTACCACATATGCACCCCCACA
This sequence comes from Arizona elegans, assembly GCA_022577455.1. Classification (NCBI taxonomy): domain Eukaryota; kingdom Metazoa; phylum Chordata; class Lepidosauria; order Squamata; family Colubridae; genus Arizona; species Arizona elegans. The sequence goes on from JAKOOJ010000049.1 coordinate 1,841,170, forward strand.
GACGGCCTGGAGTTAATAAGCCACACGACAAAACTCTTTGAAGATAAAGCTGGCAGCAACCCAGTGTCTAGCTGCCAATTCAGACTTTACTCACACAAAACAAAGATTAGACTGCAAGCATTCCGATAAAACAGGCAGAGCGTCAACAATACAAGGATTAATCCAAATGCAGTCCGATAAAGCAGGCAAAGTCCAGTAACACAGAGATCATGGAGTATTTCCAGTTTTTGCTCACAAACTGAACCGGCCACCACACCCACATTTATACCCTGTGGGGTGTGGCCCAGTGACTCAGCTAATCTCTGGCACGCCTTCTCTTCTGCTGTGCATGCTTCTCCCTGCGCCTCTGTCGCGGGTCCAGCCAGCACTTATCTTCTTCATCGCTGTCCACCTGTGGCTGCAGGGACGTGCTTGGCTCTGAGCCTATTGTTTGGCCTTTGGTGTCCTCCGGAGGCATTGCCAGAGAGGAGGGTCCTGGAGAGGGAGGCCTTGCCAACTCCTCTCCCTCACTCTCAGAGTCTGCATCTGTCGATAGCCCCGGCTCAGGCAACAGAGCCACAACAATGACCGCCCACTCGCCCGCTTGTCCACTCACCGCTCAGCCCTTCTGGCTGCTTGCTCACCCCTTCAGCCACTCGCCCCGCCGACCCCCCTCCCTTTATGCTCCTTTATGGTCTGCCCTGCCCCCCCCCGCACTCCCAGGGACTACCTTAAAGGGACAGGCTGCAGCAGCTCCGCTGTAAATAGACGGAGAGAAATTTGGCTTCTCTCTGCCACAGAATTCAAAATTAAATGCCGCAGCTGAGAGAATCTGAATCGGGCAGGCGAGGAATGGCTGGGAGGGGAAGAGTGAGTAGAGGCCAGTGAGATGCCCCTCGATGTGAGTGACATAAAGTTGGCCACACCCACCCAGCCACATGACCACCTAGCCACGCCCACCCAGCCAGTCATTAGGCAGATCATATTAGTGGTCCGCGGGATTTAAAATTATGAATTTAGTGGTCCCTGAGGTCTGAAAAGTTGGTGACTCCTGGACCAGAAGACCTCCAAGGTCCCTTCAAGTCTATTATTCTGTCATTCTGCTTTGTCCTTCACCCCTTGGTAGCACAAGACTCCTCTCCCTTGGCTACCTAAGGAAGGGATGAGCCTGCCAAAGCCTACAATTAAAATAAGGGATGGGAAGAGAAGAAAGGAGATAAAAGCTGTCGGCTTTTTGACATTTAAGACCTTTTAAGGAATTTTTCTACAGAAACTAAAAAAAGCCCATTGCAAGCTATTTTTTGCTAATGGCCAGCATTGATATTCACATGTGCCTTCCCTTAGAATAGGAAAAGAACATTGTGTTTGAATACAAACTGCACCAATTCTTCATTTGTTATCCATTGTAAATAGCAATAAATGTCACCCTGATTAACATCTCAGCTCTTTGTATGTCTAGATCTCCTGGCTGTCCTTACCAGCTCCTGATGAATCCCAAATGTGGGGCAGATCCCGCTGTCTTTGAAACGTTACCATTTCCGAAAGTTTTGCCTACCAGGAATAGCAAATCATCCTGTTTTGGAAGGAAATTCAGTCTTCTATTTAAAACCGTAATGAAGCTAAGAATGGGCTGTTTTGAACAATCTAGCAGCTTCTATTGAGATTAAGCAGTACATAAATTCAGTCCATCAATAAAGCAAAAAAAAATAAATAAAATCCTCATTTTTTTTTTTTAATGGAGGGCGCTTGCTCCTGGGGAGGAAAGCTATGGCAAATCTAGACAGCATTCTAAAAAGCAGAGACATCACCCTGCCACAAAAGTGCATCTAGTCAAGGCTATGGTGTTCCCAGTTGCAATGTACGGCTATGAAAGCTGGACCATAAGGAAGGCTGAGCGCCAAAGAATGGAGGCCTTTGAACGATGGTGCTGGAGAAGACTCCTGCGAGTCCCTTGGACTGCAAGGCGATCCAACCGGTCAGTCCTAGAGGAGATCAACCCTGACTGCTCTTTAGAAGGCCAGATCCTGAAGAGGAAACTCAAATCCTTTGGCCACCTAATGAGAAGAAAGGACTCACTGGAGAAGAGCCGAATGCTGGGAACAATTGAGGGCAAAAGAAAAAGGGGACAACAGAGAAGGAGGTGGCTGGATGGAGTCACTGAAGCAGTCAGCATGAGCTTAAATGGACTCCAGAGGATGGTAGAGGACAGGAAGGCCTGGAGGAACGTTGTCCATGGGATCGCGATGGATCAGACACGACTTCGCAACTAACAACAACAACAATTTTGGAGATGTCAAAATCATTTTAACATATGCTTAAAATGTATGTTACATTTATAATTATAGATATATAACATATTTTCCCTTTTCTTGGTGGTTTCTTGATTAGGCTGTCATTTACTGCTTGATTGTTCATCTCAGTTGGTAGTCCCTTGATTTGAGGTTTTTTTTATGCTTGATTGTTGCTCTGAGCAACAAAAATGATTAGGGGCCTAGAAGTTAAAACATACGAAGACCGATTGCAGGAGATGGGTATGTCAAGTCTAGTGAAAAGAAAGACTAGGGGTAACATCAGTGGTGAAATGCTACCGGTTCGCACCGGTTTGAGCGAACTGGTAGTGAGAAAAACTACCGGTTCGGGCAAACCGGCTAGCAAAAAAAAAAAAGCTACTGGTTCCTCCAAACTGCATGGCCAGCGAACCGGTGGCAAACAGGTTCATATTTCACCACTGGGTAACATGATAGTAAGTCTTCCAGTATTTGAGAGTGTTGGAAGAAACATCCATCTGGGTTCAGTTCCAAGTGGGGAGAAAGGCACTGGAAACATGGAGACTGCTTGGAAAGATGGTTTAATGGTGGACGGGACCACATGGTTTGAGGTCCTGGGCAAAATGAGCACATGGCTGAGAGAGAGAGAGAGAGAGATTTATATCCTCTGTTGGGCTTTGAATTTGAGTTTGTATTCTGATTGGTTGTCAGGCTCCTATAGGGCCATGCAGGGGTAACTTTGTAGGTTGTCTGTGTCCCAGGCTTGGTTGAGCCTTGCTGGGTGATGATGTAATGAAAGGGCTTTGGGCAATTCCTACTATGGCTCTGCCTGAAGGAGGTAGAACTTTGTTATGTAGAATAGACTGGCCCAGGCCTTAATGGCCCATTAACAAAGGTGGGGGAGGGGGACCGAGTTTCTGCCTCCCTTTTAGGGGAAACATTCTGCCCTTTTAATATTTCCTAGAATATCTCATTTTCCTAGGAGAGGGGTGGGGGCTAACTTCCTACAAGGGGCTGCCACAAAGAGGAGGGAGTCAATTTGTTTTCCAAAGCACCAGAAGGCAGGCCAAGAAACAATGGATGGAAAGTAATCAAGGAGAGAAGCAACCCTACTGTAGAACTAAGGAGAAAATTCCCAACAGTGAGAGCAATGCAGCAAATTTCCTTCGGAAATTGTGACAGCCCCAATGCTGGAGGATTTTAAGAAGTGACTGGTCAGAAGTAGTATGTCTCCTGCAAGAGCAGGGGGTTGGACTAGATCAGGGGTGTCAAAGTCAATTTCATTGAGGGCCGCATCACGGTTGTGTTTGACCTTGGGGGCCAGGTGGGCGTGGCCAGCTTGACGTCACTCGTGTAGGGGGCACTTGTGGTGGCCGGGGGGGGAGTGGGGGGATCCACTTTTCCTAGTAGTTTGCTTTGCTAGAATTCTGACAGCAAAGAACAGAGCTCAGGGGCCCCCACGCGCCCCCCCTCGAGGCTTTCCTCGAGCCTCCGGGTGGGTGAAAACGGCCTCCCCTGGGCTCTGAAGGCCCTCTGGAGGCCGGAAACGGACCCATTTCTGGACCTCCGGTACTTCCGGTAGGCCCATTTTTCACCCTCACAGAGTCTCTGTGAGGGCCCTGCACTTACCTGGCATCCAAAATGGGCTGCGTGGAGACTCCTGGGAGGGGCGGGGCAGGGTGGGCGGAGTCAGCCAGTCCTTGCAACTACCAGTTTGGTGAACCTGATTAAAATTAACATTCGGTTCTCCCGAATCGATCCGAACCTGCTGAATCCCACCCCTGGTTTTGTTTTGTTTTTTATTTGATTTATATACGGCCCTTCTCCGGAGACTCAGGGCGGCTTACAATGTGCTCAGCAATAGCCTTCATCCTTTTGTATATTTATACAAAGTCAGCTTATTGCCCCCACAAACTGGGTCCTCAATTTACCTACCTTAGAAAGGATGGAAGGCTGAGTCAACCTTGAGCCTGGTGAGATTCGAACCTGCAGTAATTGCAGGCAGCTGGTCTTAATAACAGGGTGCCTTAGACCACTGTACTACTAAGGTTTACATCCCATCCAAACTGTAGAGACGTAACTGTCTGCCATTGTGTCGAAAAAAATGTCGCCGGTGAATGAGTCACTCCCCAGAGACAGCTTGGCACCCACGTCCTGGTGAGCCTTAATATTAAAACTCCATTGAAACCTCATGCCTTTTCCATTTGCAAAGCCACTCAATCTGCATTTCAAATAGAGACATGCATTTTCAAGAAAAGGGGGGGGGAAGGGGAGGGAGAAATATACCGCCGACAGACAAAGCAGCAGTTATTATTAATAATATTATTATGATCTAGTGTTTTCTTTGTTTAAAAAAAAAAAAACCCAAACAAATTATCCTGTTTTATTATCAAGGCTCTTTAAAGAAAATTAGTGCATCATTAAAAAATAGATAGATGAGCCTCTGGGAAGAACAAACAGTGTTTTGCTAGCAAAATAAAGGCACCAAGGCACTATGTGATTCCTTAAACTTTGCCAAAATACACTGAGATGTTTGTGGTTGTGAAAGGAACAGGCCCACCAACATCAAAACATCCATAACCACGAAGCTGTAATTGCTGTTTTCATCAAACTTCCTCTTTGCTCCCCTCCCCACCCCCACTTCCCCATCATGGATAAATTGCTTTCTTTAATTGAGATTATGTATCCGCTAACATCAGAAAACCCCGTTACGCTCAAGAGGAACTGCTTTCTGAATAAACATAGATAAGATGACATCATTAGGGTTAGAACATAGAACATAGAATAACAGGGTTGGAAGCAGTGATGGGATTCAGCCGGTTCGCACCACTTCAGGAGAACCAGTTAACTTCCTGAGCAGTTTGGCAAACTGGTTGTTGGAAGAAATCATTAGGGCAGAGAACCGGTTGTTAAATTATTTGAATCCCACCACTGGTTGGAAGGGACCTTGGAGGTCTTCTAGTCCAACCCCCTGCTCAAGTAATGAGACCCTATGCCAGCGATGGCTAACCTTTTTGCCATTGTGTGCCAGGAGTGGGGGAGGGGGTTGCGCACGCATACCCACACTCATAATTCTATGCATCCTGCCCCCACGAATGGGCACGTGACTCCCCACCCCCATGGTCCTGGCACGCGATGGCACAGTAGGCCCGTTTTTTGCTCTCCCCAGCCTCCAGAGTGTTGTGACTCTGACCCCCGAGCCCGTCTTATCGGAGGGAGAAGACTCCGAAGGTGAAGGAGAGGAGTTGGCAAGGCCTCCCTCTCCAGAACCCTCCTCTCTGGCAATGCCTCAGGTGTCTTCCGAAGGAGAAGAGATAGGCCAGGTGCCAGGCACTTCCGAGCAGCCGCAGTTAGACAGCGACGGAGATAAGTCTTGGCTGGATCCCCGACAGCGTCAGAAAGACAAGCGCACGCAGCAGAGAAGGAGGTGTGCCAGAGATTAAGCTGAGTCACTGGACCACACCCCACAGGGGATAAAAGGGGGTGTGGTGGCCATTCAGGCTTTGTGATGGACAAAACTGAAAGCTAGCAAGTCATTCTGTATTTCTGGAACTCTGTTATATGCTCTGCTTGGATTGATTCTTGGATTGGACTTGACTATTCTTTGGCTTTTGTGGACTTACTTTGATGTTTTCAGAGGAGATAAACCTCCCTTTGTAAGTAAAAACTTTTGGCAAGCAGCCACTGGGTTGCTGCCAATTCTGTTATCAAAGGAAATTCTTGTCTGCTGGTTTATTTTAACTCTTGGTCGACTGCTGGTGTGCGTGTGTGAGACGGGGACAGAACACAGAGCCTTTCTAGGAGTCTGGGGAGGGCGAAAACAGGCCTTCCCCACCCCCCAAGGACCTCTGGAGGCAGGAAACAGCCTGTTTCCCTACTTCTGGTGGGCCCAGAAGGGCCAAAAATCAGTTGGCCGGCGCTGAGTTTGTGTGCCCACCGATATGGCTATGCATGCCATAGGTTCGCCTATGCTATTCCAGGCAAATGACAGTCCAATTTCTTCTTAAAAACCTCCAGTGATGGAGCACCCATGACTTCTGGTGGCAAGTTGTTCCACTGGTTAATTGTTCTCGCTGTCAGGAAATTTCTCCTTAGTTCTAGGTTGTTTCCCTTCTTGATTAATTTTCATCCATTACTTCTTGTTCTGCCCTCAGGTGCTTTGGGGAATAGCTTGACTCCCTCTTCTTTGTGGCAGCCCCTGAGATACTGGAACATTGCTATCATGTCTCCCCTAGTCCTTCTTCTTTCCATTAAACTAGACATACCCAGTTCCTGCAACCGTTCTTCATGTGTTTTAGCCTCCAGTTCCCTGATCCTCTTTGTTGCTCTTCTCTGCACTCTTTCTAGCGTCCCAACATCTATTTTTTTTTTTTTTACATTGTGGCAACCAAAACTGGATGCAGTATTCTCAGTGTGGCCTTACCAAGGCCTTATAAAATGGTATTAACTCTTCACGTGATCTTGATTCTATCCCTCTGTTAATGCAGCCTAGATCTGTATTGGCTTTTTTGGCAGCTGCGGTGCAATTTTAATTCAAACATTCCCAGATGAAACCTGTCCCTGTGCTTGCGACTCTGCGCTGTAGGATGGATGGGAGAAGCAGAACAGAACAGATTAACAGAGTTGGAAGGGACCTTGTAGGTCATCTAGTCCAACCCACTGCCCAAGCAGGAGACTCTTCCCCATTTCTGACCGATGGCAGTCCAGTCTCTACTTGAAAGCTTCCAGTGAGGAAGCACCCACAACTTCCGAAGGCAACTTCTGTTCCATGGGTTGATTGCTCTCACTGTCAGAAAATTTCTCCTCATTTCTAGGTTGAATCTCTCCTTGGTCAGTTTCCATCCATTATTCCTTGTCTGGCCTTCATGGAAAATAGCTTGACCCTTTCCTCTCTGTGGCAGCCCCTCAAATATTGGAAGACTGCTATCCTGTCTCCCCTGGTCCTTCTCTTCACTAGACTAGCCAGGTCCAGTTCCTGCAACTGTTCTTCATATATTTTAGCCTCCAGTCCCCTAATCATCCTGGTTGCTCTTCTCTGCACTTTTTCTAGAGTCTCAACATCTTTTTTTTATAGTGTGGTGACCAAAACTGGATGCAGTATTCTAGGTGTGGTCTTACTAGGGCTTTATAGAGTGGTATTAGTACCTCCCTTGATCTTGATTGTATCCCTCTGTTAATGCAATTTAGGATTGCATTAGCTTCACAAACACGTTGACAGTTTCTAAAAAATATGCAAGTTGGCCTCAATCCTCGAAACAGAACGAGCCATAATGCAAAGCAAATTAAAAAATAAATATATGCATGTTGTTTAGATTGCTGTGAAGTTGCTCCAATTTTTAATTGCTTTTTTTATTTGTTTGTTTGTTTCCTGCATACCAGGGACACACTTCATGGAACATGCATCATTTGCCATTTATTTTCGGATTTTTCTGTCTCCTAAGAGAATAATCATACCAGATATGCAGATCGGTGATGGGTTTCAAATTTTTTTTTAATACCGGTTCTGTGGGTGTGCCTTGGTGGGCGTGGCATGGCTAGGTGGGCATGGCTTGGTGGGCATGGCAGGGGAAGGATATTGCAAAATCTCCATTTCCCATCCCACTCCAGGGGAAGGATACTGCAAAATCTCCATTCCCTCCCCACTCCAGGAGAAGGATACTGTAAAATCTCCATTCCCTCCCCAATCCAGGGGAAGGATACTGCAAAATCTTCATTCCCTCCCCACTCCAGGGGAAGGATACTGTAAAATCTCCATTCCCTCCCCAATCCAGGGGAAGGATACTGCAAAATCTCCATTCCCTCCCCACTCCAGGGGAAGGATACTGTAAAATATCCATTCCCTCCCCACTCCAGGGGAAGGATACTGTAAAATCTTCATTCCCTCCCCAATCCAGGGGAAGGATACTGCAAAATCTCCATTCCCTCCCCACTCCAGGGGAAGGATACTGTAAAATCTCCATTCTCTCCCCACTCCAGGGGAAGGATACTGTAAAATCTCCATTCCCTCCCCACTCCAGGGGAAGGATACTGTAAAATCTCCATTCCCTCCCCAATCCAGGGGAAGGATACTGCAAAATCTCCATTCCCTCCCCACTCCAGGGGAAAGATACTGTAAAATCTCCATTCCCTCCCCACTCCAGGGGAAGGATACTGCAAAATCTCCATTCCCTCCCCACTCCAGGGGAAGGATACTGTAAAATCTCCATTCCCTCCCCACTCCAGGGGAAGGATACTGCAAAATCTCCATTCCCTCCCCACTCCAGGGGAAGGATACTGTAAAATCTCCATTCCCTCCCCACTCCAGGGGAAGGATACTGTAAAATCTCCATTCCCTCCCCAATCCAGGGGAAGGATACTGCAAAATCTCCATTCCCTCCCCACTCCAGGGGAAGGATACTGTAAAATCTCCATTCCCTCCCCACTCCAGGGGAAGGATACTGTAAAATCTCCATTCCCTCCCCAATCCAGGGGAAGGATACTGCAAAATCCCCGTTTCCTCCCAATCAGCTGGGACTTGGGAGGCAGAGAATAGATGGGGGCGGGGTCCAGTCAGAATTTTTATTACCGGTTCTCCAAACTATTCAAAATATCCGCTACCAGTTGCCCAGAACTGGTCAGAACCTACTGAAACCCACCTCTGATGCAGATGCTTGCTAGAGAGGGATGGTTATGTTGGAAAGGGGGAAAAAATTGATATCCTGTTTTACAGGTGTGTGAACCAGGCCGAAAGCCAGCTAACCTGAATTCAATTTAAAAAAAAAAAAAAAAATCATCAGTGAGAGGAATTTGAGATCTCAGAACAGGAAAGCAGGAAGATTCAAGATGAGCTGATTTGAGACTTGATTTGATGTTCATCGAGTGAAATAAATGAGGAAACACCAAAACTCGATCGAGGTGTTTGCACAGAAGCATGTAAAATAATTGACTCCTTACAGGACACTAAGCGTGCAAAATTTCAGTTGGATATTTCCAATCTTTCTTGTGATGTATTCCTCAGGAGAGAGAAGCAATAAAAGGAATTATTGAGTTGCCACGGTAATGAAATCTGCCCACTAGGGTCACAAATCATGATTTTCATTAATTGAGGCACCCACGTTTTCGCCTCACTTAATGATGCTCTCTCCCGCTCTCCCCAGTGCAGTTGCTAAGTGAAGTGTGGGGTGCCTTTGATAGAGGGGGGGGGGGTCCATTCTAACTTTAACCAGTCATAAGTCGAGGACTATTTTAAATGAGCTTATGTCAGGTGCAAAAAACTAAATCTACGTGTGAAGGTCCAATTAAATGGATTGATTGCTAACCAGCCTATTTTTATTTGTTTTATTTTTGTTTATTTATTTGCATCCCGCCTTTATTTTTTTTTACAAACAACACAAGGCGGTGAATATATCCAGCACATCGTCTTTCCCCTGTTTTACCCACAACAACAAGCCTGTGAGGTAGGCTTGGGCCGAGAGAGAGGGATTGGCCCAAAGTCACCCAGTCGGCTTTCATGGCTAAGGCGGGACTAGAACACAGGTTACTGGTGATTGGCCCAAAGTCACCCAGCCAGCTTTTCATTTCATTTCATTTTATTAAATTTGTATACCGCCCTACTCCCGAAGGACTCAGGGCGGTGAACAGCCATAATAAAACATATAAATATAAAATTTAAAAAAGAGATAAAACAAATTAAATAAATTTGGCTGACCATTTAAAAACCCCAATAATTTAAAACCAAATTTAAAATTTCCATTTAAAAAAGGAGAAGTTCAGGTCAGGCCAGCTTGTTGGAATAAGAACGTCTTAAGCGCGTGACGGAAGGTACGCAGATCCGGAATCCTCCGTATCTCGGGGGGGAGCTCGTTCCAGATAGTAGGTGCCCCCACAGAGAAGGCTCTCCCCCTGGGGGCCGCCAGTCGACATTGTTTGGCCGACGGCACCTGGAGGAGCCCCTCTCTATGGGAGCGTACTGGTCGGTGGGAGGCTATTGGTGGTAGCAGGCGGTCTCGCAAATAGCCAGGTCCTAAGCCATGGAGCGCTCTAAAGGTGATAACCAGAACCTTGAAGCGCACTCGGAAGACCACCGGGAGCCAGTGCAGCTCGCGCAGGATAGGCGTTACATGGGAGCGCCACGTCGCTCCCATCACCACCCGCGCGGCCGCACTCTGCGCCAGTTGGAGCCTCCGAGTGCTCCTCAAGGGGAGCCCCATGTAGAGAGTGTTACAATAGTCCAGACGGGAGGTGACGAGGGCATGAGTGACCGTACGTAACGAGTCCCGATCCAGAAAGGGACGCAACTGGCGAATCAGGCAAACCTGATGAAAAATCCTCCCGGTCATGGCCGTCAAGTGCTCTTCTAAAGACAGCCGTGAATCCAGGAGGACACCCAAGTTGCGAACCCTCTCCGTGGGGGCCAGTGCTTCGCCCCCAATAGTCAGCGATGGCACCAGCTGACTATATCGGGACGTCGGAAACCACAGCCACTCGGTCTTGGATGAGTTGAGTCTGAGCCTGTTTCTCCCCATCCAGATCCGTACGGCCTCCAGGCACCGGGACATCCGTACGGCCTCCAGGCATCGGGACATCACTTCAAGGGCATCGTTGGGGTGGTCTTTCATGGCTAAGGTGGGACTAGAACTCACCATCTCCTGGTGATTGGCCCAAAGTCACCCAGCCAGCTTTCATGGCTAAGGCGGGATTAGAACTCCCAGCCTCCTGGTGATTGGTCCAAAGTCACCCAGCTGGCTTTCATGTCTAAGGCGGGACTAGAACTTCAAACGGTCACAAAATGAAGTAATGTGAAGGCCAAGTGTAGTAGAGTAAAACTTGAGTTTTATTTTAGGATGATGTACCAATCCACTTTAAGGTAGTATATTGATTGGTTATAATGGTTTTTATTCTGTTTAGTGTCATGATTTTGGACACTATGGGATATATAAAAATATAGAAAGCAAGCCCAGAAAATTACAACTGGGTGTGTTTTTAATTTTCTCGCCCATCCCCAACCCCAGCCTCAAATATAGAGCCATGAAATATTTACAAAACCGACTCCTTTAATTTCGGGTTTTTCGTTCTTTCAAACCAACCTTCAAGAATTAATAGATCCTTATCTGGGAGTCACAGCAGGGAAGATAAACGAGACGTGGCTGTGTTTGCATCATCACACTCTGATGCTGTAGAATTGGGTGTGGGAATTATGACTCACACCACAATGAGACACCTCCGGGCGGCCTCACTTGCTGGCTTTTTGATCTGGGTCCTGTATTGGCCAGGTTTCTGTCGCTTTGATTAAGCTGAGATCCTGAGTCCTTGTGGGACCTTTCTTGTTGACTTCAAAGCAAGACACACACACACACACACACACACACACACATACACACACACACACACACACACACACACACACACACATATATATATATATATATATATATATATATATATATATATATATATATATATTCTTACTTCTTCGTAGGGTTTATTATCACATAAACCCTACGAAGAAGTATAAAAATAGATACTATACCTTTACAGGGAGGATACATAAGATGTGGGTGTGGCCTACTGATGAAAGCAAACGAGCTGGAAATAGATCTATATAGGTCTCCCACCTAGCAGGAAGAGCTTGCTGACTGCTAGAAAAGAAAAAAGCCCAGAATCGAGTGGATGTGATTCTACTGAGCTGGGGCTGCAGAAAAACCTTGGTTACGTAGGAAAAACCAGCTCGTTTGCTTTCATCAGTAAGCCACACCCACATCATATGTATCCTCCCTGTAAAGGTATAGTATCTATTTTCTTATTTCTTCGTAGGATTTATGTGTGTTTTTCCTCTAGCCAGGTTTTTCCTACGTAACCAAGGTTTTTCTGCAGCCCTAGCTCAGTAGAATCACATCCAGAAAAACCTTGGTTACGTAGGAAAAACCTGGCTAGAGGAAAAACACACATAAATCCAACGAAGAAGTAAGAATATATATATATTCATGGCATGGAAATTATTCTGCTCTCCTTTTTCCAATTGGAGTTAAATTAGAACATAGAATAAGATATCTATCTATCTATCTATCTATCTATCTATCTATCTATCTATCTATCTATCATCTATATATATTTATACCCTCTCTTGGGCCCTGCCTTGGAACTTCCTGTTTCTGTGTAAGAAATGTACTCTGATTGCTTGTCAGACTCCCATGGGGCTATGCAAAGGGGTAACTTTGTAGGTTGTCTTGAGTCCCAAGCTTGGTTGAATCTTGCTGGGTGATGATGTAATGAGGAGGGTTTGGGGCAATTCCTATTAGGGCTGAGGGCTAATCCTACCTTTGTTGGATCTTGGGTGAGGGTATTTGCTTATGAATAGACCTAGCCATTTTTTAATCTCTTAAGTGCTGACACTGAGGAGGGTGGGAGCTATTAAGAGTGAGTCTGCTTCCTGCCTTAAAAAAAAATGTTTCTCCATTTCTCATCCAGGGAAATATACTATTCTGCCTTTTTAATATTTCCTAGAATATTTCATTCTTCTAGGAGAGGGGTGGGTGCCAACTTCCTACAGAGATCTTCTAGTCAAACCCCCTGCTCGAACAGGAGACCAGGGGTGAAATCCAAATTTTTTTACTGCCGGTTCTGTGGGCGTGGCTTGGTGGGCATGGTGTGGCTTGGTGGGTGTGGCTTGGTAGGCGTGACAGAAGAAGGATGCTGCAAAATCCCCATTCCCTCCCCACTCCTGGGGGAAGGATATTGCAAAATCTCCATTCCCACCCCACTTTGGGGCCAGCCAGAGGTGGTATTTGCCAGTTCTCCAAACTGCTCAAAATTTCCACTACCGGTTCTCCAGAACCTGTCAGAACCTGCTAGATTTCACCCCTGAAGCAGACCCTATACCCTTTATTTCAGACAAATTTTATTTATTTTTATTATTTTATTTTATTAATTTTATTTCTATACTGCCCTTCTCCCGAAGGACTCAGGGCGGTGTACAGCCTAATTAAAAACACAAAGACAGACAGAGTTTAAAAATAATTAAAATTATTAAATAATAGGCCCAATTTATAAAACCCCAAATTTAAAATCCCATTTAAAATCTTTACATTAATAGCCCAGCCTGGCGGAACAACATGGTTTTGAGGGCACAGCGAAACACACGGAGATCAGAGATTTTACGAATTTGGTTCCAAATGGTTGTCCAGTCTCTTTTTGAAAGCCTCCAGTGATCGAGCATCCACAACGTCTGAAGGCAACTTCTCTTCCATTGGTTGATCGCTCTCACTGTTCGGAAGTTTCTCCTTAATTCCAAGTTGCTTTTTCTCCTTGGTTCGTTTCCATCCGTTGCTTCTTGTCTTGCCTTCTGGTGCTTTGGAAAATAATTTGACTCCCCCCCCCCTCCTTGTCTATTGTGGCAAAGTCAAATTGTCTCCTGAAAAAAGCACCTTTCGGACCACCAGAATGTGGATGATTGAGAATCTCTGCAGATTTTTACACATAGTTGAATGCAGTTCAACTATGCAGAAGTTTGAACATCTGTACTGGAGCGACACCCCATGGCTGTGTAGAATATTGACATGAAATTAATCTCGCCAGCCAGCAAAGACAAAAAAAAAAGCATGCAGGGATCTTTAATAATATTTGTAACAGAACATTAACCCTCCATCTAATCACCTAGGGCCTTCCAATCAGCACTGGTAATTCTTTTATAATAAAGGGTTCTATTTTATTGTTATGCAACCTCATTCTACCTCATTCTGAATACTGCAATGGACTAAAATAAATCCAGAAGGCGGGCTGCCTCCTCCTCGTATTCTTGAGAAGACCACACTTACGGCATTTAATTTAATCCCCACAACGTTGAGACTCCAGAAAGAGTGCAGAGAAGAGCAACAAAATGATTAGGGGGAGTCTAGAAGTCAGAGGTGGAATTCAGCTGGTTCAGACCGGTTCGGACCGGTTCGGGAAAACCGGCAACTGCGGGTGCTGCCTGGATGTAATGCCATCCTATTTAGCCACGTTTTCGAGGCCGGGCACCATGTGCGAAGCGGTGCCAAGAATATCTGAAACCCACCCCTGCTAGAGGTTAAGTCGTTTGATGAATGGTCAAGAATGAAGAGAGCGTCAACTTATTCTCCAAAGCACCTGAAGGCAGGGCAGGAAACAAGGGATGGAAACTAATCAAGGAGAGAAGCAACTTGGAATTAAGGAGGAACTTCCTAACAGTGAGGACAATCAACCAGTGGAACCGCTTGCCACCAGAAATTGTGGGTGCTGCATCACTGGAGGTTTTTAAGAAGAGACTGGATAGGCAGTTGTCTGGAATATTAATAGGATCTCCTGCTTGAGCAGAGAATTGGACTAGAACAGGGATCACCAATCTTTCAGACCTCAGGGACCACTAAATTCATAATTTTAAATCCCGCAGACCACTAATATGATCTGCCTAATGACTGGCTGGGTGGGCATGGCTAAGTGGTCATGTGACTGGGTGGGTGTGGTCAACTCTGTCACTCACGTCGAGGGGTACCTTGCCAACCTCTACTCAACCCTCCCCTCTCAACCACTCCTCGCCTCCAAGGAAGCAGTTGTTGGAGCTAAGCAGCCACCACAAGAAAAAGTTGGCAAAACAGCTCAGTTCAAATTGGATCTGACTGAGAAGGAGGCTCAGTTGAGGACTGAGGACTAGGAGCCTAGGCTTTCCAAGCAGAGGGAAGACCTGCAGGAGTGCAAGGCCACATACCAGCGCCTGGAGGCTCAGCAGGCTGAGATGGTCAATCAATTCCAGGCCATGATGCAGTCCCACTGGAACAAGGCCCTCCGGCTCTTTGCCACCAGTGGCTCTTCCCTCCAGCCTTCGCTCAAAGCCCCACACCAGGAGGCTGAAGCAGACCCCAAGTCAGAATTTCTATCCCCCTCTGGCCCACAGAAAAAACCTCCAAAGGGAGAGACTCACTGCAATGAACAACCGTTCATTGCACATATCCAGTCCAGAGTCCGTTTCAAAGCCGAAGAGCCAGCGCTGTCCGAAGACGTCTCCCTGGTCATGTGGCCGGCATGACTCAGCACCAAAGGCGCCCGGAACGCTGTTCCCTTCCCACCAAAGGTGGTCCCTATTTTTTCTACTTGCATTTTTTACCTGCTTTCGAACTGCTAGGTTGGCAGAAGCTGGGACAAGTAACGGGAACTCACCCCGTTAAGCGGCACTGGGGATTCGAACCACTGAACTGCCGACTTTTCGATCGACAAGCTCAGCGTTTTAGCCACTGAGCCACCGCGTCCCTCCAGGTAGATATAGTTTTAATTCACTCTGGGATTGCGATGGAAACATTGCAATGTTTATGAAGACAAATGGTACTGTTTCTTCTTTTGTTTTATGTTACTTGTCTAATTTTTAACTGAATTGTATTTAAAGTCTTGGACAAGATAGCGGGATGGAGCTTTATTTTGCCAGGCGGCGGGATATAAATATTTTAAATAAATAAAATGGAATAGCCCCATCTGCTGCTTTCTAGTGCTGTTATTATTGCTTTTTAAAAGCCTGCAACTTAAAAAGCGAGGTATTCGTGCAAGAAAAAAAAAAAGGACCTCATTAGCAATCTTAGTTTAACCTGTGGGGACGTTCCATAATCTCCCTTATGACAGCTTGGATAAAACCTTTTATTACATTTTTTTTTTAAGAGTTGGCATTTAGCAGCTGCTGACACTTCAAATCATTTCCATTTAATAACATTCTCCCCTGCTGTTTTAACCTATCCAAATAGGAAATCAGAAGGAGATAAAATTTTAATAGGCAGAAAAACATATTGTAGCAAAGGTCTTTTCCTCCATACGTGCAAATATTTTAATAGTATATTTCTGGTAGATATCGGACCGATTTTGCTAAATATCAGCTCCAGCGAGACTTCGGGAAGGGCAGGGAATAAGACGAATAATATAGTAAGAAAAACTTAGTCTACAAGGTAGTTCTCGACTTACACTAGTTTGTTTAGTGACCACTCAAAAGTCACTAGAAAAAGTGACTTATGACCATTTTTCACACTTATTTTATTTATTTATTTTTATTTTATTTTTGAACTTGTATACCGCCCTTCTCCCTGAAGACTCAGGGCGGTGAACAGGCAAATAAAAACATCAAATACTAATATTAAAATACAGTTAAAAATATGTATAAATTTGGCCCATTGATTAAAACAATAAACAAAAACAAAAACAATTAAAAACACTTAAAAAGAGTTAGGCCAGCCCGGCTTGTTGGAAAAAGAAGGTTTTAAGGGCACGGCGGAAGGCACTGAGGTCCTGGATTCTCCTTATCTCTGGGGGGAGCTGATTCCAGAGGGTAGGTGCCCCCACACTTATGACCATTGCAGCATCCCCCACGACCATGTGATCAGAATTCAGATGCTTGGAATTGATTCGCATTTATGACGATAGCAGCATCCCGGGGTCGCGTGTCCATCTTTTGCGACCCCGGGAACAAGCAAAATCAGTGGGGGAGCCAGATTCACTTAACCACCGTGTTACTAACAAATCAATCGCAGTGATTTACTTAACAACTGTGGAAAGAGATGTCGTAAAATGGGGCAAAACTCACTCAACAGCTGTCTCACTTAACCGCAGAAATGTTGGGCTTAATTGTGGTCCAAAGTCGAAGAGCACCTGTAGTAGTGAGTAATACAAAATTGAGAGCCAGTTTGGTCTCGTGGTTAAGGCAGGAGATTGTGAGTTCAAGTCCTACCTTGGCATGAAAGCCAATGGGGTGGCCTTGGGCCAATCACCAGGAGACGGTGAGTTCTAATCCTGCCTTTGTCATGAAAGCCAGCTACATCCATCCATCTATCTATCTATCTATCTATCTATCTATCTATCTATCTATCTATCATCTATCTACCTACCTACCTACCTACCTACCTATCATCTATCTATCTATCATCAATCTACCTATCTACCTATCTATCTATCATTTATCATCTATTTATCTATCTATCTATCTATCTATCTATCTATCTTTTATCATCTATCTATCTATCTACCTACCTACCTACCTATCATCTATCTATCGATCATCAATCTACCTATCTACCTATCTATCTATCATTTATCATCTATTTATCTATCATCTATCTATCTATCTATCTATCTATCTATCTACCTACCTATCATCTATCTATCTATCATCAATCTACCTATCTACCTATGATATCTATCTACCTACCTACCTATCATCTATCTATCGATCATCAATCTACCTATCTACCTATCTATCTATCATTTATCATCTATTTATCTATCATCTATCTATCTATCTATCTATCTATCTATCTATCTATCTATCATTTATCATCTATCTATCTACCTACCTACCTACCTACCTATCATCTATCTATCTATCTATCTATCTATCTATCTATCTATCTATCATTTATCATCTATCTATCTATCTATCTACCTACCTACCTACCTATCATCTATGTATCTATCATCAATCTACCTATCTACCTACCTATCTATCTATCATTTATCATCTATCTATCTATCTATCTATCTATCTATCTATCTATCTATCTACCTACCTACCTACCTACCTACCTACCTACCTATCATCTATCTATCTATCATCAGTCTACCTATCTACCTACCTATCTATCTATCATTTATCATCTATCTATCTATCTATCTATCTATCTATCTATCTATCTATCTATCTATCTCTATCTATCATTTATCATCTATCTATCTATCTATCTATCTATCTATCTATCTATCTATCTATCTCTTTTATCATCTATCTATCTACCTACCTTCCCTACTTACCTACCTACCATCTATCTATCTATCTATCTATCTATCTATCATCAATCTACCTATCTACCTACCTATCTATCATTTATTATCTATCTATCTACCTACCTATCTATCTATCTATCTATCTATCTATCTATCTATCTATCTATCATCTATCTATAAATTTATTTCCCGCTCATCTTGTTTCAAAATATTTCTATACCTTTAGGGCCCTCTATAATATCATTTTCAATTTTATTCAAAAGAACTTGATTTTCCTCAATACTTTTTGGTTGCAGGATAAGGCTAAGTAATTCCCACAGTTCTTGAGTCTGCAGATCATAAATTCCTTTTGATGTAACCATCAGAGGATTTCTAGTGGTTAACCTTCAGAGCCTTCTTATCAGTAACTTATCAACTCAGAAATGGTTTCCCACAGGAAAGGATAATTTGAGTTAGTTTCCACATCTTCTTTGAGAATCGATTTCATCCACATTCTTCACATTTGTCAAAGTTTCCATAAACACCCGTAGTCGCCCTTTTGCTGTAGCCTACAAAATAATAAAATCTTACAAAGCTGGAAGCACGTAGTTTTATTTCTCTTTAAACGGATTAAAGATGAATTTAT
The DNA here is from genome assembly GCA_022577455.1 of Arizona elegans. NCBI lineage: Eukaryota > Metazoa > Chordata > Lepidosauria > Squamata > Colubridae > Arizona > Arizona elegans. Next base: position 1,859,785 of record JAKOOJ010000049.1, read on the forward strand.
CCGGCAAGGATAAAGCTTGCATTTCTGAAGTTTTCTTTCTTTCTTTCTTTTAATCTTGAAGAAGTAATAAGAAAATTAAACTCCATGGTGATTAAAAACATGTTAGGTCGAACTTTTGAGTTCTAAAAAAAAACATAGCTCAGAATATGGTGGAACCTGCAATTCCTACCTCATCACAAGAAACTGCAAAAATATTTTTTTCTGCTGTCCTCTCCCTCCCTCCCTCCCTCTTTCTCTCTCTCTCTCTCTCTCACACACACACACAGAGACAGGAAGGGACAAGGGAGTGAGGGGGAGAGAAATCAGCTGTCTGGAATTCCTGAGGGTGATTTCAAGATTTCTCTTTAATCCAGACAGAATCAAAGGAGTATGACCTCGGAATGATATAGCTCAGTGGGATGTCTAATCTTTTTGTCATCGTGTGCTGAAACACGTTTGTGCTGGCACCCATTATGCAATGCGTGCACGAACCCCCGTGCCCCGCCCCTCTGCACATCCATGCGTGACTCCCCCCCCCCATGCTCCTGTGCATACGTATGCAACCTCCCCGCCCCATTTTGGGCCCTGCGGCCTCCTGGGACCAAAAAACAGGCCGCGGAGGCGTACGCTGCACCCCACCCTCCCATGGCCCATTTTTGGTCCCAGGATGCTGCAGGGAGGCCTGCTAGGCCCAAAACGGGCTGCGGGGAGCTGGGCCGTGTCCCCCCGGTGGCCCATTTTTGGTCCTGCCCCCATGCATCCACACATGACCCTCCCCCCCCACACATGCACACACATCTCCCTCATATGCCCTGCCACTCCCACGCATGCATGGCAGAGACCTGAAAATCAGCTTGGCTGGCGTGGTACCTATTTATCTACTCGCATGTGTGTGCTTTTAAACTGCTGGGTTGGCAGAAGCTATAACAAGTAACGGGAGCTCACCCCATCCCACAGTGTTAGGGTCTCGAACCCTGGCTGTTCAGCTTTCCAACTGTCAAGTAACCACTGACCCATCCTGCCATTCTTAGGGATGTATGGGGGAATTTTTTTTCTGGAATGCTTTGCTCTGCATTTCCTAGCGAGCTTCTGCCTTCTCACCAAATTTGTCGCCGTTGTGTTCATTTTATTCCAAAAGTGATCCACTTGGCAGACAAACAAACAGATGGACAGATAAAGCTCTGATTCCCTTTACAGATTATGCATCTGGTGGGTTTGAACAACTAAAAAAGACGAACCCACAACTCAAATTAAACCGCAAAGAAGCTGCAGGGATGGGTGGCATCTCGGCTTTTTATATACAAAGGAATTTCAATTCCCATAAGGCGTAACTAGCATAAGCAATGGTAGGGGATTATGGTAGCTGTGGTTGAAAAGCAATTCAAAGACCATAGAGTTGTTCATCTGTGCAAATAAGCTTCGCTTGAGTTAATGGGACCACTGAGTGAATATGTAGAAAATTGCAATGTAAATTTTTCCCGGATGTTTGTGCCAGCAAAGCTCCAAGTTAGCTTGATTTTCCATAAAAAATTCATCACAGACACAAACAAAAAAAATCAAGTGAGTTTCTAATAGCTAGAAATGTAATGAATGTGACTGACAGATAGATGGACAGATAGGGGGAGATGATAAATACATGATGACAGACAGATAGATAGATAGATAGAAAGTTCATAGATAGATGAAAGATGATAGATAAATAGATAGATATAGATGATAGATAGATAGATGATAGATAGATAGATAGATAGATAGATAGATAGATAGATAGATGATAAATAAATAGTTCAATAGATAGATAGGAGATAGATAGATAGATAGATAGATAGATAGATAGATAGATAGTTCATAGATAGATTGATAGATAGATGAAAGATAGATGAAAGATAAATAGATAGATAGATAGATAAATAGATAGATAGATAGATAGTTGATAGATAGATGAAAGATAGATGAAAGATAAATAGATAGATATAGATAGATAGAAAGATAGATAGATAGATAGATAGATAGATGAAAGATAGATGATAGATAGAGATAGATAGATAGATAGATAGATAGATAGAGATAGATAGATAGATAGATAGATAGATAGATGAAAGATAGATGATAGATAGATATAGATAGAAAGATAGATAGATGAAAGATGATAGATAGATAGAGATAGAAAGGTAGATAGATGATAAATAAATAGTTCAATAGATAGATAGATGATAGATAGATAGATAGATAGATAGACAGATAGATAGATAGATGATAGATGATAGATGATGGATAGATAGATAGATGATAGATGATAGATAGATGGATAGATAGATAGATAGATAGATGATAAATAAATAGTTCAATAGATAGATAGATAGATAGATAGATAGATAGATGATAGATAGATGAAAGATGATAGATAGATAGATAGATAGATAGATAGATAGATAGATAGATAGATGAAAGATTGATAAATAAATAGTTCAATAGATAGATAGATGATAGATAGATAGATAGATAGATAAATAGAAAGTTCATAGATAGATAGATAGATAGATAGATAGATAGATGATAGATAGATAGATAGATAGATAGATAGATAGATAGATAGACAATAGATCGATCTACAAAAAAAAATAAAATCCGGTTGCTTGGTCATGATTGACCTGTTTTATAATGGTCACATGTTATAACCATGTAGGGCAGAATCCATTACAGTCATAATTCAAGGACTACCTGCAGAATAAAGTAGAGTTTTGGGAATAGTGTTTGTAGAACAGCATTCCCCCAATCTTTCCAGCATGGTGGCCCAGCTAAGCGTGTATGTGAGTGCAGTGGTGAAATCCATTTTTTTTTTACTACCGCTTCTGTGGGCATGGCTTGGTGGGCGTGGCAGGGGAAGGATATTGCAACATCTCCATTCCCTCCCCACTCCTGGAGGAAGGATATTGCAAAATCTCCACTCCCACCCCACTCTGGGGCCAGCCAGTGGTGGCATTTGCCAGTTCTCCGAACTACTCAAAATTTCTGCTACCGGTTCTCCAGAACCTGTCAGAACCTGCTGGATTTCACCCCTGTGTGAGTGGCAGGGACACGCCATCCACTTGTGTAAATGGGGCTTTGCTCGTGTCCTTGCCCATTTCAGGGCCCAGTTTCGAACAGGCCATGGGCCACGGTAGTGGGCTATGGCCTGGGGGTTGGGGACCCCAGTTGTAGTACATGCACAGAGGACAACTTTGAGAAGGACCCCATTTTTTTTTATAATGATTGGATTGGCCTGTGACTTTACAAGAAAGAGAAACCTCAAACAATCGGAAAGCAAAGAATTTAATAGCAGTCGAGAGTTAACTTACCAGGTAGGAAATCCTAGTCCCTGTTCATGAGCCTGTTTTTTTTTAAATATAATTTTTATTAAAGAAATTTGTAACCAAATAAAAGCAATAAAAACATTAGAAAAGAAGCAAAGAAAATAGGAAGGGATATAATTCTGATAAATACGTGCAGTAGTGCAACATCCATTGAGCTGGCTCCTTCTATTCAGGTAGCTCAGCCATATTTTTTTTTCCCATTTTCCCGATAATTCTTGGTCCATTTATTCTACTCCAATAAACAACGAAAAGGCTGTTTGGTTAAATTGAAAAATTCTATCTCTCGTTTCTTCTCCCTGGGTGCTGAAGATTACCTGCAGTCATATTTGCTGATGAATTTAAATATTGGAACAGTTCTTTGTTAGCTTCTGGAAAGTCCTCATTTATCCAAAATTACCTCTAAAATGCACCCAGAGTTTGTTCCTAGCAGTTGGAATGTATGGAATCCAGGAAGGAATATTGTTTCTTATGATGACAGAATTTGGAACTCATCTAGCTTCGAAGCGGAGAAGATGCGAATAAGGAAACCTTTATAATCAGTTTCATTTGATTAGAGATATGCACAATTCATCCATCAATTAATTTGACACACTAGGGGATAGCAGATACCAATATCTCAGGGGCTGCCACAAAGAAGCTATTCTCCAAAGCACCTGAAGGCAGGACAAGAAGCAATGGGTGGAAACTAATTAAGGAGAGAAACAATTTAGAACTAAGGAGAAACTTCCTGACAGTTAGGACAATTGATCAGTGGAACATCTTGCCTCCAGAAGTTGTGAATGCTCCAACACTGGGGGGGGGAGAACCGGTTCGGTGACGTCATATCGTCACCGCTACCAGCTCGGCTGAACTGGACCAAACTGGGAGGAACCCACCACTGGCCACGATGTAAAAAAGATGTGAAGACTCTAGAAAGAGTGCAGAGAAGAGCAACAAAGAGGATTAGGGGATTGGAGGCTAAAACATATGAAGAACGGTTACAGGAACTGGGTATGTTTAGTTTGATGAAAAGAAGGACTAGGGGAGACATGATAGCAGTCTTCCAATATCTCAGGGGCTGCCACCAAGAAGAGGGAGTCAAGCTATTCTCCAAAGCACCTGAGGGCAGGACAAGAAGCAATGGGTAGAAACTAATCGAGGAGAGAAGCAACTTAGAACAAAGGAGAAATTTCCTGACAGTTAGGACAATTGATCAGTGGAACAACTTGCCTCCAGAAGTTGTGAATGCTCCAACACTGGAAGTTTTTAAGAAGATATTGGATCACCATTCGTCTGAAGTGGTGTAGGGTTTCCTGCCTAAGCAGGGGGTTGGACTAGAAGACCTCCGAAGTCCCTTCCAACTCTGTTATTCTATTCTATTCTATCTTTAAACTGTTACATTGGGAGATAATGGTATCAGACTTGGATATAGGAAGGACCATTGTCTGTTTATCTGGAGATAGATTGAGGGCTGAAATTGTCACTGACAGCAAAAATGATGGGTGTCACTAATTTTGGGGAACACCATGGTAAGGAAACACTGGGGCATTAGCTGAGCCAATGTTCATGCAAGGGGAGAAAGAAAGAGAGAGAGAGAGAGAGAGAGAGAGACAGAGACAGAGACAGAGAGAGGGGGGAGAGAGAGTTTATTTATTTAGTGAATGACAAAAATGTTAAAAAGCACATCACAATTACCATCTCAATGAGCAAATATGAATCTATTTACTTTATTTACAAATTCAAAGGCAGGCTATTTATATAGTCAGCACATGATGGAGTTACTTAGAGAAAGTCTTGGGGGCCCCTTGTTAGGTACTCAAAGAGAAAGAGACAGAGAGAGAGAGAGGGACAAAGAAAGAGAAAGAGTGGACAAGGGGGTGAGAAAGAAAGAGAAAGGAGAAAGGGGAGAGAGAGAGCGAGAGAGGAAGAAAGAAAGAAAGAAAGAAAGAAAGAAAGAAAGAAAGAAAGAAAGAAAGAAAGAAAGAAAGTGAAGAGGGAGGGAGGGAGGGAAAAGGAAGGAAGGAAGGAAAGAGAGAGAGAAAGAAAGAAAGAAGGAAAAGAAAGAAAGAGAAAGAAGGAAGAAAGAGGAAAGGAGGGAGAAAGAAAGAAAGAAAGAAAGAAAAAGAAAAAGAAAAAGAAAAGAAAGAGGAAAGAAGGAAGGAAAAGAAAGAGAAAGAAAGAAGGAAGGAAAGAAAGAGGGAAGGAAGGAGGAAGGGAAGAAAGAAAGACAGAAAGAAAGAAAAGAAAGGGAGGAAGGAAAAGAAAGAAAGATCATGAATTATGCAAGATGCTGCATTCAGATTACACATTATGACAAAGATTGATGGATAGATACAGCATTTTGTTATGTTTGTGTTTTTAATGAAGAAGGAAAATAATAAGATCAAATTATAAGATCAGTGCAGTTCCATTTAATTTCTCTGCCAGGACACCCCACACACTCACACGTTCAGAAAAGTAAATATGTATGTTGTGGCAGTTCTCCAACTCCAATTCAAGAGAGGCCCTCAAAAGCTGGACGGAAAGAAAGCTTAATTCAACCAGCATTCAAGTGGAAACCAGATCGAAGTTTAGCACCAAGGCTGGAACTGGGCTGCCAAAGCAGGAGACATGGATGTGTCTACTAAAAGTGTCAATTAAAAGGCACCTGAGACACACAAAATCAGTTCGGTCTCCACTTGAGGGCAACTGAAAAGCAGAGGAATCTGTAAAAAGAAAAAATGCTACTAATATTGCTTCTCACAATCGTGATGCCCTCTCTCCTTTCCCCAGTGCCTAGGCAGAGTTTTATCAACTTCTTTCCTGTCCAAGCCTATTAAAATTCAAAGTAGTTTGTTCAAGCTGCTTAATTTCCACGCTCCATGCGGTAACCTGACATTGGCCTCACCTTGCAAGGAGTGGAGGCATCTCTAAACCTCAGATGGTTGCAATATCTTTGCAGCAGAAAAGCAATAGAGGATGCAGCTGAAAGTCCTCGATTTACGACAGTTCCTTTAAGGGCCATTCCTCCCTGAATGTACAACGGCACTGAAAGAAGCGATTTATGAGCATTTTTTGACCCTTACGACCGTTGCAGCAGCAGCCCCAGGATTACGTGATCAAAATTTGGAGGCTTGGCAACTGACTCATACTTATGACAGTTGCAGGGTCCCGGAGTCATATGATCATCTTTTGTGACCTTCTGACAAGCAAAGTCAAATGGGGAAGCCAGTTTCACTTAACAACTTAACAAAGGGAGGGAGGGAGGGAGGGAGAGAGGAAGGGAGGGAGGGAGGGAGGGAGGGAGGAAGGAAGGAAGGAAGGAAGGAAGGAAGGAAGGAAGGAAGGAAGGAAGGAAGGAAGGAAAAAGAGAGAAAGATAGAGATAGGAAGAAAGATAGATAGATAGGAAGAAAAAGGAAGGAAGGGAGGAAAGAGGGAGGGAGGAAGGAAGGAAGGAAAAAGAGAGAAAGATCGAGATAGGAAGAAAGATAGATAGATAGGAAGAAAAAGGAAGGAAGGAAAGAAGGAAAGAAGGAGGGAGGGAGGAAGGAAGGAAGGAAGGAAGGAAAAAGAGAGAAAGATCGAGATAGGAAGAAAGATAGATAGATAGGAAGAAAAAGGAAGGAAGGAAGGAAAGAGGGAGGGAGGGAAGGAGGGAGGAAGGAAGGAAGGAAAGAGGGAGGTAGGGAGGAAGGAAGGAAAAAGAGAGAAAGATCAAGATAGGAAGAAAGATAGATAGGAAGAAAAAGGAAGGAAGGAAGGAAAGAGGGAGGGAGAGAGGAAGGAAGGAAGGAAGGAAGGAAGGAAGGAAAAAGAGAGAAAGATAGAGATAGGAAGAAAAAAGGAAGGAAGGAAGGAAGGAAGGAAGGAAGGAAGGAAGGAAAAAGAGAAAGATAGAGATAGGAAGAAAGATAGATAGATAGGAAGAAAAAGGAAGGAAGGAAGGAAAGAGGGAGGGAGGGAGGGAGGAAGGAAGGAAGGAAGGAAGGAAGAAGATAGAAAGATACAGATAGGAAGAAAGATAGATAGATAGATAGGAAGAAAAAGGAAGGAAGGAAGGAAAGAGGGAGGGAGGGAGGAAGGAAGGAAGGAAAAAGAGAGAAAGATAGAGATAGGAAGAAAGATAGATAGGAAGAAAAAGGAAGGAAGGAAGGAAAGAAGGAGGGAGGGGGGAAGAGAGAAGGAAGGAAGATGGGAAGGAAGGAAAATGGGAAGGAAAGAAGATGGGTAGGAAGGAAAAGAAAGAAAGGGAGAGAGGGAATGAAGGAGGGAGGAAAGAAAGAAAGAAAGAAAGAAGAAGAGGGAGAGAAAAAGAGGGAGGGAGGGAGAGAGAGAAAGATAGAAAGATGAAGGAAAGAAGAAGGCCTCCAAGGTCCCTCCCCACCCTGTTATTCTGTTCTGTTCTGTTATGAAATAGATGAAGCCGTTCATTAATGTGTTTGGGGGCCATTCCTTATCAGGGCATAGGGTGACGGGATGGATCTGCCTGTAATCTCCCTTTCTCTGCCCGCAAACGCAAGAAGATTAAGCCGGTGTATTTCATGCTTTAGTGTCAATATTTTCCCATTATATACTTTGTTTTCGTCTACAGAATGGGAAAAGGCATACAGACGTGTGTGGTTGTTTTAATTTTACTGTTTCAGAGATAATGCACAAATAGGATTTGCAGATTTGGAAAAAAAAACCAAACGTAAAAATAAGTAAAATCCTTCCTCCTCCTCCTCCTCCTCCTCCTCCTCCTCCTCCTCCTCCTCCTCCCTCCACTTCACAAACCTCACTCCTTTCTAGAACTGATGATGTTACCTATTTTGGTCACGAAATGTCTCAGTGGTGGGATTCAAATAATTTAACAACCGGTTCTCTGCCCTAATGATTTCTTCCAACAACCAATTCACCAATCTGCTCAGAAAGTTTGTTTGTTTGTTTGTTTGTTTGTTTGTTTGTTTGTTTATTTATTTATTTATTTATTGGTTCGATTTATATGCCGCCCTTCTCCGGAGACTCAGGGCGGCTTACAGTGCGTTAAGCAATAGCCTTCATACTTTTGTATATTTATACAAAGTCAGTTTATTGCCCCCACAATCCGGGTTCTCATTTTACCTACCTCGAAAGGATAGAAGGCTGAGTCAACCTTGAGTTAACAACCGGTTCTCCCGAAGTGGTGCGAACCGGCTGAATCCCATCACTGAAATGTCTGCAAGAAAACCATGAAATTCAGAGAGCACCAAGGACCCTCTCCCAGTTCTCCTCCTCCTCCTCCTCCTTAAATTAAATAGAATTTAATAAAAAGCAGGCCCTGCACATAGGATTAACCTGTATCATGGTTATGTGGATTCTGTTATTTAATTTAATCTCAGAAGTGATATTTGCTATTTATTGCTTTGTGATGATTTGAAACTTTGTTTTCATTTGGGAGCCAAAACTGGAGGGTTTTAAGAAGAGACCAGACAGTTATTTGTTCAGAATGGTATAGGGCAGGGGTCTCCCACCTTGGCCCCTTTAAAATTTGTGGACATCAACTCCCAGAATTCCCCCGGCTGGCTGGGGAATTCTGGGAATTGAAGTCCACAGGTCTTAAAGGGGCCAAGTTTGGAGGTCCCTGGTACAAAGTCTTCTGCTTGAGGAAGTTGGACTAGAAGAACTCCAGCGTTCCTTCCAATCAGTGGTGAAATCCAATTTTTTTTTACTACCAGTTCTGTGGGAGTGGCAGGGGAAGGATACTGCAAAATCCCCATTCCCTTCCTACTCCTGGGGGAAGGATATTGCAAAATCCCCATTCCCTCCCCACTCCTGGAGGAAAGATACTTCAAAATCCCCATTTCCTCCCCACTCCTGGGGGAAGGATATTGCAAAATCTCCATTCCCACCCCACTCTGGGGCCAGCCAGAGGTGGTAGTTGCCGGCTCTCTGAACTACTCAATATTTCCGCTGCCGGTTCTTCAGAACCTGCTGGATTTCACCCCTGATTCCAGTCTCATTATTCTATGTTCATTTATTTCAAACGTGAAATGAATAAAAAGGGGTGCCTTGTTGTTATGTCATTTGATTTCATTTGTTTGTTTGTTTGTTTGTTTGTTTGTTTAAAAAAAATGCCACTTCTTTGGTCAATCCTCTTTTATTTTTGCTAGTTGGATGGCAATCATTTTTCATTTCTGGTACCTCTCTGTTTTTCTTTCATTTTTACGACATTTGATAGCACTGGAGTTTGTTGGTTTATTTGCTGTGCCTTCGGGCGCAGTTATCTCCCTAGAATAAGGCTCGGTTACGATAGTCCATGAAGTTGTACATGGCGACCACAAGATGGCATGGGTGTCCATTACAGCCGAAGAAGTTGATTTCAATGCTTGAGAAAAGCAAAATTAACAGAATAACAGAGTTGGAAGGGATCTCTTCTTCGTGACAGCCCCTCAAATATTGGAAGACTGCTATCATCTCAACCCCAATTCTCTTCTTCTTAACTTTTACAGAATACAGAATGGAGTTGGAAGGGGCCTTGGAGGTCTTCTAGTCCAAGCTGTTGCTCAGTTAGGAGATCCTCTACCATTTCAGACAAATGGTTTTCCAGGCTCTTCTTAAAAACCTCCAGTTTTGGAGCATTCACAATTTCTGGAAGTAAGTTGTTCCACTGATGAATTGTTCTGTCAGGAAATTCCTCCTTAGTTCTAAGTTGCTTCTCTCCTCGATTTGTTTCCATCCGTTGCTTCCTGTTCTACCTTCAGGTGTTTTGGAGAATAGGTTGACCCCCCTCTTCTTTGTGGCAGCCCCTCAAATCTTGGAAGGCTGCTATCATGTCACCCTTAGTCCTTCCTTTCATTGAATTAAAAGGTAAAGGTTCCCCTCGCACATATGTGCTAGTCCTTCCCGACTCTAGGGGGCAGTGCTCATCTCCGTTTCAAAGCCGAAGAGCCAGTGCTGTCCGAAGACGTCTCCGTGGTCATGTGGCCGGCATGACTCAACGCCAAAGGTGCATAGAATGCTGTTCCCTTCCCACCAAAGGTGGTCCCTATTTTTCTACTTGCATTTTTTATGTGCTTTCGAACTGCTAGGTTGGCAGAAACTGGGACAAAGTAACAGGAGCTTCACCCCGTTACGCAGCACAAGGGATTCGAACCGCTGAACTGCCGACCTTTCGATCGACAAGCTCAGCATCTTAGCCACTGAGCCACCGCCTCCCTTTCATTGAATTAGCCAGACTCAATTTCTGCAACTGTTCTTTATATATTTTAGCCTCCAGTCCCCTAATCATCTTTGTTGCTCTTCTCCGCACTCTTTCTAGAGTCTCGACATCTTTCTTACATCGTGGTGACCAAAACTGGATCCCGTATTCCAAGGCGATTTCTTTCGCTTGCCGTTCACAGCTGCTTTGCAATAAAGGAAGATTGAACTGAATGGATCCTACCGTTTTCATCGTTCCATTAGCCATTAATTGAGTGCCACAATCTCTGTTTCTATGATTAAAAAAAAAATAATAATAATCAGATGCATCTTATTTTTGCAGAGGTTGTCCTAGCTGGTAAGCATCACTCTTAAAAATAACTCTTTTTTGTTTCCTTTGAATGAATAACTCATTTTAGATCTGATACCACATTTCCTTAGTACAGTGGCACCTTGGTTCTCAACTGCTTTAAAACTCATCGAATTTGGTACTGAACTCATTTTGACGTGAACATTTTGTCCCGGTGCTCATTGTTGTTTGATACTCAGCATGCAACCTAGAAGTTCTTGGTGTCAGCTGCCTTGTGTCTCATTGCCTTATTCCTTATTCCTTTTCCTTATGGGAAAAATGTGTTTGCTACTCATTGTTTTTGATCAGGGGTGAAATGCTCCCGGCTCGGACCAGATCAAGGCGATCTGTTAGCGATTGTGTCAGGTGGTTCGGAGAACCGGTAGTGATGGCGGTGCGAAGCTCCGCCCACCCATCTGGGTGTCATTACTTCCTGGTTTTAACCAGGAAGTAATTTTTTTTTACTCTCTGCACATGTGCAGAGGGTCTGTGTGCACATGTGATGCACGTACACGCCAGTGGTGGGTTCCTCCCGGTTCGGTCCGGTTCGGCTGAGCTGATAGTGGTGACGATGTGATGTCACCGAACCGGTTCTCCCTGCCCCGCCCAACCCACGTTATTCTTACCTTTTGTTTGGTCCCAACCCCCAATCTATTGCTGCCTCCTGAGTCCCAGCTGATGACTAGAGGGAAAAAAACTGTTTAAACTCTTGCCGCAGGGCTTCAAAGGGTTCGTCCTACAGCTGATCAGTGTTAAAAGCAAACAAATGAGTCGGGTCGTAAGTGCGAGGACTGGTCCTAAGTGCGAGGACCTTCCAGAAATGACTCTGACCAGCTAGCCACGCCCACCTAGTCACATGACCTCCAAGCCACACCCACAAAATAAGCCACGCCCACAGAACCGGTAGTAAAAAAATTTAGAACCCACCCCTGGTACAGGCACGATCGAAGTGAGCACGCAGCACATGCGCTTCCGAACTAGATGGAAGGTAAGTAGATTTCACCCCTGGTTTTGATACTCATCGCAATTCCCAGCACCAATTAATGATTGTAGTGCCTAAAACCTATCACCTCTGTGGATTCCATTATTATTAATATTATTATTATTATTATTATTATTATTATTATTATTATTGTTATTATTAGTTCCAAAGGTGCTTTTTCAGGAGGCAACTGGACTTCCTTGATTTTTCTTTTGAAGAGGTTTCACTTCTCATCCAAGAAGCTTCTTCAGCTCTGAAAGGATGGTGAGAATGGAACAGATTAGGAATGGATTTCCAGAGGAAAAAATGCAGACTATAGGAACCATTTGCACTACTCAGGTGACCCTGAGGACACAGAGAAACCTCCAAGTGCTTCAACGACTCTCTAAATGGATGCAAATGACCAGCTGTTTGCAAGGAAGATCAATCCTTCCATTCCCCATCATCCAGTCAGCCAGCTTTTTGGATGAGAAGTGAAACGTCTTCAAAAAACAACAACAGGAAAATCCAGTAGCTTCCTGAAAAAGCACCTTTCGGACAACTATGATATGAATGATGGAGAATCTCACAGACTATTCTTATTAGTGTTTCTATCATAACATCAATATTAAGCTAAGTGCACCATCTTGTGTCTATCTGTATGAAAGGCACATAGCATAAGAGATTAATGTTATGTCCTTATAAGGACATCCGCCCGGATTGGCTGCCAGCCACCCGGGCGGGAAAGTTTGAATCCCTGTCAGGGGGCGGTGCGTCTGCCGGAGCGAATATAAGGAGAGCTCCGGCAGCGCACGGCCAGTCTTGCTACTGTTTCTTGTACTCAATAAAGGTTACTAATGTAACGAGCTGGTCACGTCTTCCTTTCCCTGCGCCGATCTAACACTGGCGACGAAGGACTGAGAGAAGAACGAACCTCGCGGCACCAAGCCAACAAGACAAGACTCCGGCACCGGGAACTACAGTAGGCATTTCCAAAGGCATGGCATCCGCTGAAGTCACTTTGCCAGCCCTTGCTCCTTTCCGCCCAGGGAAGGACAAGTGGAAATCCTACGTAGTGAAATTCCGGCAATACCTGAGAGGCAACAACATCAGGGATGCCGATGATGACCGGAAGAAGGGCATCTTCCTGGCCAACTGCGGCTCCGAGGTCCTCGACATGGCAATCGATCTCGTAGCACCACGAGACATCGAAGAAGTGCCATGCACAGACCTGCTGCAGAACCTGGAGGACCACTATGCCCCAACAGGAACACCGGTGGCAAACCGTTTCACTTTCCATCAACGGGACCAGAAGGAAGGTGAGACGATCAAAGAATTCGTGGCCGCCCTACGCCAGATCGAAGCCAGCTGTGAGTTCGATGCCATCGCTGACCGCGTGGTTTTCGGCATGAGGGACAGAGGCCTGCAAAAGAAATTCCTGAGCAGGAAGAAGCTCGTGCTCAAGGATGTGGTGGAGGAAGCCACCGCATCCGAAATCTCGGAGAAAGCAGCTGCCGCAGTAAGCAGAGCTAAGGGAATCCACAAGATTCGCTCCACAGAGCAATCATCAACAGAGGATTCCACGGCTGGATCCGAGTCGGAGGGAGAGTCCACCGTCCACAAGGTATCCAGACCCCCAAGGCGGGAAACCGCCCAACAGAACTACAAAGGGGAGCGCTGCGCCAGCTGCAGAGGGGACCATGCCAGAGCAACCTGCAAGTGGAGAGATGCGACTTGCCGACGCTGCAACAGAAGGGGTCACATCGCCGAAGCTTGCAGAGCTGAGGAACCAGCCCCAGAGCCCTCCAGCCACCGTCCCCGCGAGAATCGGAAGGATTACCAGAGGTCATCCAAATGGTCCTCTGGCCCTTCCAGACGCAGAGACGACGAATTTCCCCGGAGCGGAGCGGTCCACCAGACGACCATCACTCACACGACATCAGACAGTGCCACCAAGTTCCATGTGACCATCCACGTGGAAGGAGCACCCTGCAAAATGGAGGTAGACTCCGGCTCGGTCTACTCCATCATGGACTGGCAGCAGTTGAAGCGACTGCATCCCAGCATCACGAAGCGAGAGCTGAAGCCACTACACTCCAAGCTCGTCGACTTCGGGGGAAACCCCATCGGAGTGCTAGGAAGAGCCAACATCCGGGTCACCTACAAGCAGTTCGAAGGCAAGCTCCCCATCACCGTCGTAAGGGACAGCCGACCGAACCTGCTAGGAGTGGAGTGGTTCAAGCCGCTGGGGCTCTCAATCGAAGGCATCAACCAAATTGGCAGGGACGAACTCGACTACCTCATCGAAGAGTTCAAGGAAGTCTTCGATGGTAAGCTGGGGAAATTTGTGGGGAGGCCAATCTCCTTCAATCTGGACAAGGGAATCACCCCAATTAGGCTCAAGCCCCGCCGAGTTCCGTTTGCCCTGCGGCCCAAAGTAGATGAGCAGCTGGATAAGCTGATCGCCCAGGGCGTCCTGGAACCAATCGATCATGCTTCATGGGAGACCCCCATTGTGACCCCACTGAAGCATGATGGGTCTGTGCGCATCTGCGCCGACTACCGTTGTACCATCAACAAGGCGTTGGCACAGAGCGCATACCCAGTCCCAGTGGTGCAACACCTGCTGCATTCCCTGGGATCTGGATCAATTTTTGCGAAACTGGACCTGGCCCAGGCTTACCAGCAACTGCCAGTGGACGAAAAAACGGCGGAGGCTCAAACAATTGTCACGCACAGGGGGGCATTCAAATGCAACCGGCTCCAATTTGGAGTCAGCGCTGCCCCCGGCATCTTCCAATCCATGATGGAACGCCTCCTCCAAGGCGTTCCAGGGGTGGTGCCTTACTTCGACGATGTGCTCGTCTCCGGTGACTCAAGAGCTCAACTCCTTGAAAGGCTCAGGCTTGTCCTGCAGCGATTCAAGGCCAAGGGCTTGAGGGTCAGGCGGGACAAGTGCATCATAGGAGTACAGGAAGTCGAGTTCCTGGGCTACCTCATTGATAGCACAGGCATCCACCCCACCAAATCAAAGGTGGAAGCAATCCATGAAGCTCCAAGCCCAAAAAACAAAACGGAGCTTCAGGCATTCCTTGGGTTGCTCAACTTTTATGCAATCTTTCTAAAACAGAAAGCCACAGTTGCTGAGCCACTCCACCGCCTGCTGGGGAAATCGGCATCCTGGAAGTGGGGCCAGGAAGAGGAAGCGGCATTCCGAGCCATAAAGGGACTATTGACGTCCAAAAGCGTCCTCATCCAATACAGTGAGACGCTCCCCATCAAGCTGACCTGCGACGCGTCGCCATACGGGGTGGGGGCAGTCCTCAGCCACGAGCTGCCCAACGGCACGGAAGCCCCCATCGCCTACTTCTCGAAAACCATGTCCGGCGCAGAGCGGAACTACAGTCAGCTGGACAAAGAAGCCCTGGCCATCGTGGCAGGAGTGAAGCGCTTCCACGAATATCTCTATGGAAGACGCTTCACCATAGTCACCGATCACAAGCCGCTCCTGGGACTCCTCGCAGGCGACCAACCCACCCCGACCTTCATGTCCCCGCGGATGACGAGATGGGCCATCTTCCTGGCCGGCTACTCCTATAGGCTTGTGCACCAGCCAGGCACAGCCATAGGAAACGCCGACGCACTCAGCAGATGCCCATCGAAGAACCCGGTGGAAGACCCAGCCCCCACGCTCCATCTATTCCACATAGATGACGACGCCAGCTGTCCAGTCTCCTCCGCAGATGTGGCCGCGCACACCCAGAGAGACCCCACCCTCCGCCAAGTAAGGTCCTGGATCCTCAGGGGGTGGCCAGCGAAACAGACGGAAGAGAGGTTCAGCCCGTTCACCAGGAAACAGATGGAGCTGTCCACCATAAAGGGCTGTCTGCTGATCCCAAGCACTCTGCAACGGCGGACGCTAGAGACACTGCACAACGGGCACCCAGGCATCGTCCGCATGAAGGCCCTGGCACGGAGTTACGTCTGGTGGCCCTCACTGGACAGAGACATTGAACAATGGGTCTCCAGATGTGACCCGTGCCAAGAAGTCCGCCCAGCACCGCCACAATCCAAAGTCACGAACTGGGAGACCCCCAGCAACCCATGGTCGAGGGTCCACATCGACTTCGCGGGCCCGATGCAAGGGCGGCACCTCCTCATCGTGGTAGATGCCTTCTCCAAGTGGCTCGAGGTGGTACCCATGGCATCTACCACAACAGAAGTGACGATCCGAGCCCTGCGCCGCCTGTTTGCCACACACGGACTACCAGACGTGCTGGTCTCGGACAACGGCCCCCAGCTCACATCCCTGGCCATGGAGTCCTTCCTGGCAGGACTGGGCATCCGCCATGCCCTCTCCGCTCCGTACAGGCCGGCCGGAAACGGACAAGCGGAACGGATGGTCTGGCTCACAAAAGAAGCCCTCACCAAGATGGGCCCGGGGGACTGGCAAGAACGCATCGAGAACTTCCTCCTCACCCAGCACATCACGCCGCATGCCACCACCCACAAGAGCCCGGCCGAACTCCTGATGGGCAGAAGGTTGAGGTCACCCTTGGACCGGCTGCACCCCCAATACAGCCCGGAAGTGACCGCAACCGCCAGCCGCCCGCTTCGCGCCTTCAGCAAAGGAAATTCAGTTTTCGCGCTGAATTTCAACGGCCCTCCTAAGTGGCTGAAGGGGAAGATTGCCAGCACAACCGGCCCCAAATCCTACACCGTCGAGTTGGAAGATGGACAGGTCGTGAGACGTCACATCGACCAACTCCGGAAAAGGTGGGGGGGAGCACACGAAAACCAGCCTGACGGGGTAGGCCTACAACACCCAGATGAGGTAGGCCTGCAACACCCCTGCGAGGCAGAGCAACGCCATCCCGACGAGGTCGGCCCAGCACACTACCAGGCACTGTCACGTCGGCAGTGCAGCGAGGTAGACCAGGGCCAACCGCACGGGGGATGGCAACACCAACCCGACCAGGTGGGCACCCGGCACAGCAGGCCCAGGGACCCCCGACCCAGCCCGCAGGTAGACCGGGACCTGCCCAGAAGGGGAGCACTGCACCCCACCAGTGAAGGCAACCCATGGCAGCCCTACCAGGGAGACCTCAACGCAAGGCGAGTAGACCGGGGACCGTCGCAGATGGGCACACCGCAGCACATGGGCGAGGGTGGCACACGACTCCCCGGCGAGGGGGACCCCCGCCCAACGCAAGAAACAACCCGGCAACAACAACTCAACCCAGACGACCCGAACCACCAACAGGCGGTAGACCAGGGACTAGGGGGAAGGGAAAGCCGACAACAACCCGGCCAGGGAGGCCGGCGCCACCCCGGCAGGGGAGACCTCCACCAGCCCGAGGAGGAAGCCCCACAACGACACACCGACCAGGTCGACCACCACCAACCCGACGGGGAAGGCCAGCGCCAGCCCGGCAGAGGAGACCTGCGCCACCCCTGCAAGGTCGGACACCGCTACCCGAGCCAGCACCACCCACAGCGAGCAGACCGGACCCAAGGGCACCGGCCCGAACCACCTTCCGGACCACAGCGAACCGGGCCGCAGCAGAACCGCAGCCACCGGGAGACCAAGGAAGAGCAAGTGTCAGCTGGGGTCTTACCGAGACTCAGACGCTCTTCCCGGGTCGAGACCGAACAGCACCGCCGAGGCGAAAGATCCACAGGCCAGGAGGAAGACCACCAGAACCAGCCATCCGAGGTCTGCGGTCCGGCCGGAGGCGCTGAGGGTGACCCCGCACACTCGCCAGCCGAACCGAGCCCAGTTCCGGGGAAGGAGCCAGGAGCCACAGGAACCCCGTCCGTCCAGGGCGGGGACGAGGAAGAAATGAGACTGCGCAGGTCAAGTAGGGTGCCTAGGCGTCCTACGTACCTGCGGGACTACGTCACGCTTATTGACGAACTCTGAACGTTTTTTTTGGACTAGGGGGGAGGAGTGTTATGTTCTTATAAGGACATCCGCCCGGATTGGCTGCCAGCCACCCGGGCGGGAAAGTTTGAATCCCTGTCAGGGGGCGGTGCGTCTGCCGGAGCGAATATAAGGAGAGCTCCGGCAGCGCACGGCCAGTCTTGCTACTGTTTCTTGTACTCAATAAAGGTTACTAATGTAACGAGCTGGTCACGTCTTCCTTTCCCTGCGCCGATCTAACAATTAAGATGATTTAGAATTAGCTAATGTAGATCTTTGAGAAGTACACGAGACTTATCAGAAGTATTGTGGTCCACCAGCAGCCTGCGGACCTGGCAGCAGAGTCGGACAGTGAGGAGGCTGGGGAGGACAATGGGTCAGTCCTGGAGTCAGGGGAAGGCCCGGACGAGGGGTCTGTGTCGGAAGCAGAGATGGGGCCAGGGCCATCTGGGAGCGATGCATGGACTCCGGAGCCTCCAGAGGCGGATAGCAGAGAGGCAGAGGAATAGGAGGAGCCTGTTCCTAGTGCACGCATGCAAAGAGCTGCCAGAAGGCAAGAGCAGCTGAAGTAAAAAGGACGACTCGGGAGTAAGGCCAGGAGATGATTGGCCCCTCCCATAAGGCTTAAAAGAGCAGCAATGAGCCGTTGGGTTCTTTGTAGAAAAGCAATGTTTATTCCAGTGCTTCTTGTCAGCGTTGTCAGCGTTCCAGCACTGATATAGTAAAGGAGAGGAGAAGCTTGAACTTTTGCCTACTTAATTCCTTTGAAGATTCTGTTTCCTCGGAGATGGGAGGAGGGGGGGACATTCCTGTGATCTGACGGAGATGGGATGAGGAGAGTGGCTTGGAAGATAGCCAATGAGACGCAGAGTATTGGGGATCGGAAAGGGACGGATTGGGGGGCAAAGGTCAGTGCTGACCGCGAAAGAGCCAGGGACAAATCACTATGCTCAATAAAGAGAAAATTTCCTCATAGATCGGCAGTTTGGAAATTCATTTATTTTGAGAATAGCATCGAAACCTGACAAGCATCTCTTTGTGGGGGGTTTTGCCAAAAAAAAGCCTTTGGCAGGTTGCCAAAGTTTGGTGATAAGGCTGACGGACTGGTTATGAAGAATTTTGTTTTGGACTAAGCTGATAATGAATTGATTCTCAACTGTTTTAATAAAATAAGTTTGCTCAGGACTGAATTGTGTTTGGTAATCACTACTTGGACCTTGGTCACAACAACAAGAAGATTTTATTAAGTGTTTCAAGAAAGGTAATAAGCCAGATAAATTGTTGGCCTGAGGAAATGGTAATAAAGAAAATATTAGAATGCGCTGAGATGGATAGGTTGACAATGGAAATCAAAGACAAAGAAGAAACAGAATATTATTTAACTTGGGATATATGGTATAACTGGCTTGAGAGTGGGTGCAAAGATTAGAAAATTAACAGTGAAAGACAATTAAGGAAATAGAAATTAGAAATAAGTATAAGTATAAAGAAAGATGAAGAATACTTATTATATATAATATTAGATCACGGTAAGATGTTACAAAAAAATGTAAAAAATATTTAGAATGATAAATCTATAATGTAAATACAATAGTATATATAAATGTAAGAAAAACACTGTGGATACAAGCCGATATAGAGATGTTGCAAAGTGGAAACTGTACCGTAAAACGAAGAAAACTGTATAATAAAAACATTTTTTAAAAAATGTTTGGCCTATCAGTGGGGGGAAAAAAAGAAAAAGAGAAAGGAACCATCGCTTCAGTTTGTGAGGGTTAGAAGAGATGACGAATCAGTTTGCCAAACACTATTCTCATTTATTTGGAAAATGGAAGCCAATAGAGAATTACAAAGTACAGGTAGACTTTGCTTCTCACGAGGTGGTAAAAGCTGGTCACTGCAACGGTCATAAGTATGAGTCAGTTGCAAAGCAACTGAATTTTGATCACATGACCATGGGGATGCTTCAACGGTTGTAAATGTGAAAAATGGTCCTAAGTCACTTTTTTTTCCCGTGAGGCATCAGTTCGAATGGTCACTAAATGAATTGTTGTAAGTCAAGGACTACATGTAAATGGCTGGTATTTTCCTACTCCTGGGAGAGAAGAGAAAAAGTGGGGTGTGGGATAGATGCTAAACAAGCAGCCCTACTTTTACAGTTGATGGCGTAGCTTAAATTCTCATCTCCCTTTTTCTGAATTCTCCACGGCATTTTTCAAATCACTGATGGACGGACAGTACAATCAAAAGATTTCTCTGATGATGGTATTTGTCAGGTGTAACACACACATCCCGCTCTCTATTTGTCTGTCTGTCTGTCTCTTTCTCTCTGTCTGTTTCTCCCTCTGTCTCTGTCTCTGTCTCTCTCTTTCTGTCTGTCTGTCTGTCTCTCTCTCTCTCTTTTTCTCTCTCTGTTTCTCCCTCTGTCTCTTTCTCTCTGTCTGTCTCTCTATCTGTCTCCCTCCCCATCTCTCTGTCTTTCTGTGTGTGTGTGTATCTTTCTGTGTCTATCTCTATTTCTGTCTCTCTCTGTGTCTCTCTCTTTCTGCCTCTCTGTCTCTCTCTGTCTCTCTGTCTCTCTGTCTATCTCTCTCTCTCTTGATGTCCCCTCTTTCTGCCTCTGTCTCTCTCTGTCTCTGTGTGTGTCTCTCTCTGTCTCTATCTCTCTGTCTCTCTCTCTCTCTGTGTGTGTGTGTCACTCTGTCTCTGTCTCTCTCTGTCTGTCTCTCTGTTCCCCCTCTCTGTCTGTCTCTCTGTCTCTCTTTCTGTCTCTTTGTCCCTCTCTGTCTCTCTCTCTGTATCTCTGTCTATCTCTCCCTCCCTCCCTCCCTCCCCCCCTCTCCATTTTGTCTCAGCTGTCATTCTTCACAACTCCCTATTTTGCCCAAGGGAGGAATGGATCTATCAGCCTTTATCGACTGGATGTCCACAGAATTTCTTCCTATTGATCTTTTTCCTTTTCTCTCTCTCTCTCTCTCTTGCTCAACTGGGAATCAGGAAAGGCCACTCAAAGGACAGTCAACAGTTCAGGAGGCCAAGAGGCCACTTGCAATTCACATACGGACAGAAAGATGGAGGGTAGCAGTTTAAAATACGATCCTCTGTGGGTTTTTTGGTTTCTTTGCAACTGATGGATATTTTTAGTTTAGTTCGTGATTAGATGTGGCCATGGACGGTGGTGATTTTAACAAATTGTTGTTAGGATATGGTTTGAGCCTAACAAGTTGTCCAGGCAATATATGTGTTCTGTGACTTTAATATGAATATGTATTGTGTGACTTTAAATTTTTACTGCTGATTCATTGTAATGCTGAGTCATGCTGTAATTAGTTGTGAACATATTTAAGAAAGGTACTGTAATGTGTTCACTTGATGATAAGCTACCATTGTGTGTGGAGTTGCAACCATTGTGCTATCTCATCGGTTGGATGGATCTGCTACCATCGTGGTTCGTTACCAGAGTGAGTTTGTTATTCTAACCAACTACTGTTTGTGTAGTAAGAAGGGTTTATATCACTGGACTGATTTAACTGGCAAAGACTTGGATTGATTTAAAGACTATGAGATTGTTTTTTCACTATAAAGTAAACTTTTGATAAACCCAGTTTGCACATCTCTTATTCATTGCTCTCAGCAACATTTCTCTGTGCTCTACACTCTGCTGGTTGGTAAGACAACAACAATATCCTTAACAATTGTCATTTAAAATTCAGCTTTAGGGTGATGTGGCTATCATTTTATTGACAGACAATCCTGCTATGGCTTTCCAGGCAAAACGTTCCTGAATTTTAATTATTTTTAAAGAGTCTTTCCACTAACAAATAATGATTGAAAAACACCGAAAAACATGTTAGCATATTAGGCATGAAATCCGGCTAGATGATTTTGGGCCATTCACCAGGAGATGGTGAATTCTAGTCCCTCCTTAGTCAAGAAAGTTGGCTGAGTGACTTTGGGCCAATCACCAGGAGACGGTGAGTTCTAGTCCCGCCTGGCTGGGTAACTTTGCGGCAGTAACAGGAGACTGTGAATTCTAGTTCTGCCCCAAGTATGAAAGCTAGTTGAGTGACTTTGGGCCAATCACCAGGAGACAGTGAGTTCTAGTCCCACCTGGCTGGGTAACTTTGCGGCAGTAACAGGAGACTGTGAATTCTAGTTCTGCCCCAAGTATGAAAGCTAGTTGAGTGACTTTGGGCCAATTACCAGGAGACGGTGAGTTCTAGTCCCACCTGGCTGGGTAACTTTGCAGCAGTAACAGGAGACTGTGAATTCTAGTTCTGCCCCAAGTATGAAAGCTAGTTGAGTGACTTTGGGCCAATCACCAGGAGATAGTGAGTTCTAGTCCCGCCTTAAGTATGAAAGCTGGCTGGGTAACTTTGCGGCAATAACAGGAGACTGTGAATTCTAGTTCTGCCCCAAGTATGAAATCTAGTTGAGTGACTTTGGGCCAATTACCAGGAGACGGTGAATTCTAGTCCCACCTTAAGCATCAAAGCTGTCTCGGTGACTTTGAGCCAATCACCAGGCACCTGTGAGTTCTAGTCCTGCCTCATGCTGGGTGACTTTGGGTCAGTCACTCCCTCTAAGCCCAACCCACCTCACAGGATTGTTGTTGTTGGAAAAATAGAAGGTAGGTATATTAGAAATACTTGTTGCCTTCAGATGTTTTTTTAAAAAAATTATAAATGTGGGATATAAAAATACATCAATAAATATAAAATGAAATCCTCAGCACAGCAATTAGTCTGCAACCTTGCTTCAGTCAAAGAATCAAAGGGGCCCTGAAAGAAAGGAGTTCTAATCAACCCCTTTCAAAGTAAGTGAACGTGGGGCTTCTCCGATATGTCTGGAAATGATAATTTAGTATTCCGCATGCAATAAAATATGACATCAAAATCCAAACCGATAAGAAACAAATTCTTGTGGGTGCAGAAAACAACATTCTTTTATAAAATTAGCTATTCCGCCCACTCAAAGTTTGGAGAGGTGGATAAAAATCTCCGTGCAGTCCAGCAGAAAATACGTAAAACAAAAAAGAAAATTCGTCAGTTAATTTCTAAGGAGGTAGAGGACATTGCGGGCCCTGCTGTTACTATGGTAACCGACCATGACAATGCATCAGACAAGTTAATTTAGGAGCCCAACTATTTCTGAAAAGTGTTAAAAGAAACAGATGGATTGTGTCTTCAAAAGGCTTTGGAATATTTACCTCTTTCAAAACAAAGATGTGTATGATTTGCACAAAACTTCCTCGTAGGAGCAAATTTTCCTGGGAGGATTGGGAAGCGTTCACAATAATAGAATCAGAAGGGACCTTGGAGTAGGGGTGAAATCTACTTACCTTCCTTACCGGTTCGGAAGTGCACACGCCCCGCATCACATGCACACACGGCCCCCCTGCACATGAGCAAAACATTCCGCGCATGCACGGAAGGGTAAAAAACACGTTACTTCCTGGTTAAAACCTGATTAAAACATGAAGATCACGTGAAGTGTTAGTATCACTTTATAAAGCCTTGGTAAGTCCACATTTGGAATATTGCATCCAATTTTGGTCACCGTATTATAAAAAAGATGTGGAGACTCTAGAAAGAGGGCAGAGAAGAGCAACGAAGAGGATTGGCCTGGAGGCTAAAACATCCGAAGAACAGTTGCAGGAACTGGGTATGTCTGGTTTAATGACAAGAAGGACTAGGGGAGATACGATAGCATCTTCCAATATTTGAGGGGCTGCCACAAAGAAGAAGGGGTCAACCTCAGTGGTGAAATGCAGCCGGGTCTATCCGGTAGTGGGTGGTTCGGCAAACCGGTAGTGCCAAAGGCAGGAGGCTCCACCCCAACAAACTGGGACGATGTCACATCCCGGTTTTGACCCTCTGTGCATGTGCAGACCAGTGGTGGGTTCCTCAGGGTTTGGTCCAATTCGGCCGAGCCGGTAGCGGTGACGATATGTCACCGAACCGGTTCTCCTCCCCCCCGCCCCCCCCACCCCCCCCACCCATGTTAGTCTTACCTTTTATTTGGTCCCACCCCCAATCTATTGCTGCCTCCTGAGTCCCAGCTGATGACTAGAGGGAAAAAAACTGTTTAAACTCTTGCTGCGGGGCTTCAAAGGGCTGTCCTACAGCTGATCAGTGTTAAAAGCAAACAAATGACTCGGGTTGTAAGTGCGAGGACTGGTCGTAAGTGTGAGGACCTTCCAGAAATGACTCTGACCAGCTAGCCACACGCCCACCTAGTCACATGACCTCCAAGCCACACCCACAAAATAAGCCACACCCACAGAACCGGTAGTAAAAAAAATTAGAACCCACCCCTGGCGCAGACGATGGCACTTGCGTGAGTGAAGCGAGCTCATGCGCTGACAACGCACATTAGCAAGCCAGTAGAAAAGTGTTGTGGCCCCGCCCTCTGAGCCTGTCCCATCGGAGGAAGAAAGCTCCAAGCATGAGGAAGAGGAGTCAGCCAGGCCTCCCTCTCCAGGCCCCTCCCCTCTGGCATTGTCTCAGGTGCCGGCCGAGGGAGAGGAGATCAGCAGGGAGACAGCTGGTTCGTCTCAGAGTGATGAAGAAACATCATTCCTGGACGCACGCCTCCGAAGGCGTGATAAACGATTGCAGCAGCTTAGGAGGCGTGCTAGGGATTAGAACTGAGTCACTGGACCACACCCCAGAGACTATATAATAGAGGGTGGTGGTCAGGGATCCTTGTGACGAACAAAAGTAAACCTTGGATAGTCACTAAAGCCTCGTCCGGAACTGCTGGGAGAAATATTATTTCTGCTTGGACTTTTTTGTACGTTAGTATCTTATCTTTCTGTTTGTGAAAATAAAGGCATTTGGCAGACGGTGTGTCTATCGCTGCCAAGTGGGAGATAAGACCTGGGTGCGTTCCAAAGTGTTTCCTTAACCCTCGGCTGGCTGTGTTTGTGTGTGTGGGGGGACGGGGACAGATCAAAAAGATAAGTGCATTTTACCTCTGGTTAACCTGTTCTCCAAAGCACCCGAAGGCAGGACAAGAAGCAACGGATGGAAACTAATTAAGGAGAGAAGCAGCCTAGAACTAAGGAGGAATTTCCTGTCACTGAAAACAAACAATGAAACAACGTGCCTTTAGAAGTTGTGGGTGCTTCCAACACTGGAAGTTTTTAAGAAGAGATTGGACAAGCGTTTGTCTGTAATGGTAACGGGTTTATTGCCAGAATAGGGAGTTGGACTAGAAGAGTTCCAAGCTCCCTTACAACTCTGTTATTCTCTTATTCTGAAATGACTTAATCTAACATTTGGACAAGGAACGGAAGTAGTCAGCATCCCCAGCAAAAAGTCCAAGATCATTGCATGAGAAATATTTCACATTGAAAAGTTAGAGTTCGAAAACTTCCATTTCCTTGTCTTTAGAAGAAACTCTAGTTCTATAAACATATTGAATTTGGGAATTTGGCTGAAGTTCTGCATTGTTGGTTTTCCTCCTTCTTCCTAGCCCGTCTTTGAGGTGCGTTATTATTTATTTAAATTGATTTTAGACCCCTGCTCTCTTAGATGCCTATTAATGTTCCTTTACACCAAAACCTCACTCCACACCCTTAAAAGACCTCTTTTTCATTATTATATTTTTGCGTCCTATTAAAATTTTCAGCCTCAGATTCACAGCTCTTGCAATCTTCTCAAAACACATGTTGGAAATTGGCAAACTTAAGTTTCATTCTTGCTAGGATAATAACTTCAATATTACTGTGACAACCCCGGGGAGGAAAAAAATGGTTGCTTGTAGAAATTCAATTTTGGGGGAGGAGGAGGAGGAGGTGTATTTTAAGGTTTGTAGGAGAGAGAGAGGGAACGAGAACGAGAAAAAAAAATTCCTCTCTGTGGATTAGATTCGAACACTAACTCTTAAACTCTGTAAGTGTGTTCAATCTTCCTCAGAGCTGCTTGAGGCCACACTAAAAGAGAAATACTGGAAGAGTCTTGTCTACGTGTTTTGCTAAATTTAATAGCACTAAGAAGACCAAAGTGTTTCTAAGACGAGAACTCAACCTTGCAATAAGATGCTTTAAAGAACAGAAGTCAAATAATTTTCTTTTGCAGGAGAAGATGTGTGTAGGAGAGAGTCACCACCAACCAATTAGATAACTGGAAAATAGCTTGACCCCCCTCCTCTCTATGCAGCCCCTCAAATATTGGAAGATGCTATCATGTCTCATCTGGTCCTTCTCTTCACTAGACTAGCCATGCCCAGTTCCTGCAACTGTCCATCATATGTTTTAGTCTCCAGTCCCCTCATCATCCTGGTTGCTCTTCTCTGCACTTTTTCTAGCGTCTCAACATTTTTTTTATAGTGTGGTGATGACCAAAACTGGATGCAGTACTCTAGGTGTGGTCTTACTAAGGCTTTATAGAGTGGTATTAGTACCTCCCTTGATCTTGATTGTACCTCTCTGTTAATGCAATTTAGGATTGCATTGGCTTCCCAAGCTTTGCCAAGGATTGCAATGTTTCCATTTTTTTAAGTTTTATTTTCTTTTAATATAAACATTTCATCATTCATTAAACAGCGTGTCATCTGGGTGCAATTTTTTTTGTGTCCTAACAGTTTAAATTTACCACCATGTTCATTATTTATATCTACTCTTATTTTAATACTAATACATAATACTTAACATATCTATTATTGTAACATTTCTCATCTTAACTTATTTAACTTTATAATACCTTGCTTTCATATTTATTCTCTAACCATTGATAAAATAAATACGATATATTATAGTAGTCAGTGTCTTCCTTTTCTTTAATTGCAAGTGTTAATCTGTTCATTTCTGCACATTCTAATATTTTCTTAATCATGTTTTCTTCTGTAGGGATCTCTTCACCCTTCCAATTCTGTGCAAATACAATTCTAGCCGCAGTTATTACCTGAATAATCAAGTATACAATTTCTTTACTGTAATTCCCTGGTAAAATCCCCAACAGGAATATCTCAGGTTTTAAATCAATATGCTGCTGCGTGTTCTCCAACCACATACAAATTCTGGCCCAGTATTTTTTTGCTTCTACACATGTCCACCACATTTGATAATATGATCCCGGTGTCTGATGGCATTTCCAACATTTAGTTGATTTATCTTTCAACATTTTTGCCAATCTTTCAGGTGACAATTGCCATCTATAAAACGTCTTGCACAAATTCTCCTTGTATGCAATAGACATTGTTAATTTATAACTTCTATCCCATAATTGCTGCCCGTTTCTCTAGCTCTATTGTACGTCCAATGTTTTTTGCCCATGCTATCATTGTTTCTTTCTTTCTTCTTCCAATTTGATGCTCAATAAATAGCTATACAATTTTCTGCAATGTTTCCAAGATGAGGAACTTCAGACGGGATCAGTTCTGGAAGCGTCTATGGAGATTCTCAATCATCCAGGTCATGGTTGTTCCTTTGCGAACAGAAATCTAAGTTAGTTGATGCTGGGAAACCAGAAACAGGATGATGCGAACATTCCTGCCAATGGGAAACTGGACCACACGCAAGTTGATGTCCTACATCTGGAAAGCAGCTGGCTTTAGACTTACATATTTAGCGTGGCAGAAGTAAGCTGCATCATGTATTTATATGCTCAGAATATTAACAGAATCACAGAGTTGGAAGGGACTGTTCTGACTTAGGCCTCCTGAGTCAGTAAAACAGATGAGTAGTCCCAAAAACCTGTTTTATTTTAACAGCTGTGAAGAGACGAGTCCCAAATAGTTGTAAAGAATTCTTCGGGATAAGGCTGATAATCACCCACATTTATTTCCCTTGACACACTGCCAAAGACCTAATTGGCAAAGCCACACAGAGTCCAGAATCAAACAGAGCTTCAGGCTTTAAACTGAACTGAATGAACAAATGTTGCTTCCTGCAAAGGCCCACCTGCCTTTGCTCCTCTTTTAAGTCTTATGGGAGGGGCCAACCATCTCCAAGCCCTACTCCCGAGTCGTCCCTTTTGTTTTAGCTGTTCTTGCCTTCTGGTAGCTCTGCAAAAAGTCCTTCGGGAGAAGTCCTTCAGGATAAACACCAACCTTTATCTCCCTTGACACGCTGCCAAAGACCTACTTGGCAAAGCCACACGGATTCCAGAATCAAACAGAGATGCTGACTGGGAGCAGAATTAACAATGTTGCTTTCCTGCAAAGGGCCCATATGCCTTTGCTCCTCTTTTAAGTCTTATGGGAGGGGCCAATCATCTCCAGGCCTTACTCCTGAGTCATCCCTTTTGTTTTAGCTGGTCTTGCCTTCTGGTAGCTCTGCGCATGTGCGTACTGGGAACAGGCTCCCCCTGTTCTCTGCTTCATTGAGATCTGACTCTGGAGGCTCCGGAGGCAGCTCGTACCTCCCAGATGGCCCTTTCTCTGCCTCCGATGCAGAGCTCTTGTCCGAGCCTTCCCCAGACTCCAGGACTGGCCCATGTTCCTCCCCAGCCTCCTCACTGTCCGACTTTGCTGCCAGCTCCGCAGGCTGCTGGTGGACCATAACAGGGATCTTGGTGGTCTTCTAGTCCAACCTCCCTGGTCAAGCAGGAGACCCTGTAGCATTTCAGACAAATGGTTGTCCAATCTCTTCTTTTAAAACTCCAATGCAAATCAACCAATCAATCCATCCAGGTTCCGTTCTCTAACCTATCTAACAGGGTATCTAACATGATAGCTGTATTCCCTTATTTGAGAGGCTGCCACAAAGAGGAAGGGATGAATTTATTTTCCAAAGCACCCGAAGGCAAGACAGGAAACAATGGATGAAAACCAATCCAGGAGAGAAGCAACCTGGAATTAAGGAGAAACTTCCTAACGGTGAGGACAATGAACCAGTGGAACACCATGCCACCAGAAGTTGTAGGTGCTTCATCGCTGGAGGTTTTTAAGAAAAGACTGGACAGCCACCTGTCTGAAATGGTAGAGGGCAGTGATGGTGAACCTTTTCAACACTGAGTGCCCAAGCTGGAACGTGTGTGCATGCCTGATTGTGGCCATTTTTCAGGCTGTTTTTCAGGTTATTTTCCGGGCTGTTTTCTGGTGCTCCGGCACCCACGAAGACCAGTTGGCTGGGCTGCATGTATGCAACGCATAGCAAAAGATCAGCTGGTGATGGCGTCAGAGGTGGGTTCTAATTTTTTTTACTACCAGCTCTGTGGGTGTGGCTTATTTTGTGGGTGTGGCTTGATGGTCATGTGACAATTCTTTAGGATTTAGCAGAGGTACTGGTCTACCAGGCTTTTAACTGCTTGCAGAGCTGTACCGGTCTACTCATATATTTTTGCAGGCACTGGTCTACTCATGTATTTTTGCAGGCACTGGTCTACCCATTTATTTTTGCAGGCACTGGTCTACCCATTTATTTTTGCAGGGACTGATCTACCCATTTATTTTTGCAGGGACTGATCTACTCATGTATTTTTGCAGGCACTGGTCTACCCATTTATTTTTGCAGGCACTGGTCTACCCATTTATTTTTGCAGGCACTGATCTACTCATGTATTTTTGCAGGGACTGATCTATCCATTTATTTTTGCAGGCACTGATCTACTCATGTATTTTTGCAGGGACTGATCTACCCATTTATTTTTGCAGGGACTGATCTACTCATGTATTTTTGCAGGCACTGATCTACCAATTTATTTTTGCAGGCACTGATCTACTCATGTATTTTTGCAGGGACTGATCTACCCATTTATTTTTGCAGGCACTGATCTACTCATGTATTTTTGCAGGCACTGATCTACTCATGTATTTTTGCAGGGACTGATCTACCCATTTATTTTTGCAGGCACTGATCTACTCATGTATTTTTGCAGGGACTGATCTACCCATTTATTTTTGCAGGGACTGATCTACTCATGTATTTTTGCAGGCACTGATCTACCAATTTATTTTTGCAGGCACTGATCTACTCATGTATTTTTGCAGGGACTGATCTACTCATGTATTTTTGCAGGCACTGATCTACCCATTTATTTTTGCAGGCACTGATCTACTCATGTATTTTCTTTTAACACTGATCAGCTGTAGGGCGGCCCTTTGAAGCCCCGCGGCAAGAGTTTAAACAGTTTTTTTCCCTCTAGCCATCAGCTGGGACTCAGGAGGCAGCAATAGATTGGGGGTGGGGCCAAATAAAAGGTAAGAATAACACGGGGGTGGGTGGGGGAGGGTGGGGGCAGAACCAATTCGGTGACATCATATCGTCACCGCTACCAGCTTGGCGGAACTGGGCCGAACCGGGAGGAACCCACCACTGGATGGCGTGTGCCCACAGAGAGGGCTGTGCGTGCCACCTCTGGCATGCGTGCCATAGGTTCGCCATCACGGGTATAGGGACTCCAGCTTGAGCAGGGGGCTGGACTAGAAGACCTCTAAGGTCCCTTCCAGCTCCTTTCTGATTGACTGAAGAGGCAGCAGAGAGACTTCTAGGCAAGACAGATTGCCAAATGAAAATAAAACGCGGCGTTATCCCGCCAGAAAAACCTGAGCAGAACCTCGAACTGAATTCCAGCAGGCATCAACCATCAAGTTGCTATTAACTGTTCATTAGATGGAGATAATGCCACCACCCCCGCTGAGAAGCGACGAGCCTTTTTGGGGGGCCCTTTTTGCCAAGGCTTTATGAAACATAATTTAAACTGCCTGGTGAGAGATGGCAGTTGCAAGCTACAGTAATCTACCTTGACAGCAGTTCTTTATTTGCAAGAATTAGAAGCCGAGTTCATTAAATGAAGAGTTTTCTCCTTTGTGGGCACCAATTTATTTTTCAATGCTGTTGGTATTTCAAAACTTGGCTGGAAAAAATGTCAGGACCGATACAGAGGCAGTCAAACATTCTGGATCGCAGCTCCCTTAATTCGTGTGCGATGCACACATTGATTGGGTTTATGGCAATGATAGTTTGAAACAGCTGGGATGACCGGGTTTTACAGAATAGAGTAGAGTAGAGTAGAGTAGAGTAGAGTAGAGTAGAGTAGAGTAGAGTAGAATAGAATAGAATAGAATAGAATAGAATAGAATAGAATAGAATAGAATAGAATAGAATAGAATAGAATAGAATAATGGAATGCAATGCAATGGAACGGAACAGAACAGAACGGAACGGAACAGAACAAAACAGAACAGAACGAAACAGAACAGAACAACAGAACAGAACAGAACAGAATAATGAATGGGATGGGATGGGATGGGATGGGATGGGATGGGATGGGACGGAATGGAACGGAACGGAACGGAACAGAACAGAACAGAACAGAACAGAACAGAATAATGAATGGGATGGGATGGGATGGGATGGGACGGGACGGGACGGGACGGGACGGAACGGAACAGAATAATGAATGGGACGGAATGGAACAGAACAGAACAGAATAATGAATGGGATGGGATGGGATGGGATGGGATGGGATGGGATGGGATGGGATGGGATGGGATGGGATGGGATGGGATGGGATGGGACGGAATGGAACGGAACGGAACGGAACGGAACGGAACGGAACAGAACAGAACAGAACAGAACAGAACAGAATAATGAATGGGATGGGATGGGATGGGACGGGACGGGACGGGACGGGACGGGACAGGACGGGACGGGACAGGACGGAACGGAACGGAACAGAATAATGAATGGGACGGAATGGAACAGAACAGAATAGATTAATGAATAGGATGGGATGGGATGGGATGGAATGGAATGGAATGGAATGGAATGGAATGGAATAGAATAGAATAGAATAGAATAGAATAGAATAGAATAGAATAGAATAGAATAGAATAGAATAGAATAGAATAGAATAGAATTCTTTATTGGCTAAGTGTGTTTGGACACACAAGGAATTTGTCTTTGGTGCAGGTAGTCCTTGACTTACAACTGCAACGGAGCTCAACATTTCTGACGCTAAGCGAGACAGTTGTTAAGTGAACTTTGCCCTGCTGTGCATTGTGTTTTCCACCTGTCTTTTTGGCTCTCTGGAGTTTTTAGTTGCGACGGTTATCTCCTTATTTTCTAAGCCAGTGGGAGTCCTGCCATTGCAGCCCGATATAAAGTTTATCAATAAATAAATGAAATATCAAAATTCAGCTTTAAATATGAATCTGGACGTGGATATGGGCAGTCCTTGTCTTTCGATCACAATTCATCTTCACTTAACAACCCCATAATCCTTTGTGGGGTGGACTCTGGGCAACTAAATGGAGCTAGCAGAGTGTTTTAATGGCTTAATGGTTTAATTTTAGACAAATGGTTGTCCAATTTCTTCTTAAAAACTTCAAGTGTTGGAGCACCCACAATTGCTAAAGGCAAGTCATTCCACTGATTGTTCTTTCAGGAAATTCCTCCTTAAAAGGTAAAAGTTCCCCTCGCACATATGTGCTAGTCGTTCCCGGCTCTAGGGGGCGGTGTTCATCTCTCTTTCAAAGCCGAAGAGCCAGCACTGTCCGAAGACGTCTCCGTGGTCATGTGGCCAGCATGACTCAACGCCAAAGGCGCACAAAAGGCTGTTACCTTCCCATCAAAGGTGGTCCCTTTTTTTCTACTTGCATTTTTTACGTACTTTCGAACTGCTAGGTTGGCAGAAGCTGGGACAAGTCACGGGAGCTCACCCCGTTATGCAGTACTAGGGACTCGAACCGCTGAACTGCCAACATTTTGATTGACAAACTCAGCGTTTTAGCCACTGAACCACTTCCTTAGTTCTAGGTTAATACCTAGAATTAGCTAATGTCACTTTATAATGCCTTGGTAAGGCCACACTTGGAATACTGCATTCAGTTTTGGTCGCCATGATGTAAAAAAGATGTGGAGACTCTAGAAAGAGTGCAGAGAAGAGCAACAAAGAGGATTAGGGGACTGGAGGCTAAAACATATGAAGAACGGTTGCAAGAACTGAGTATGTCTAGTTTAATGAAAAGAAGGACTAGGGGAGACATGATAGCAGTCTTCCAGTATTTTCGGGGCTGCCACAAAGAAGAGGGAGTCAAACTATTCTCCAAAGCACCTGAGGGTAGAACAAGAAGCAATGGGTGGAAACTAATCAAGGAGAGAAGCAACATAGAACTAAGGAGAAATTTCCTAACAGTTAGGACAATTGATCAGTGGAACAAATTGCCTCCAGAAGTTGTGAATGCTCCAACACTGGAAGTTTTTAAGAAGAGGTTGGATAACCATTTGTCTGAAGTGGTGTAGCGTTTCCTGCCTAAGCAGGGGGTTGGACTAGAAGACCTCTAAGGTCCCTTCCAACTCTGTTATTCTATTCTATTCTAGGTTGCTTCTCTCCTTGATTAGTTTCCATCCATTGCTTCTTGTCCTGCCTTCAGGTGCTTTGGAGAATAGGTGGACTCCCTCTTCTTTGTGGCAGCCCATCAAATATTGGAAGACTGCTATCATGTCACCCCTAGTCCTTCTTTTCATCAAACTAGACATAATCAATCCCAGGAACCATTCCGTGCGGATGTTTGTAGTCATGTTGGGGTTAGAAAGAGGGCAGACTCCAAGTTCAATTATTGGATAATGACTAACCAACATGAAGTAGCAATTTTGATAGAAAATCAGAGTTTCTTCCATGCATTTTTCTTCTGTCAGTGGTTATAACCTTGGAGCCCGGTTGCTAATGATAATGTCCAGAAAAATGAATTTCGCCAGACTAGCAGTCAAATTAAATTTAACTGGAAGTCTGACATGATTAAGGAAATCTTGGGAGGAAAAAAAAAAAAGAATAGTCTTGATGGAAACAAGGACAGAAACACACACACAAGTAGAGTGTCCCTGTTGCCTATTCAACTGGTTTCATCAGTGACTTGGTTTTTTAAAAAAAATACATTTTTAATTATTATTTTTTAAAAAATACATCCATATTGTGTGTGAACAGAGTTGGTTCTGGGTATCATTCATATTAATCCAATTCCCAATAACAGTATTAGTTTATTTATTTATTTATTTAATTTATATACCACCCTTCTCCAACAGGACTCAGGGCGGTGAACAGCCATGGTAAAAACATCACATATAAAATTTAAAAGCAATTTAAAAAAACATTAAATAATTTTGGCTATCCATTTAAAACAGCCCGGATTAAAACCAATTACAAATTAAAACCGAAGGGATGGGATCTATATCGCATTTATCAAATTTAAGTAATCCTCATTATATTGTTCAAACCAGGGATGAAATCCAACAGGTTGTGATAGGTTCCGGAAAACCGGTAGCAGAAATTTTGAGTAGTTCGGAGAACCGGCAAATATCACCTCTGGCTGGCCCCAGAGTGGGGTGGGAATGGGGATTTTGCAATATCCTCCCCCCAGGAGTGGGGAGGGAATGGGGATTTTGCAGTATCCTTCCCTTGCCATGCCCACCAAGCCACACCACGCCCACCAAGCCATACCACGCCCACCAAGCCACGCCCCCAAAACCGGTAGGGAAAAAATGTGGATTTCACCCCTGCCTCTAACCATTCATACCATTTCTCCCATACCATGTAGCATTCCGTTTCCTCCTTTTCTTGTATTTCTTTTGTGAGCTTGTCCATCTCTGCGCACTCCAAAACTTTTCTAATCAAATTTTCTTCCGTTGGCGTATTATTATTTTTCCAATTTTGTGCATACATTATTCTTGCCGCTGTTGTAATATGTATAATTAAATATTGTAATTTTTTTGGGTCATATATCCCTGGAAGTATTCCTAACAAGAGCCTGGTGGCGCAGCAGACTAATAGCCTGTTATTAACATTCAGCTGCCTGCAATTACTGCAAGTTCGAATCTCCCCAGGCTCAAGGTTGACTCAGCCTTCCATCCTTTCTAAGGTAGGTAAATTGAGGACCCAGTTTGTGGGGGCGATAAGCTGACTTTGTATAAATAAACAAAAAGTATGAAGGCTATTGCTTAACGCATTGTAAGATGCCCTGAGTCTCCGGAGAAGGGCGGCATATAAATCAAATTTTAAATATATATATATATTTCTGGCTTCATCTCTATACGTTGTCTGGTTGTCTCTTCTAAATATATTCATCTCTTCTAATAACAGTATTAGCAATCTCTAGCACATTTATCAAATGTAGCTAATCCTCATTATCTTGTCCAAACACACATATCCAGCAACTTTTTCAATGTTTTAAAATAACATTTGTGAGAATAAGCACAATTCCACTGCTGTGGCAATGGTATACAGTTACATGACTTAATTGTAGTGAGGTGCGTTCCTCAGCAACAAACTGTCACCTACAAGTATTCTGAAGAGAAATGATTTCTGGTGTTTTTATAATATCAAGTGTACTTTTACTCTTTTTCGACGAGCTCAAATCTGGTCACTTTGTGGACATGACGATGAGGTTTTCTTGGCAGCAGCATGGAAACCGTTAGCCACTGTTTTTTTTTTCCAGGGTGGGTTTTTCAATTTACTAATCCAGGATAAAAATCTAGGGTCTCCTTGTGCCTCCCATCCAAGTGCCAATCAATTGTGATCGCGTATAATTCCAGGCGGAATCCAAGCAAGTTTCTTTGCTTCTGAGAAATTACTGGGAGAAGAAAGTGTTTGTGGCTCAGGGTTGAACTGCAGGGTCCTTGGTGCTCTCTGAACTTGGTGGTTTTCTTGCAGACGTCTCATGACCCAACTAGATAACATCATCAATGCTAGAAGGGAGGAGGGTTCGCAGGGAGGAGGAGGAGGGGATTGTAGGGTCCATGCTCTCTGAACTTGGTGGTTTTCTTGCAGACATCTCATGACCCAACTGGGAAACGTCATCAGTGCTTAGAAGGGAGTGGGGATTGTGGAGAGGAGGAGGAGGAAGAGGAGGAGGAGGAGGAGGAGGAGGAGGAGGAGGACTGTAGAACTCTTGGTGCTCTCTGACCTAGATGATTTTCTTGCAGACGTTTCATGACCCAACTAGATAACATCATAAGTGCTAAAAAGAAGTGGAGTTTGCATGAAGGAAGAGGAGGAGGAGGAGGAGGAGGAGGAGGACAATGACGATTGTGAGGTTCTTGGTGCTCTCTGAACTAGATGATTTTCTTGCAGACGTTTCATGACCCAACTAGGTAACATTATCAGTGCTAAAAAGGAGTGGAGTTTGCATGGAGGAGGAGGAGGAGGCCTGTGGGGTCCTTGGTGCTCTTTGAGTTTGAGTTTGGTGGTTTTCTTGCAGACATTTCATTAGGTAATATCATCGGAGCTTAGAAGGGAGTGGGGTTAGCAAGGAGGAGGGAGTGGATTGGGTCCTTGGTGCTCTCTGAGCTTGATTTTCTTTTCTTGCAAACAGATCGTGACCCAACTAGGTAATTTCATCAGTGCTAAAGGGAGGGAGGTTACAGAGAGGAGGAAGAGAGGAGGAGAGGGAGGAGGAGGAGGAAGAGGAGGAAGTGGAGGAGGAGGAGGGGGAGAAGGAGAAGAGGAGGAGGAGGAGGTGGTGGAGGTGGTGGAGGAGGAGGAGCAGGAGAAGAACTGGAAGAAGAAAAAGAAGGAGGAGGAGGAGGAGGAGGAGGAGGAGGAGGAGGAGGAGGAGGAGGAGGAGGAGGAGGAGGAGGAGGAGAAGGAGAACCAAAGAGAAGACAAAAGCGATCACCCATCTGCAGTAATATTAGAAAGCATTCTAATAACGGCGAACTGGAGAGGGAACTGCAGAAGCAAATCTCATTTTTTATTATCAATTATTTTGATACTTCAACGGGGCTCACTTTTTTCCTCTCACGGAAGTTCCTGACTTAAATCTCCCAGGACCATCCTGGACAGGGGATCCTAAAACATCCGAGCAGAGGGAGTTTCTCTCTGCCATACTTAAGACAACTTTGCATCTGAAAATCCAAAGGGAACGTACATTTTCTAATTAGGTGTTCTTCAGGATATATGCTCTCTGCCTAATTTGTGAGTCCTACCTTAAATAGCCCACCGGAGTCTAAAAAATGACCTCTTTCCATTAATCTAGCAGCGGGAGAAAGCTCTATGTGCAATTGGATTAAAAATAACTAATTACACAAACACTGTGTTCCTGCAAATGGGTTCTCTAATTGAATGGCACATACACTGTGTAGGTTGGATGAGAAAAAAAGTGTAAATTGATGCATCTCATTTCTGCAAAGCGAAAAGAACCCGAATGTCAACTTGCAAAGCATCCCTGGCCTGCGCTCAGGGTGCCATAGGCAAGGAGGATGGGAAAACGAACTTGCAGCTACGGCAAAGCATCATGGCAGTCAAAGACAAAAGCACATTCCAGAAATATCTCTGTCAAGGCTGTCTCCCGGGGTTACCCACAATGGCCAAAGGGGAGTGATCTCTACAACCCGTGAAATTGCTCCGTTGACAAATGTGACTGATGACACACCCTGATGTCAAGCCTGGGCCGTAAATTACATGGGGAAAGAGTTGGCTTCACTTGGAACGTGCCAACATGAAGCTCCTAATAAATAACTGGATTTCTTTTGAAGTTTGGCTCGAGGCTCATGATTTAATTAGGGCATCAGTCAGAACCCTGACACCGAATATATACAGGCAGTCCTCAACGTACGGCCACAATTCAGCCCAACATGTCTGTTGTGGAGCGAGACATTTGTGAAGTGAGCTTTGCCCCCTTTTACGACCTTTCTCACCACTGTTGTTAATGTCAGGTTTCGGTGTTGTCTCAAATAAATTGCATTTCCAAACAAATAGTCTTTGATGAAATCTTTCATTTATTAAGCACGACAATCTGACCCCCGACTTCGTCGTAGCCAACACTGACTTCCTGACCCCAAACCTTCCCTTTCCATTCCCCAATTCTCTGTGTCTCATTGGCCATCTTCCAAATCACTCTCCCCATATCTACTACTTTAGCTCACAGGAATGTCCCCCCCTCCCATCCCATCTCCTAGGGGATATTATCTTCAGGGAAAATAAGTAGGTGAAAAGTCAAGCATCCTCTTGCCAGCTGCCCCCTCTTCTCTTCCTTATGTCAGCACTGAAACGAATGTAGTTTGGAGTGCTGACATTTAAATGAATCGCCGAGGTTGATCAGCGAGTAACCCGGTTGTTGAGAGTGAAACTGGCATCCCCATTGTCAGAAGGTCGCAAAGGAGGGTCCCATGACCTTGGGACACAGCAACGGTCATAAGTGTGAACCGATTGGCAGGCGGCTGAATCACATGATCATGGGGATGTTGCAAAGTCATAACTGTGAAAAATGGTCACTTTTTCAAAGTGCCTTTGAACGGTCACTAAATGAACTGTTGTAAGTCGAGGACTGCCTGTATAAAGGGACTCAGCCTTCCGTCCTTCTGAGGTGGGTAAAATGAGGAGCCAGATTGTTGGGGGGAGAGGGCAGTAGACTGACTCTGCAAACCGCTTAGAGAGGGCTGTAAAAGCACTGTGAAGCGGTATATAAGTCTAAGCACTATTGCTATTTGATTCCTATTGTTTTTGGTGGAAGGACTTCACAATCCGTTGGAAATCAAGAACTAAAGGACCATCTTCAAATATGTGCCAAAACGCAGTCATAATGGCTTCTCCGCAGCCCTCAGCCAAAGCTGAAGAGAATTATAGGTAGTCCTTGACTTATGACAGTTCGTTTAGTGAGGGTTCGAAGTTACCACGGCACTGAAAAAAGTGACTTAGGACCGTTATCACACTCACAACTGTTGCAGCATCCCCGTGTCACGTGGTCAAAGTCAGGAAGTCACCAAGGATGATGTCCTCTTCCTCTTCCTCCTCCTCCTCTTCACAAACTCCAGGCTTTTAATGCTTCTACTTGCTCTTCTCTGCCCTTTTTCCAAAGTCCCAACATCTTTTTTTTTTGTAATGTGGTAACCAAACCTGGATACAGTATTCCAGGTGTGGCCTTAAAGATAAAGGTTCCCCTCGCACATATGTGCTAGTCGTTCTCGACTCTAGGGAGGCGGTGCTCATCTCCGTTTCAAAGCCGAAGAGCCAGCGCTGTCCGAAGACGTCTCCTTGGTCAAGTGGCAGGCTTGACTGAATGCCAAAGGCGCACGGAACGCCATTCCCTTCCCACCAAAGGTGGTCCCTATTTTTTCTACTTGCATTTTTTACGTGCTTTCAAACTGCTAGGTTGGGAGAAGCTGGGACAAGTCACAGGAGCTCACCCCGTTACACGGCACTGGGGATTTGAACCGCTGAACTGCCAACCTTTCGATCGACAAGCTCAGCGTCTTAGCCATTGAGCCAAAGGTGTGGCCTTACTAAGGCCTTATAAAGTGACACTAATACTTCACGTGATTTTGATTCTTTGCCTCTGTTTATACAACCAAGGATTGTATTAGTTTTTTGAGTTGCTGATTTACCCCCAGTTTATCAAGCACTTAGGAGGTGAGGGCTTAGTAGCACAAGCAAACAGCAACCAACAATTTAATAGTCAGCCATCAACACCCCAATCAATATCTAAAAAGCCACACACCACTGACACCATATAAATACCAAATAAATAAATACAGAATAGCCCAAAGCCAAACACTGCGAGAGAGAGGTTCCTTGGGGATGGGCTCCAGCATGAGCCCAAAAGGTTGGAAGACAAAACCTCTGGTCACAGTGACTCACCCAGATGGTATCTGCTGTGGCTCCATCCTCCGAGCCTATCTTATCGGAGGAAGAAGGCTCCGAACATGAAGGAGAGGAGACGGCCAGGCCTCCCTCTCCAGGACCCTCCTCTCTGGCAATGCCTCAGGTGTCTCCCGGAGGAGGAGAGATTGGCCAGGAGCCAGGTGTTTCCGAACCGTCGGATAGTGACGAAGAAACATTGTAGTTGGACCCACACCAGCGTCGGAGCGACAAGCGTGTGCAGCAGAAAAGGAGGCGTGCCAGAGATTAACCTGAGTCACTGGACCACACCCCACAGGCTATAAAAGGGAGTGTGGTGGCCATTCGGACTCTGTGACAGACAAAGCTAATCTCTGGTGAGTCACTTTGCACCTTTGGACACAACACCTATTTGCTGTGGATTTAATTACAAACTGGACTATTCAAACTGTGTGTATTTTTGTCTGTGTTATCGGAGTAAAAGTTCTTGGCAGGCAGCCTCAGAGTTGCTGCCAAGTTCCTTATCACTGACGTTGAGTGTTTGAAGAGTTTATTTAACCCTCGGCTGGCTGGTTGGGTGTGTGCGTGGTACGGGGACAGAACAGTATCCTGCAACTTTATCCTGGGACATGAATATAAACTGACAGCAAACAGCACTCCCTACTGGCACTGATGATGTTACCAATTGGGTAATGAAAAGTCTGCAAGAAAATAAGTAAATTCCGAGAGCACCAACGACCCCACATATATATTCGCCTTCATTCGTAAGTTAGAATCCTTTCACTGAAAAATTGTATCCTGGCTGACGCAGGTTTTTTTACTCTGCTAAAAAAAAAAAAAAGGAGCGATCTAAGCTATCAAGGACATTGTTCATTATACTTTGGAGAGAAAAAAAGTCAGTGTAATCATCACCAACTCTGCAACTGCTTGTTTAATACCAAACGACAGTGATACAATTATTAATTCCACCGGCATCTGTATGGTAATTGAAAATGCTGCAAGCTTAAATGCTAATTGTCCTTGTAGATGCTCTCCATCAGAAGCTCACAGTGGTACCAAGTTTGGGTTTTGAAGGAAGGCACGTTGCAGTCCATTGTGGCATGCGGGAAAAACCCCCCAACAATCTGAAAAAGTACTTCACAGCTCACTTAGTAGAACCTTGGTGGCGCAGTGGTTAGAGTGCTGTACTGCAGGCCACTTCTGCTGACTATCGGCGGCCTGCAATTTGGCTGTTCAAATCCCACCAGGCTCAAGGTTGTCTCAGCCTTCCATCCTTCCGAGGTGGATAAAATGAGGACCCAGATTGTTGGGGGCAACAGGCTGACTCTGTAAACTGCTTAGAGAGGTCTGGAAAGCCCTGTGAAGCAGTATATAAGTCTAAGTACTAGTGTTCTTCCTTCCTTCCTTCCTTTCTTCCTTCCTTCCTTCCTTCCTGCCTTCCTTCCTTCCTCTCTTAATTCCCTTTCTCATTCTCTTTCCTGGTGGCGCAGTGGTTAGAATGCAGTATTGCAGGTTAAGTCTGCCCACTGCCAGCAGTTCGATCATGACCAGGTCAAGGTTGACTCAGCCTTCCATCCTTCCGAGGTGGGTAAAATGAGGACCCAGATTGTTGGGGGCAAGAGGCTGACTCTGTAAACTACTTGGAGAGAGCTGTAAAGCACTGTGAAGCAGTATATAAGTCTAAGTGCTATTGCTAAGTGCTAGTATATGATGTATGTATTACACGGCGTATGATTTTTCTGCTCTAGAAATGAACCGAAGCTATTTTATCAGTTTTAACCATTCTGGAACAAGGTCTTGAACAAGGTAATCCTCGTTTCACAACCATTCATTTAATGAATGTCTATGGAGATTCTCAGTCATCCAGGTCATGGTTGTCCCAAAGGTGTTTTTTCTAAAAGACAATTGGACTTTTTTGGTTTTTCCTTGAAGAGCTTTCGCTTCTCATCCAAGAAGCTTCTTGTTGTGGTCCTCCAGCAGCCTGCGGAGCTGGCAGCAGAGCCGGATGGTGAGGAGGCTGGGGAGGAACATGGGCCAGTCCTGGAGTCTGGGGAAGGCCCAGACGATGGGTCTGCATCGGAGGCAGAGATGGGGCCAGGGCCATCTGGGAGTGATGCACGGACTCCGGAGCCTCCAGAGTCGGACAACAGAGAGGCAGAGGAACAGGAGGAGCCTGTTCCTAGTGTGTGCGTACGCAGAGGTTCCAGAAGGCATGAACAGTTAAAACAAAAGGGACGGCTTGGGAGTAAGGCCTGGAGATGATTGGCCCCTCTCATAAGGCTTAAAAGAGGAGCAAAGGCACATGGGCACTTTGCAGGAAAGCAACATTGTTAATTCTGTTCCCAGTCGGCATTTCTGTTTGATTCTGGAATCCGTGTGGCTTTGCCAAGTAGGTCTTTGGCCGAGCGTCAAGGGAGATAAAGGTTGGTGATTATCCCAAAGGACTTCTCCCGAAGGACTTTTTGCAACGAATTGGGACTCAGCTGTGAATGAACGTAATTCACAGCTGTTGCAATAAAAGAGGTTTTTGGGACTACTCGTGTGTTTCAATGGCTCAGGAAGCCTAGGTCACAACACTTCTTCAGTCCGGTTCTTCAGTTCTTCCAGGGCTAGAAGGAACCTTGGAGGTCTTCGTGCACCCTCTTGCTTCTCTCCTGGATTAGTTTCCATCCGTTGCTTCTTGTCCTGCCTTCAGGTGCTTTGGAGAATAGTTTGACCCTTTCTTCTTGGTGGCAGCCCCTCAAATCTCGGAAGACTGCTATCATCCCATTTCAAGGTCATGTCCTCCATATCTTGTCATGGAACTGTCTAATCAACCCTTTTTTTTAATTCTAGGATACAACCTAGAATTTCTTGCACATCAAGGCTATTAGCTTCCCCCCAGTGGGACAGAGAAAGATTTATGCAATGGGCATCCCACATCTAAATATTCATGTCTGTTTTCCAGCAGAGTTATCCCAGCAGCAGGATCTGGGTTGACGGATGTATGGCAGTGTCCTAAGTATAAATTAGCAGATAAGGCAGGTCTGTTCTACTTAACTTTCTACCTCTGGGGAAAGATTTCTGTTCTGGAAAACATTTTCCATGTTCACGCTGTTTTTTTAAATTAAAAAACTGCAGGAAAAAATAGTCAGATCAGATTCGAGGTTAAGTTGGGGGGAGAGGGGGGAACGGGACTGTATTTCCTAAAATATTCAAGATGGCCAAGGAGTGACCTATTACCCTGATCTGCTTCAACAGCACCAGGTTCCCTTAAGAGTGAAGGTTTATTTATTTATTTATTTATTTATTTATTTATTTATTTATTTATTTATTTATTTATGTATTTATTAAATTTATATACCGCCCTATTCCTGAGGGACTCAGGGCGGTGAACAGCGAACAATAAAAATACATGTAATACAAACGTTAAAAAAGGTTGATTTTTATTTTAAATTTTTTTCCATGGCACTTCCTGGGCTGCTCATGGAACGGTGCAGTTTGCAGAGTTCCATAGGCATTCCAGGAAATTATTATTATTATTATTATTATTATTATTATTATTATTATTATTAATTATTATTAATTATTATTATTATT
Source organism: Arizona elegans (assembly GCA_022577455.1). Lineage (NCBI taxonomy): Eukaryota > Metazoa > Chordata > Lepidosauria > Squamata > Colubridae > Arizona > Arizona elegans. Next base: position 1,902,544 of record JAKOOJ010000049.1, read on the forward strand.
TAAATTTGTATACCGCCCTTCTCCCAAAGGACTCAGGGTGGTGAACAGCCAAAATTAAAATACATACAATATAAAATTTAAAAATAATTTAAAAACAGAATTAAATCGAATTGGCTTCCCAAAAGTTAAAACCCATTACCCTTAAAATAACCCATTAAAATTTTAAGCCAGCCCAGCTTGCTGAAATAAGAAGGTCTTCAACGCTCGGCGGAAAGTACGGAGGTCCGGGATCAGTCGTATTCCTGGGGGTAGCTCGTTCCAGAGGGCGGGTGCCCCCACAGAGAAGGCTCTCCCCCTGGGGGTCGTCAGTCGACATTGCTTGGCCGACGGCACCCTGAGGAGGCCCTCTCTGTGGGAGCGAATTGGTTGGTGGGAGGTTAGCGGTGGCAGAAGGTGGTCTCGTAAATAACCGGGCCCTAAGCCATGGAGCGCTTTAAAGGTGAAAACCAATACCAAAATGATAAGTGAACAAACTCTTGCTCTAAGCATGCTTTCAAATAAATAAAAAAAGACACCCATAAAACATTACCACACTATAAAAAAGATGTTGAGATGCCAGAAAAAGAGCAGGGAAGAGCAACAAAGATGATTAAGGGACTGGAGGCTAAAACATAGGAAGAACGGTTGCAGGAACTGGGGCAGTGGTGGGTTTCAAAATATTTTACTACCGGTTCTGTGGGCGTGGCTTGGTGGGCGTGGTGTGGGTGGGCGTGGCTTGGTGGGCGTGGCAGGGGAAGGATACTGTAGAATCTCCATTCACACCCCACTCCAGGGGAATGATACTGCAAAGTCCCCATTTCCTCCCTATCAGCTGGGACTCAGGAGGCAGAGAATAGATGGGGGCAGGGCCAGTCAGAATTTTTACTATCGGTTCTCCAAACTACTCAAAATTTCCGCTACCGGTTCTCCAGAACTGCTCAGATTCAGTGTCCACTATTTGAGCGGACAGTTCACTTTTTCACATTATGTTCACTATTTTTTTTCACAAAATAGTGGACATTTTTTTTTATTCAAAAGCTTTATGATTGTATATTTTTTAATATTTCTCAACGTTGTACTGAAATTAAAGAATTATTCCTTAAACACAAAGAATTGATCAAAGCTGCTCAGTCAAATAAAAAATACACACGACAGCAAAGTAAAATGTAATTTAATATTTTATATACTATTATATTTGATGTTTTGAATTTTAAGTAAAGTTTTGAAGTGATTATTTTAATACCTGTTAAAATGTTTGTAAGAAAATATATAATTTAATTATATATTTTTTTTATTTTTTTACTACTTAACACCCCCACCACCACCAGCTTGTCCGCTATTTTTTGGAAGCAGACCTGGCAACCCTACCTCAGAACCTGCTGAAACCCACCTCTGAACTGGGCATGGCTAGTCTAGTGAGGAGAAGGACCAGGGGAGACATGATAGCAGTCTTCCAATATTTGAGGGGCTACCACAGAGAGGAGGGGGGTCAAGCTGTTTTCCAAGGCACCCGAAGGCCAAACAAGGAATAATGGATGGAAACTGATCAAGGAGAGATTCAACCAAGCAATAAGGAGAAATTTCCTAACAGTGAGATCAATTAATCAATGGTATGGCTTGCCTTCAGAAGTTGTGAGAGCTTCATCACTGGAGGCTTTCAAGAAGAGACTGGATTGCCATCTGTCAGAAATGGTGTAGGTCGGGTCTCCTGCTTGGGCGTGATGACCTACAAAGTCCCTTCCAACTCTTGTTATTCTGTTATTCTTTTTTTAAAATATTTTTTTTTAATTTTTCAATAAACACAAAACCAAAAACATACATACAAAAATACAAAAAAAGAGAGAGAAAGAGAGAGAGAGAGAAGAATACAATAGATACCAAAAGAAAAAAGAAAAAAAGAGAGAGGGGAAAAAAAGAACATGTTTTTATGCAGAATAGTGTCCATTTACAAAACTTATCCCTATAAAATACTTATGCTCTATATATTTTACTTCATCAAATTTTGTTATTGTTCTGCCCCAGCTACGAAAGAACGCAGCACACACAAACTCTATACAAAGCTTATTTTACTCAAATAACTTAGTCTTTATCATTCAAAGGCTGTTAATGAACTGTTTTAACAGCCTACCAGAATTCTAAGATAAGGTAATCACAGTCTTACTAGAGTTGGCAGAAAGCCCAGAAGCAATTTTGTAGACGTGAAGGAGAGTGAACTAAAGTTGTTCCCTGCAAATTGCTTCAGTCGGCGTTCCTCCTTAAATAGGCTAAGGGAGTGGCCAATTAGCCCCAAGCCTTACTCTCGAGGAGACCTCCTCCTGAAGAGCCACTCCTGCCTTTTGGCAGCTCTGCGCGCCCGTGCATCGAGAAGGGGCTCCTCCTCTTCGTCCTCTTCACTTATGGGAGCTTCTGGAGGTTCTGAAGGCCCTGGCTGAATCCCTGCCTCTGGCACCACATCTTCTCCAGCCTCCTCATTGTCCGACTCGAGTGCCAGCTGCACAGGTTGCTGGCGCAGCACCACACCAGCCTCCTCATTGTCGAAATCAGCTACAATCTGCACAGGCCGCTGATGGGCCACAACAGCTATGTCTAAGCCTGTTTCATGTTTCTCTTTTTAATCCATTTGTACCATTTCTCCCATGATAAATAATACTCCAAGTCTGTCATTCCTTTCAATTCCAATGTTAGTTTGTCCATTTCAGCGCAATCATTAATTTTTTAAAAATTATTCGATACTCGGAGGGCGTCCTCACATTTTTCCAACATTGCGCAAAAGCCAATCTTGCCGCTGTTGTATTATTCTGTTATTCTATGTAGAAAATAAGTTTAACGCTTGTCTACCTCTCACCAGATATATTTTCTAAGGACCAGCAAATGTTGCACAATGATTATTATTATTATTACTATTATTATTTTTTGCAACTACCATTTATGTTTCCCTGGTTCTGCTGGCAGTGAAATAATCAAATTAGCTCACCAAAGGGTTCCTGCTGCAGAGTTTTAAAAGGAAGAAACAGCTGCGATCACACACATTGCTCCTAGAAGCATGAAGCCGAGAACACCAGCCTGAAGATGACGAATGAGACTTCGTCGAAACGTTGCCAAGAAACCTCCAATTTTACGCGGGAGAAAACCCGAATAACCAAAGACATATATATATATATATATATATTCGCTCTAAGCGATGTTAGTTCTGGCTAGTCTTCCTCAGAAGAAAAAGTCTTGTAAACCATCAGAACTGCATCAGAAATGCCCGTCTAACTGACTTCCAAACTGCCCACAGTTTTCTAAGAGAAGAGCTCGGTTTTCTGTCAAGAATCTCCTTTTATACTGTCAACTGTGACAGTTAGGGGAGGGAATATAAAAGCCCGGGAGATTCAAACCTATTAGTTGCTTTCTGATTGGTTCACCCACTTGTCCATTCCAAAAGCCATTAATAGGCACAGCAATTGAGAAATAACTTTTCTCTCACATGATGCCTTATTAATGTGCAGCTATAGCGACCCCTAAGGGTTAATTAATAATGCTAAGGTGTTTATACAGCTTCATCTTGGACATATTTCATGGCCCATCTACTATTTCTTGGCAAGATAGAGGTGGAGGGATAACTGGCAACCAGTAATTAAAAGGCAATTAAGTTGTTCGTCAGATGCCCAGATGATATTGGGTTGTATGGGCTATGTTTAGCCGAGAAACGAAAAGAGGGTTTGTTGCACTGAACTCTAAACCACTGCTTGGTTTCATACGTTCCAAACAGAATAACAGAATGGGAAGGAATCTTGGAGGTCTTCTAGGTTTTCGCGGGTGTTTGTTTGTAGGTCTTTGGTTATTCGGGTTTTCTCCCACGTAAAATTGGAGGTTTCTTGGCAAAGTTTCGACGAAGTCTCATTCGTCATCTTCAGGCTTCGTCATGTTCTCGGCTTCGTGCTTCTAGGAGCAATGTGTGTGATTGCAGCTGTTCCTTCCTTTTCGCCATTTTCGCCCTCCCCAGGCTCCAAGAAAGCCTCTGGAGCCTGGGGAGGGCAGAAAATGGGCCAACCAGGCCCACCGTGCCATCACATGCCAAAAGTGGGGGTAGTGCAGGGGGGGTCATGCGCACATGTGTGGGGGTGGGGCGCACTGAATTATGGATATGGGCACACTCATGCGTGACCCCCCCACATGATCCCCACTTTTGGCATGCGACAGCAAAAAGGTTAGCCATCACTGCCCTATACCATTTCAAACAAATGGTTGTCCAGTGTCTTAGCAATAGCACTTAGCAATATCAATAGCACTTAGACTAGGGGTGTCAAACTCAAGGCCCGGGGGCTGAATCTGGCCCATGGGGTACTTAGATCTGGCCCTCGGGCCCACCCTGGAAAAGCAAAGGACTGGCCTGCAGTGCCTCTGCCAGCAAAAATGGAGCTCGGGAGGGCCACACACAGCCCACCTGGGCTCCATTTTTGGCCGCAACGGCCTCCTGCACCCCTCTGCCAGCAAAAATGGAGCCCAGGTAGGGCTCCCTGAGCTCCATTTTTGCTGGCAAAGGGATGCAGGAGGCCGACACAGCCAAAAATGGAGTCTTGATGAGTGACGTTGAGCTGGCCACGCCCACCCTGACCACATCCCCAGCCACACACACACACACACACACACACACACACCGGCCCCGCAAGGGTCAAACACAACCCCTATTCAGCCCTCAATGAAATTCAGTTTGACACCCCTGACTTAGACTTATATACCGCTTCATAATGCTTTACATCCCTCTCTAAACGGTTTACAGAACCGTATTATGAGAGTTGCATTTCCTATCCAGATGTTGGTAGAAGTTAAAGTTTCATAAAAATCTCCAGTGATGGAGTCCCCATAACTTCAAGTTGTTCCACTGATCAATTGTTCTCACTGTCAGGAAATTTCTTCGTTCTAGGTTGCTTCTCTCCTTGATTAGTTTCCATCCGTTGCTTCTTCTTCTGCATTTGGGGAATAGGTGGACTCCCTCTTCTTTGTGGCAGCCCCTCAAAAATTGGGAGACTGCTATCATGTCACCCCTAGTCCTTCTTTTCATTAAACTGGACATACCCAAGTCCTGCAACTGTTCATCATATGTTTTGCCTCCAGTCCCTTAATAATCTTCATTGCTATAGTCTGTATCTTTCTAGAGTCTCAACATCTTTTTTTTAGTGTTGTGGTGACCAAACAATAATTTCTTTACTATTCCCAGAGTTCATCATTGCTGGGCTAAGTGCACCATAAGCCAGTCTCTACAATTCGCCCTTGCTGGGTTCATATAATATGCACAAGCAAACCAATCATATTAGCATCTTATCGGAGTTGCATTTCCCAGCCAGATGTTGGCGGAAGTTAAATCTGCATTTGCTTCTTTAACTTTTCCGAATTTAGCACCAGGTGCTTACGTATTCCAGAAGTCTGAGGTTGCTCCTGGGAATTCTTTGCGGAGGGGGATGTAGGGTTTAGCAGATTGTAAGGGATTTGGGTGTGAAAAGATTTCATTCCCAATTGCCAGTAGGAATAGTAAAATGAATCTAGCCCTGACAATAAATGAAAGCGATGAAATGAAGAATGTCAGGTCAAGAAACCAGAATCATTCATAAATAGCAACTTTGTTGACTTCTGCCTATGCTACAAGAATCTCCCCTAACTGGTTGCCTTCCCCTGAAAACAACCAGATAAGGTTTCATGGATCTTGGGGGAAGTCAAGTTAATGCCTCTTGCAGCTGCCTCAGGACGCCAAGCTAGGTCCCTGTTTGACTCCTTCTTCCAGCCTGGCTGGCTGTTCGCCAACAAAGTAAGCTTAAAGTAACCAATTAAAAAAGAGGTGCAGAAGGGGAAAGTAGGGACAATATTGAGTCAGGTCCAGTGGTGGGTTCCTCCCGGTTCAGTCCGGTTCGGCCGAGCCAGTAGCGGTGACGATATGACATCACCGAACCGGTTCTCCCACCCACCCCCGCCCTCCCACATTATTCTTACCTTTTATTTGGTCCCACCCCCAATCTATTGCTGCCTCCTGAGTCCCAGCTGATGGCTAGAGGGAAAAAAACTGTTTAAACTCTTGCCGCGGGGCTTCAAAGGGCCGTCCTACAGCTGATCAGTGTTAAAAGCAAACAAATGAGTTGGGTCGTAAGTGCGAGGACTGGTCGTAAGTGCGAGGACCTTCCAGAAATGACTCTGACCAGCTAGCCACGCCCACCTAGTCACATGACCTCCAAGCCACACCCACAAAATAAGCCACACCCACAGAACCGGTAGTAAAAAAATTTAGAACCCACCCCTGGTCAGGTCTATATGTGAATTAAGTGTCATTTAGTTTGAGCTTGATGTCTGGCAATTGCCTAGACCAGGGGTCAGCAACCTGCAGCTCTGGAGCCACATGAAGCTTTTCATCCCTCAGATGCGGCTCCCTGTCGCCGGTCGGCACCACAATTTTGAGAGGAGCTTCCGGTTGGGGGTGGAGCAGGGCGTGCCAGGAGGAGACTCAGCTCAACAATTGATAGGCCTTTAGGTTAGGACTGGTAGAGGAAAAAGGACGCCACACTAGGAGGAGACTCTATGGTGGGGGAACCGGACTTCTGGTTGGCTCCAAAATTAAACGGGAGGGGGGGCTTCCAGTTAGGACTTTTGTGGCTCTTTGAGTGTTTAAGGTTGCCGACCCCTGGCCTACACAAATGCATACCACCTCAACTTGTTTACCATGATAATCCAGAGCCATTTTAAGAACATCTCCTTCATGATATCCATCAAGCCCATCTGTTTTCTGCCTCATCTTCAATTTCTTGATGAGGGCAATTGTTTTTTGGGGGTTATTTTAGTTTATCATCCACTGACATCACATGGCCTAGAATATAAATTGCCTGATTCCTGATCAATTCCTTTAAGGCCCAATCAATCTATTTAATTACAACCAAGTGGCTGGCTCTTCTTTTCTAGATGGCACTTGAGTTATGACGTAATTGAGCCTGTAATTTACGGTTGTAAATTATCATGGTCATAAAATAAATCATCATGTGACCCGACTTGATTTTACAACTATTTTTGTGGCAGAGAATATGTGAAAAGTGGATTTGGTTTTATTTATTTATTTGGAAATTTTATATTTTTAGAAACCCTCTTTTTTTTTTAGAAACCCAAATTTCAAATAACAAGAAGTAGGAACAATTATAAAAATTTTCTCTAATTCGGTTGTTCCAAACAAATACCTCTTTCCTAATGCTTTATTTCTATATGTTTTCTATTTTAGACTCCTGGTCAGTGGTGGGCTGCTGACAGTTCAGACCAGTTCGGGCGAACTGGTAGTTGTAACCTGCGGGTGAGCCCACCCCCGCCCGGCCACCCGGGTGCAATCCCATCCTATATCGCTGTTGTTTTGATGCCAAATGCATGTGTGGATGGCTCAAGCGAGCGAATTTCCGTGCTTTGTGATGCCTCATGCATAGGCGGATGGCATGCCCACACATATTTCCGGTGCTGGACGAACCGGTTGTTACAGTATGTGATGCCCACTTCTGCTCCTGGTGGATTTTGAAGTACTGCAGAAAGGATAAAAGGCAGGTCAGAAAGTTGACAGGTTCTTAATCCATCTAAACCTAAGGATCAGTTCTCCAGGGTTGAACCCAAAGGTCTCCTTAGCGATCTATGAAAGCGGGAAAGGCTTTATTTCCCATAATTTGTTTTTTTTTATTTTTTACACAAACACACAAACAAACATACAATGCATTTTTTCAGAACAGAGTATTGGCCGAGTCACATATTTGTACAATTTTTAGTCATCTCCAACACAATTTATATATTTCACAGTTTCCCATAATAATCTTTCTCTTTAATTTTTGTTAACCAATGTTACCCTTCGCCCTAATCTCTAATCTTAATCAAATTCAATTATTCCCTTTTCCCCCCTCCAAATTAAAACCCTTAAATTCAAAATCTCACCACCCTAAATATTTTTCTTTATCAACTTTTCCAAATATTACAATCCAATATTTTACTAAAAGTCCATTAAATCTATAACACTACAATCATTCATTTCTTTTCCACTGCCTTTTCAAATTTATATGTGATCCTTCTTATTAAACAATAAACCAAGTTATTTTGCACAGTACCTCTTAAATCTTAAATCCAATTTTCAATTACTTTTTCAAATATATATATATTTCTACCACTTCAAACAATATCTTAATCACTTCTAATTGAACAGTAAATCTAATTCATTCATAATACAATATAATTTCCAATTTTTTAGTTAAATTCCAAGATTATAATTAAAAATGTTCCAATTGTTGCATTTTCCATAGTTGCAATTAAAGATATTCCAAATATTACAATCTCGTATATTAAACTTTTTTGTGTCTCTAAATCTTATTCCAATTCATTTATAAGTCAAGATAATTATCTGTTGCTTTATACTTAATTTGTTTCTTGACCACTTTAATTGGGCATCAGGAGAATTTGAGCTTAAGATCTCCTAGAAGCTGTGCATAAAATACAGTTTTACCAAATGTAAGATTGGGTTAAACTGGTTGAAGACACAGGTGTCCATTCCTAACCACAGGAAAACCAGGGTGATGAGACGTGTATTGTGAAGGACAAAGTCCTATGACGTCCTTGGTGGTCTCTGGCCAAGGAGCCCACAGTTCAACCCTGAACGACAAATATTCTCCTCTATTAGGACAAATTCATGCCTAAAGTGGGACTAGAACTCACTGTTTCCTAGTGAATGGCCTGAAGCCAACTAACCAACTATCGTGCTTAAGACGGAACTAGAACTTACCATCTCTTGGTGATTAGCCCAAAGTCACCCAGCTGGCTTTCATGTCTAAGGGCAGGACTAGAACTCACCATCTCCTGGTGGTTGGCCCAAAGTCACCCAGCCAGCTTTCATGCATAAATGGGACTAGAACTCACAGGCTCCTGGTTTTACCTTCACTACTATACCAAATAGGGTCTCAATTCCTCAAGGTAAAATAATTTAGAGGGACGGTTCTGATTATTCTCCACCTAACTTGTTGGTAAACAATTCACACACTGAGACACAGAGATTGGTCTATTTATTTATGTAATAAATAAATCCGTAATAAATTAACTAGACATGAAAGCCTTTGGGTATTTAAGCTAGCTAAGAAATATGTACTTCAAAACATTCCAGCAAAGCTGAAGAGGATTTCATTTTCGAATAGGCACAAAGAAAGGAGTCTGTTAATCACTTTCTGCATTTAGAATGGAATTTATTGAGCCAAGGGATTATGTTTTTATTAATAAGTAATAGAGAGGTATGCAATACGTCACCTGTATATTGTGTAGAATCATGCAAGTTCATATAAATATTTTGGATATGTTCAGAAGCAGGTCAGAAACAAGAGGAGGAAGGGAAGCAGAGAAAGCCTTGCAATGTTTCGAGGGTATCTCCAAAATTATAAGGATGTGGTGGCTCAGTGGCTAAGATGCTGAGCTTGTCGATCGAAAGGTCGGCAGTTCAGCAGTTCGAATCCCTAGTGCCGCGTAATGGGGTGAGCTCCCGTGACTTGTCCCAGCTTCTGCCAACCTAGCAATTCGAAAGCAGATAATAAAAATGTATGGATCCGTGTGGTCTTTTCAAAACCCACACTAGACTTAAGATGCAACCTTCAAAGATTCTGGATGGTGCCAATGCATGGCAAAAGCAGTTTGGTCTAATGAGTAAGGCACCAGGCTAGAGAGCAGGAGGCTAAAGAGCAGAAAATGGTGAGTTCTAGTCCCATTTTAGGCATGAAAGCTGGCTGGGTGACTTTGGGCCAATCACCAGGAAGTGGTGAGTTGTAGTCCCACCTTAAGGCAGGAAAGCCAGTTGGATGATTTTGGTCCAATCACCAGGTGACTGTGAGTTATAGACCCATCTTAAACATGTTGGTTGACATTTGGGCCAATTAAAAGATGAGTTCTAGTCCTGCCTTAGCCATTTTTGGGCTGTTTTCAGGCTGTTTTTTGGGGCTGTTTTTTAGGCTGTTTGCAGGCCATTTTTGGCCTGAAAAACAGCCTGAAAATGGCCCAGAAAACATCCCCCCCCCCCAAAAAAAAGCCTGGTTTTTTTTGTCCATTTTTCAGGACATTTTCAGGATGTTTTTCGGGACATTTCCAGGCTGTTTTCAGGTCATTTTCCAGGCCAAAAACATCCCAAAAATGTCCCAAAAAAACCTCCCAAAACCCCCGAAAAATGGCCTGTTTTTTGGCCATTTTCCCGGCTATTTTCAGGCCATTTTCTGGCGCTCCGACACTCACAAAAACCAGCTGGCTGACACGCATATGCTCATCGGAAACCAGAAGAGCAGCTGGCAACAGCACGCATGCCCACAGAGAGGGCTCTGCAACAGGGGCGAAATGCTCCCGGTTCAGACCAGATCGGGCAATCCAGTAGAGATTGTGGCAGGTGGTTCGAAGAACCGGTAGCAATAGTGGCGCGAGGCTCCGTCCACCTGCCCGGATGTCATTACTTCCAGGTTTTAACCAGGAAGTAATGTGTTTTTTTACCCTCTGCACATGCGCAGAAGGTTTTGCGCATGTGCAGAGGGTTTGCACATGCATGTGACATACGCGAGAGAGAGAGAGAGCGAAGCACTTCCGAACCAGTAAGGAAGGTAAGTAGATTTCACCCCTACTTCTGCATGCCACCTCTGGCACATGTGCCATAGGTTCGCCATCGCTGACCTACATCATGCTGAATATGTTTTCAAATGAATATAGATATCCCAGCTATCTCTGAATAATTTGCTCATAAAAGAAACATCAATCTTGCGTTCTGGAGCATTAAAGGAGCATCAGCCTTGCAAAGTCATGGTCAATCAGGAGCTCTCAGAATAAATGAGTGCCTTTGGGTTTCTGTGAATCATTACATTGCCCCGTTGATGAATTAGACAAAGTCTAAAACTGAGTAACAGAAGAAGGACTTTATGGTGGGGTTCACGCAAGCAGAAAGTACATAAGCAGGTCAATTAAAGAACACGCGCAGATTTATTTTATTTTATTTCCAATTTATATACCGCCCTTCTCCCTGAGGACTCAGGGCGGTGTACAGCCAGAATTAAGAGCATGAAATACAAATATTAAAAAACAATTAAAATATATATAAATTTGGCCCCAAAATTAAAAATCACAAACCAATTAAAACGTTTAAAAATTTCTTCTTAAGCCAGCCCGGCTTGCTGGAAAAAGTGGGTTTTAAGGGCACGGCGGAAGGCACTGAGGTCTTGATAGGTTTAAACCTTGGTTAACTGCTTGTGGCTCCGTGTGTTCGACAAGACCACTTCATTTGTATCAGTGGTGGGTTCCGCCCGGTTCCGCCGAGCCGGTAGCGGTGACCATATAATGTCACTGAACCGGTTCTGCCCCCCCGCCCCCCCTCGCGTTATTCTTACCTTTTATTTGGCCGCGCCCCCAATCTATTCACTGCCTCCCGAGTCCCAGCTGATCAGCCGCGGGGCTTCAAAGGGCTGCCCTACAGCTGATCAGTGTTAAAAGGCAGTGTGGTGGTAGACCGGTGCCTCCAAAAACAAATGGGTAGACCGGTGCCTCCAAAAACAAATGAGTAGACCGGAACACTCCAAGAACAAATGGGTAGACCGGTACAGCTCTGCAAGCAGTTAAAAGCCTGGTAGGCCAGTACCTCTGCTAAATCCTAAAGAATTGTCACATGACCATTAAGCTACACCCACAAAATAAGCCACGCCCACAGAACCGGTAGTAAAAAATTTTAGAACCCACCCCTGATTTGTATACTTTACACGTGAGCATCTTTGAAGATTCTCAATCATCCAGGTCATGGTTATCCCAAAAGTATTTTTTCCCCCAGATGGCACCTGGATTTTCTTGGTGTTTTCTTTGAAAACGTTTTGCTTCTCATCCAAGAATTGAAGAAGCTTCTTGGATAATAAGCAAAACGTTTTCAAAGAAAAAAAAAATCAAGAAAGTGACAGTGGCCTTTTGCAAAAGCAAAAGTGTATGAAACAAACCCAAATTAAATATGCTGCAGTCAGTTTGCTTTGAAAGGTCTACAGCAGGGGTGAAATCCAGAAGGTTCTGACAGGTTCTGGAGAACCGGTAGCGGAAATTTTGAGCAGTTCGGCGAACCGGCAAATGCCATCTCTGGCTGGCCCCAGAGTGCGGTGGAAATGGAGATTTTGCAATATCCTTCTCCCAGGAATGGGGAGGGAATGGGGATTTTGCAGCATCCTTCCCCTGCCACGCCCACCAAGCCACCAAGCCACGCCCACAGAACCAGTAGTAAAAAGAATTGGATTTCACCACTGGTCTACAGCAATAGCAGTAAGGGCCTGGTGGCTCAGCAGACTGATAGCATTGTGATTAACACCAGCTGTCTGCAATTACTGTAAGTTCGAACCTCACCAGGCTCAAGGTTGACTCAGCCTTCCATCCTTTCTAAGGTAGGTGAAATGAGGACCCGGATTGTGGGGGTAATAAGCTGACTTTGTATAAATATACAAAAGCATGAAGGCTATTGCTTAATGCATTGTAAGCCGCCCTGAGTCTCCGGAGAAGGGCAGCATATAAATAATAATAATAATAATAATAATAAAATAGCATCTAGATTTAAATTCCGCCTCATAGTGCTTTATAGCCCTCTCTAAGTAATTTACAGAGTCAGCCTCTTGGCCCCAAACAATCTGGGTCCTGATTTTACCCACCTCAGAAGGATGGAAGGCTGAGACAACCTTGAGTTGGTGAGAATCGAACTGCTGGCAGTCGGCAGAATTAGCCTGCAATACTTCATTCTAACCACTGTGCCACCATAGCTCTTATAAGAATGTCAAAAGAGCTTTGATGAATTAGAAGAATTTATGTTTTTTTTTCTTCACCTGAGGGAAAAAAGATCTTTTTTTCCTTTATTATTTATTTACATGTTCAATTTATATGCTATCCGCCTTAATAAGAGGCAACTCTAGGAGGCTTACAACCAAGCAGCAGGATTAAAAACATTAAATAATAAATAGGAGCCTTGGAGGTCCTCTAGTCCAGCCCCCTTCTCAAGCAGGAACCCTACACCATTTCAAACAAAGAGTCCAATCGCTTCTTAAAATCTTTCAGTGATGGAGCATCCACAACTTCTAGAAGCAAGCTGTTCTACTGATTTATTGTTCTCACTTTCAGGAAAGTTTTCCTTATTTCTAGATTGCCCCAAAGGGGCTTTTTCATGAGGCAACTGGACTTCCTTGTTTTTTCTGGAAAGTCCGGTTGCCTCCTGGAAAAGCACCTTTGGGGACAACCATGATTTGGATGACTGAGAATCTCTACAGACCTTTAGTTCTAGATTGGTTCTCTCCTTGATAAGTTTCCATCCCTTGCTTTTTGTCCTGCCCTCAGGTTCTTTGGAGAATAGGTTGACCTCCCCCCGCCTCTTCTTTGGGGGCAGCCCCTCAAATATTGGAACACTGCTATCATGTCACCCCCTACTCCTTCTTTTCATTAAACTAGATTGATGGCAGTGAGTGGCCCATAGCAGTGGTGGGATTCAGCCGGTTTATTTATTTATTTATTGGTTCGATTTATATGCCCCCCTTCTCCAGAGACTCAGGGCGGCTTACAATGCGTTAAGCCTTTATACTTTTGTATATACCTGCTTAGTAGGGCTTTCGGCCCCCCATAAGCGGTGTTCTTTTTTTATACAAAGTCAGCTTATTGCCCCCACAATCCGGCTCCTCATTTTACCTACCTCGGAAGGATGGAAGGCTGAGTCAACCTTGAGCCTGGTGAGATTCGAACTTGCAGTAATTTCAGGCAGCTGGTGTTACTTAACAGCACTTTAATCTGCTGCGCCACCAAGGCTTTGTCCGGTTCGGGCGAATTGGTAGTGGAGACTGCGGGAGGGTCCGCCCACCCGCCCGGAAGTAATGCGCTCACATTTGCGAACCGGTAGGGAAGGTAAGTGAATCCCACCTCTGGCCCATAGCGGTTTCTACCCAGGTGCTTATTTAAAATATCTGATGGGAAGAGTGAATTTTTGGCCCTTTATTCAAATATAGCGAACATACTATTTTCACTTGAGAGAAGAGATTATTTGGGGCTACATTCCTGAATTGCTTGCTTTGCCCTAAAGAAATGGATTAAATTGTGTTTGAGCTGGCCCTGGACTGCAGAAGGAGCTCTTTGTTTCCACCCCATATGTGTTTCTCTACTGATAAAATTGGTTTCCCCCTGGGTGCACTTGCAATCTTCTTTCTGAACGGATGGTCGACTAGAATCTCAACCTGATTTAAAGTCTGGGAATGGCCAAGTGTTCTGTCCCCGTTCCACTCACGCACCCCCACAGACGGCCCAGAGTTAATAAGCCACACGACAAAATTCTTTGAAAATAAAGCTGGCAGCAACCCAGTGGCTAGCTGCCAATTCAGACTTTACTCACACAAAACAAAGATTAGACTGCCAGCATTCCGATAAAACAGGCAGAGTTTTCAACAATATAAGGATTAATCCAAATGCAGTCTGATAAAGCAAGCAAAGTCCAGTAACGCAGAGATCATGGATTATTTCTAGTTTTTGCTCGTCACAAACTGAACCGGCCACCACATCCACATTTATACTTTGTGGAGTGTGGGCCAGTGACTCAGCTAATCTCTGGCACGCCTTCCCCTCTGCTGCGCACGCTTCTCCCTGCCCTCTGGCGAGGGTCCAGCCAGCACTTATCTCCTTCGTCACTGTCCACCTGTGGCTGCGGGGACGTGCTTGGCTCTGAGCCTATCGTTTGGCCTTCGGTGTCCTCCGGAGGCATTGCCAGAGAGGAGGGTCCTGGAGAGGGAGGCCTTGCCAACTCCTCTTCCTCACTCTCAGAGTCTGCATCTGTCGATAGCCCAGGCTCAGGCAACGGAGCCACAACACCAAGAGACAGATATTCTTTTATATACTGATCTCCTTCGATGCATCCAGGAATGGGGTGAGGAACAATCACAAGGGAGAAGATCAGGTTGGGGTGTGGAGAGCAACTCCTGAGCCAAACTCCCTGAAAGAACACACCGCAAAATGGCTGGTCAGGCTTGGTGAAGATTACACAAGCTCCTCTCCACTCATGGGTCTGCTTATGAAGCTGAGGTAAATCCAGGCCTCTTTGAAATCCTTCCTCCTGTTTTCACCTCCTAATCTATCAGATTTGGTCCCACGACAGAATGGAATTCTTACCTTCGGCGGCTAATGGTACAAAACGATGTGGAGGCTCCTGAAAGAATGCAGAGAAGAGCAATGAAGATGATAAAAAGTCTGGAGGCTAAATCATCCTGTCAGGTTTCGATGCTATCTCAAAATAAATGAATTTCCAAACTGCCAATCTTTAAGGAAATTTTCTCTTTATTCGAGCACAGCAATCTGATCCTGACTCTTTCGCGGTCAGTACTGACCTTTGCCCCCCCAATCCTTCCCTTTCCGATCCCCAATTCTCTGCTTCTCATTGGCTATCTTCCAAGTCACTTTCCTGATTCCTTTCTTTGTCAGATCACAGGAATGTCTCCCCCCCTCCCCATCTCCGAGGAGACCGAATCTTCAAAGAGATTTAGCAGGCAAAAGTTCAGGCTTCTCCTCCCTTTTCTATGTCAGTGCTGGGACGCTGACACATACAATGAATGGCTAAGGCAGTGATGGCGAACCTTTTTGCCCAAACCGGAACGTACTCGCATGCGAGTGCATATTTGTATGTACACACACCGGAGCACTGGCCATCTGGTCTTCGCGCACGCCACAGCACCGGAAATCTGAAGACCAACTGGCCGGCACACACATGCCTGGTGTTTGGTCATTTTTGGTAGTTTTGGGGGCCATTTTCAGGCCATTTTCTGGGCCATTTTTCAGACCGTTTCCGGGCTCTTTTCCAGGACATTTTTGGCCTGAAAAATTGCCCCAAAACATCTGGAATACGAAACAAAAAACATCCTGAAAATGGCCCAAAAATGGCCTGAAAACAGCTGAAAATGGCCTGAAAAATGACCTGTTTTTAGCTGTTTTTTTGGCCTTTTTCAGGCTGTTTTCCAGTGCTCTAGGAAAACATACCATAGGTTCGCCATCACAGAGCTAAGGGAACTGGGTAAAAGGTAAATGTAAAGGTTCCCCTTGCACATATGTGCTAGTCGTTCCTGACTCTAAGGGGTGGTGCTCATCTCCATTTCAAAGCCAAAGAGCCAGCGCTGTCCGAAGGCATCTCCGTGGTCATGTGGCTGGCATGACTCAATGCCAAAGGCGCACGGAACACTGTTCCCTTCCCACCAAAGGTGGTCCCTGTTTTTCTACTTGCATTTTTTACCTGCTTTCGAACTACTAGGTTGGCAGAAGCTGGGACAAGTAACGGGAGCTCACCCCATTATGTGGCACTGGGGATTCGAACCGCTGAACTGCCAACCTTTCAATCGACAAGCTCAGCATCTTAGCCATTGAGGCACCGCGTCCCCTAAGGTAACTGGGTATGCTCAGCCTAATGAAGAGAAGACTTAGGGGAGACCTGGTAGCATCTCCCAATACTTGAAGGCCAATATTTGAAGTCACAGGGAGGAAGGGTAAATGTATTCTCCAAAACTTCTGAGGGCAGGACAAGAAGCAATGGGTGGAAGCTACTCAGAGGAAGATCCCACATGAAAATAAGGAGGAATTTTCTTGACAAGTGAGAATAATTAATCATATTGGACATGCTGCATATCCCTTCAGTCAAAGAGTGTGGATTGGTGGGAACTAGAAAAGAGAGATCCAATGAAGAGATCCAATTAGAAGAGACATCCAATTAAAGAAAAACCCAACTTGGAAATAAGGAAGAATCCTCTGACCGTGAGAAGGATTAATCAGTGGAATAGCTTGTCTCCCAGAGATGCGGGTGCTCCATTGCTGGAAGTTTTCAACAACAACAAAAAAAAAAAAGGACAACCATTTGTCTGGGACGGTATAAGGCCTCTTGCCCTTGTCAGGGCAGTTGGAGTAGAAGACCTCCAAGCCCCCTTCCAGCCTTATGAGTCTAGATGTCAACATTCCGACTGACACACCCAACCAAAGCAAGCACGGTCGAGAAAATCCAGTCTCTGAATTCAAAACTTTATTGAGTACATCATTTCGGCACTGACGAGAGCAAAACCAGCTCTAGCTAATTCCCGTGCAAACCTACATAATTACTTAACCTATCAGCGCAGGTCACATTGTCCAATTGAGTGCCATTGTACTGTTATGAGAAAAAGTCTTTGGTTCTGGCAAACACCTGCTGAAGTGTCCTTGGCTCTCATGGCTCGTACTTCTTGATGTCTGGAG
Source organism: Arizona elegans (assembly GCA_022577455.1). Taxonomy (NCBI): domain Eukaryota; kingdom Metazoa; phylum Chordata; class Lepidosauria; order Squamata; family Colubridae; genus Arizona; species Arizona elegans. The sequence continues at coordinate 1,919,773 of JAKOOJ010000049.1, forward strand.
CCTACATTCCATCGTACCCTTCCCTGCCCCCTGGTTCATTGGCAAGCTGAGAAGCTATAATGGTTGCGACAGCATAAGCGCCAGTGGTGGGTTCCAACCAGCTTTACGACCGGTTCTCTTCGTACATGCGCTTCGTGTGTGATCGCCACACGCATGCTAACTTCGCTCGCATGCACGCCAAACTTGCGCACTGCGCAAGTGTATTAGGTATCTGCCCAGCTGAGGTGCGGCAATCCACTTTGCCGCATGTATCAGCTGGACTAAAAAAGAAGAAATAAAAGTAGGAATAATGCGGGGGCAGACAAGAGGGTCCAGCTCCCAGACAAAGAGAACCAGTTCAGTGACATCACATCGTCACCGCTACCGGCTCGGCCGAACCGGACCGAACCGGGAGGAACCCACCACTAATAAGCGTGCCTTGAACATGACACTAGGATTCTAATGGATGTGTCCTAGCAATTCTGCTGTTCCTTTTTAAAGACCCCCAAAGAAGGTTGACTATGTTTCAAGTTGAAGAAGGTTGACTATTTTTCAAGTTGAAGAAGTTTGACTATTTTTCAAATTGTCCAATATGTCAAAAGCCAGATTCAGACATCACCCAGGAGAGCAACGTCTGGCCTCTTCCAGCTTTTCTGTCTCCTGTCAATGTTTCTGCTGCTTAATCTAATCACAGAAATGCTCGTCCTTGATGAGTCTGGCGGAAGCTAGAGGCTGAATCAAGAAACAGCTGGATTCCAGAATTAAAAAAAAAAAAAAAGAAATCCATGCAATCTGCTTTGATTTGCTCTCCTCCCCGCTGCACCTGTTGAGCGTGTCACATCGTGAGGCTTCTTCTACTCAACTTAAGAATCGTTTAATATTACCTCCTGTTGCAAAAGTTGAACTTGTAGTTCTAGAGCAACAGGGCAGCCTGAAGTCACCTAACTTCCTAACTTAAGTTACGTATAACTTAATAGCTTGTATATCAGCACCACAACTGCAACAACAGGAGGAATATTTCTTGACTCCAGAAGTTGTGAATGCTCCAACACTGGAAGTTTTTAAAGAAGAGATTGGGCAACCATTGCTCTGAAATGTTAGAGGGTGTACTGCCTGAGTAGGGGATTGGGCTAGAAGACTTCCAAGGTCCTTTCCAATTCTGTTATTCTGATATAGGGCAGAGGCACTTCTTCCAGTATCACATCTAATTCTGTTCAGTTTCATCCAGACAGGAGTGAGAAAAATGAGATATTTTAGGAAATATTAAGAGGGCAGTATATTTCCCCTAAAAGAGAGGCAGAAACTCATACACACACACCATCTTTGTCAATGGGCCGTTAAGGCCTGGGCCAGTCTATTCTACACAACAAAGATCTACCTCCTTCAGGCAGAGTCCTTTGCTCAAAGCCCTTTCATTACATCAACATCTAGCAAGAGTCAACCAAGCCTGGGAAACAGACAACCTACAAAATTACCCCTGCATGGCCCCATGGGAGTCTGACAACCAATCAGAACACAAGCTCAAATTCAAAGCCCAACAAAGGATATAAATTCTCCCTCCCTCCCTCCCTCCCTCCCTCCCTCTCTCTCTCTCTCTCTCTCCTATGCGCCTTTTTTGCCCAGGACCTCAAACCATGTGGTCCTGTCCACCATTAAAAACCATCTTTCCGATCAGTCTCCATGTGTCCAGTGTCTTTCTCCCCACTTGGGACTGAACCCAAAAGGATGTTACTTCCAACAGGGAGGAAAAAAATATGTTCCTAAAAATTTAGGGGAGGGAGTGGAGAGAGAGAGAGAGAGAGAGAGAGAGAGAGAGAGAGAGAGAGAGAGGGAGAGAGAGAGAGAGAGAGAGGGAAGGATGAAATGCTCCTGGTTCGGACCAGTTCAGCCGAACTGGTAGCGATGGCGGCCGGTGGTTTGGAGACCCGATAGCGATGGTGGCTTGCGGTTTGGAGAACCGGTAGCGATGGAGGCTTGCGGTTTGGAGAACCAGTAGCAATGGCGGCGCGAGGCTTTGCCCGGTCGTTGTTACTTCCTGGTTTTAACTAGAAAGTAACCTACTTCTTACCCTCTGTGCATGTGCAGAAGGGTTTGCACATGCGCAGATGGACCAAACGTGCATGGGGTACATCCACTTCTGAACCAGTTGGGAAGGTAAGTAGATTTCACCCCTGGAGAAAGGGTACACCTTCATCCCATGCGCAATTGATAGCTTCACAAATTAGCTTTCTCTGCCACCTCTTATTGATTTTGTTTTTATCCGTACAAAACCTTCAGGTGACAGTTCGGGCCATTTCAAAATGGAACTCATCTATTAAATAAGCCCCTGCCTTCCTTTTGCTACGGACAAGGGGAATTGGCGAACAAGAAAGGCGTTGCGTATTATAGGAATCGCAAAATGTTGTGTTCAGTGATGTTAGCACCGAAGTTGTGATTCTCGGTTTGGGGGGGGGGTTTTTATGGCATTCATATACAGGGATTTATGTTTCAAGGGAAGATATGTTTCCTGCAGGCAAGCTAACTTTAGAAAGGAGATAAGAGCTAGCGATGGGGTTTGTTTGTTTGTTTTAATGTTGCCATCTACCTGGAAATTGAATTTGCATTCATCCGGTTCAACTGAACCCAACAGAGATAAAATGGAATTGCATATATGCAAAAACCTTTGAGTTATTTTTAAACCATTTTGTCCACTGCCCATTAAAAAAAAAAGAGAGAGAGAGAGAGAGAGAGAGATTCTTGATTGAATGGATTGCTTTCATGCTACAGGAAATTGGCCAAAAAAGAAGAAGCTGATTAATGCAGTGTGAAACCCTGAGTTTTTAGGGGGAAATCATATACTTTTAAAAATACACGCATAGACAGGAGAGGAAGCCAACTCTAACAATCCAATGAGGGTTGAACTTTCCCAGTAGCCACAAAGGTTTTATTAGCTATTGGAACATAAAAGCATACGGCTACTGAGCAAGGATAAAATTCACATCTAATGCCAAGATGCTCATTGCAAGGATTTGTGCAATGCAGACTATTTATTATTATTATTATTATTATTATTATTATTATTTATTAATTAAATTTCTATACCGCCCTTCTCCAAATAGGACTCAGGGCGGTGCACAGCCAAAGTAAAAACAGAGCATACAAAATTTAAAAAACAGTATTAAAATAATTAAATATTTTGGCCGTAAATTAAAACAACCCAATTTAAAATCAATTTAAAATTTAACTCAAGCCAGCCCAGCTAGTTGAAATAAATAAAATAAATAGGTTTTCAGGGCCCGACGAAAAATCTGGAGGTCTGTTATTGTACGTAACTCTGGGGGGAGGACATTGTCTGGCGGACGGCACCCTGAGGAGGCCTACTCTGTGCGAGCGTACTGGCCGGTGGGAGGCTATTGGTGGCAGAAGGCGGTCTTGTAGGTACCCCAGCCCTAAGCCAGACTGAAGGTACAATCAGATTAAAACTGGAAGCAGGGGTGAAATGCTCCCAGGTCGGACCGGATCGCCTGATCCGGTAGCGATGGAGGTGGGTGATTTGGAGAACCAGTAGCAAAAATCCCTGCCCACCCCCCCCATGCCCAGCTGAGCCACGCAATCATCAGAGGCTTTTTTTTTTAATTTTTAAAAGCATTTTTTCTACAACCTTTTTCAGCCGAAAAAATGCTTTTAAAAGTAAAAAAAAAAAAGCCTCTGATGATCGCGCGGCTCAGCTGGGATCATCAAAGGCTTTTAAAAGCCTTCAGAGGTTGTAGAAAAAATGCTTTTAAAAGCCTCTGATGATCCAAGCTGAGTTGCCTGATCGGCAGAGGCTTTTTTCTTTTAAATGCCTCTGCCGATCCCAGCTGAGTTGCCTGATCGGCAGAGGCTTTTTTCTTTTAAATGCCTCTGACGATCCCAGCTGAGTTGCCTGATCGGCAGAGGCTTTTTTCTTTTAAATGCCTCTGACGATCCCAGCTGAGTTGCCGGATCGGCAGAGGCTTTTTTCTTTTAAAAGAAAAAAAGCCTCTGCCGATCCGGCAACTCAGCTGGGATCGTCAGAGCCTTTTAAAAGCATTTTTTACAACCTCTTCGTTGTAGAAAAAATGCTTTTAAAAGTAAAAAAAAAAAAAGGCCACACCCACCCAGTCACATTACCCTCACCATCAAGCCACACCCACAGAACCAGTGGTAACAAATTTTAGATTTCATCACTGATTGGAAGGGATCTTGGAGGTCTTCTAGTCCAACCCCCTGTTCAAGCAAGAGACTCTATGCCATTTCAGACAAATAGCTGTCCAGTCTCTTCTTAAAACCTCCAGTAATGAAGCACCCACACTTTCTGGTGGCAAGCTGTTCCACTGGTTAATTGTCCTCAGTTTCTCCTTAATTCTAGGTTGGTTCTCTCCTTGATTAGTTTCCGTCCATTGTTCTTTATCTTGCCTTCTGGTGCTTTGGAAAATAAATTGACCCCCTCTTCTTTGTGGCAGCCCCTCAGATATTGGAAAACTGCTATCATGTCACCCTTAGTCCTTCTCTACTCTAGACTGGCCATATCCAATTCCTGCAACCGTTCTTCGTATGTTTTAGTCTCCAGGCCTTTTATCATCTTCGTTGCTCTTGAAAGTTCTCTTTTTTGAACATTGAGAACAAAGGCCCTCAATGTTCAAAAAAGAGACAAATACAAACCCCCTCTTTTATAAAAGATTTTTAATTTTTAAATATCTTTTAGTATTTTATACATTCAATTTTAAATTGGTTTTAAAAGTTTGGGGTTTTAAATTTGTCGGGGCCAAAATTATTTAATTTGATTTTATGCTATTTTTAAATTTTGTATGTATGTGTTTTATTGTTTGGCTGTGCACCGCCCTGAGTCCTTCGGGAGTAGGGTGGTATAGAAATCAAATCAAATCAAATAATAAATAAATAAAGAGAAAGGAAAATATAAACACACAAAGAGCACCAATCCAAGTTCTCCTTTTTGAACATTGACTATGGGGTAGAAGATCCAACTCTACCTTTGATACCATGAAGGTAATTTTGAGTCCTGGAGCTTCTGGAGATCCCAAGTCACATAAGCCCTGGTCATCTCATCCTTGGACTACTGCAGTGTGCTCTACACAATCCAAGTGCCTAGAGCAGCTAAACTTGTAGACCTCAACTTACAACCTTTAGTGACCATTTGAAGTTACAACGGCCCTGAAAAAAAGTGACTTATGCTTTTGTTTCTCTTTTAAGCCTTATGGGAGGGGCCAATCATCTCCTGGCCTTACTCCTGAGTTGTCCCTTTTACTTTAGCTGCTCTTGCCTTCTGGCAGCTCTGCGCATGAGTGCACTAGGAACAGGCTCCTCCTGTTCCTCTGCCTCTCTGCTGTCCGACTCTGAGGGCTCCGGAGTCTGCGCATCGCTCCCAGATGGTCCTGGCCCCATCTCTGCCCCTCGTCTGGGCCTTCCCCAGACTCCAGGACTTGTCCATTGTCAGCCCCAGCCTCCTTACTGTCCGACTCTGCTGCCAGCTCCTCAGGCTGCTGGCGGACCACAACAGGGGAGCAGTCATCAGGAGTCAAAACTTGACTAATGAAATCTTCTTTTAATAAAAATTATCCATTAAAAGAATCTGACTTGTAGACAACAACAATAACATTAATCATGGACTGATCTTAAATCTACTCTCCCCGTTTTTGAAAAATTGGAGGAAGGCGTATCCTGAGTGAGCAGCGACACGCAATTTCTCATCAATTCTCACCGAAAAGCTGGATTTTTTTTAAAAAAATATAATGGTAGAAGGAGGGAGGTTTTGTGAAAAATCTACAAATAATGGGGATAGAACTGGTTCAGAATGAAGGGTCAAGAGCCGCTTGAAATCTAGAGACTAATTTTGAGGGACCCGCCATTCCACTGTCTTATTTCACCAAGCTGTGCAATCTTACAATATTTGAGGGGCTGCCCCAAAGAAGAGGGGGTCAATGTATTCTCCAAAGCACCTTCTGAAGGCAGGACAAGAAGCAACGGATGGAAATGAATCAAGGAGAGAAACAACCTAGAACTAAGGAGAAATTTCCTGACAGTGAGAACAATTCATCAGTGGAACGACTTGCCACAAGAAGTTGTGGGAACTCAGACACTGGAACTTTTTAAGAAATGATTGGACAACCATTTGTCTGAAATGGTAGAGGGTCTCCTGCCTGAGCAGGGGGTTGGACTAGAAGACCTCTAAGGCCCCTTCCAACTCCATTCTGTAGCCTGTAAAAGTTCAGAAGAAGAGGATTGGGGTTGAGATGATAGCAGTCTTCCAATATTTCAGGGTTTGTCACAAAGAAGAGAGGGAGAACCTATTCTCCAAAGCACCTGAGGGCAAGAAGGCAAGTACAGTAACAGATCACTAAAGAGAGATCCAACTTAGAATTAAAGACAAATTTCCTAACAGTGAGAACAATTAATCAATGGAATGGCTTGCCTCCAGAAGTTGTGGATGCTCCATTGCCGGAGGCTCTTAAACAAGGATTGAATCTTTTGTCCAAAATGGTATAGGGTCTCCTAGTTGAGCAGGGAGTTGGATGAGAAGACCCCCCAAGCAGTGGTGAAATCCAAAAATTTTTTACTACCAGTTCTGTGGACGTGGCTTGGTGGGTGTGATGTGGCTTGGTGGGCGTGGCTTGGTGGGCGCGGCAGGGGAAGGATACTGCTAAATCCCCATTCCCTCTCTACTCCTGGGGGAAGGATACTGCAAAATCTCCATTCCCACACCACTCTGGGGCCAGTCAGAGGTGGTATCTGATGGTTCTCTGAACTACTCAAAATTTCCGCTACTGGTTCTCCAAACTGCTCAAAATTTCCACTACCAGTTCTCCAGAACCTGTCAGAACCTGCCAGATTTCACCCGTGCCCCCAAGGTCCCTTCTGTTGGAAGAAATGTCCATCTGGGTTCGGTTCCAAGTAGGGAGAAAGACACTGGAAATACGGTGGCTGTTTGGAAAGATGGTTTTTAATGGTGGACAGGACCACGTGGTTTGAGATCCTGGTGTCAACTTGCAAAGCTTTCAAGTTGCCGTGAGCAGGAGGGAGGGAGAACTGAAGTGAATTCCATACATTCTTCCTGACCGCAATCAGAAGGAGGGTGTTAGGTTTCACAGCCAGCCAAAGTGGTTAATTGGAGAATGTGATTTATGACATGGCCAGAGAGGAAGGGAGAGACAGGGTCACAGGGGAACGTAAATCTACGTGGGATCAGTCCTAACTGCATCTGAGTATTGCTGGAATGGTGCTCCCAATAAATGACTATATTTCCTTTGAAGTTTGGATCATGGCTCATGAATTAATTAGGGCAACTTTCGGAAACTTGACACCTGGCACATGGAGTGGAGAGAGGGACTCTCTTGGGCCCTGCCTTAGAGTTTTCTGTTCCTTTACAAGAAATGTATCCCATTTGCTGTCAGACTCCCAGGAGATGGGGGTCTTAGCTAACTTTGTAGGCTGTCTGTGTCCCAGGCTTGGCTGAACCTTGCTAGGTGATGTAATCTTCCCAGGTGCCATGTGGTGAGATGGGTAGAGCGCTAATCCTATCATGTCCTGAGGGCCATGTCTTAATCCCATCTTCCTGGAGCTGAAGGGATGGGGACAGGGAGCTGCAGGGAGCTGCGTTGTCTTTAAAAACACGTGTCCCCTTTCCTCATCCAGGGAAATATAATATTCCGCCTCTTTAATATTTCCTAGAATATTTCATTCTTCTAGGAGTGGGAGGGGTGCTAACTTCCTATACTTCCAACTCTGTTATTCTGTTTTTCTGCTGTTTGTGAGATTCTCAAAGAGTCTGTAGGAGTGTTTCCTACTTCTGTCAAGAGATCTGTTTACAAACCCTGCCGTGAACTGATCCTGAATCTGCAAAACTCTTCTTTGGCTCCTAATTAAAGGAACGGAGTAAAACTTCAGTCCCTTCGTGTAAAAAATAGATTTCCTCCATAGGGTAACATGACAAGCACTTGTAATATGCTACAACTTGTGTAAGGCACACAGCTTTCTATTTTTTTTTTAAAAAAAAAAATTGATTTATATGTCGCCCTTCTCCGGAGACTCAGGGCGGCTTACAGTGGATTAAGCAATAGCCTTCATCCTTTTGTATATTTATACAAAGTCAGCTTATTGCCCCCACTAACTGGGTCCTCAATTTACCTACCTTAGAAAGGATGGAAGGCTGAGTCAACCTTGAGCTTGGCGAGATTCGATCTTACTTTAATTGCAGACAGCTGGTGTTAAATTACAGTGCTTCTGTCTGTTGAGCTAAACCAAGCTCCCTATTTGGTCCACAGTTAGCCTTTAATAGCATAAATAAAATTGTGCAGATAAAGTTTGGTCTCTGATATAAACCCTGATATAAACCCTGGGCATTTGTAGGGGAATCCATCTAGTTCAGTTCCAAGCTGGGAGAAAGACGCTGGAAATAACATGAAGGCTGATTGGAAAGAAAGTTGGTTTGTTGATGAAGCAGAACCACCAACAGCATGTGGTTCTGGGACAGCCGACCAAACGGCTGAATGAGTGGATGGATCTTCATAGTTTCTGTAACTTTGAAGTTTGGGATTTGTGCAATATGGGCTTTGTGTTCTGAAAATGTGTTGGGTGATTCTGGTTGCGGCTGATGGCTATGTCCTGGGTTAGATTTTTTTGGGTTGACGAGTTTCTTGCTCTAATCCTATCGCTCTGCTTTTGTTAGCTGTCAAAATTGCTGTAAGGGGTTTTGAAATATCCTGTCTCGAAGGGATTTCTGCCTGCAGTATTTGCTTTGCTTATGAATGGAGCAGGGGTGAAATCCAGAGGATTCTGACAGGTTCTGGAGAACCGGTAGCGGTAAATTTTGAGTAGTTCAGAGAACTGGCAAATACCACCTCTGGCTGGCCCCAGAGTGGGGTGGGAATGGAGATTTTGCAGTATCCTTCCCCTGCCACACCCACCAAGCCACACCCACCAAGCCATGCCCACAGAACCGGTAGTAAAAAAAATTGGATTTCACCACTGGAACGGAGCCATCTAGATAGTGGGCTTCCTCTTTCAATAAGCTTGTTATCTCCTTAAGTGCTGGCGTCTGCTGTGGGCTATTAAGAAAGACTTGGGGGCTGCTTTCTGCCTCTAAGAACATGTTTTTCCATTTCTCCTTTGGCGAAATATAATATTCTGCCTCTTTTAATATTCCCCAAAATATTTCATTCTTCGGGGCGGGGGGGGGGGCGCGGCTTCCCACATAACCAAGTAGAGTTCGCAATAAATGGCTTTTCAGAGTTCTCCATCAAATATCTGGAAAGGACTTCTTCTGGCGAAGGAGTCATTTTCCATCACATTCAGGAAGGAAGGATACAATTCTTGTTTAGTAGGAAACAAGCACAACTACAGGTAGCCCTCGACTTACGACCACCATGGAGCCTAAAATTTCTGTCACTAAATGATACATTCATTAAGGGAGTTTTGCCTCATTTTACGACTTTTCTTGCCATGGTTGTTAAGTGAATCACTGCGGTTTTTTTCAGTTATGACTCGGTTGTTAAGGGAATCTGGCTTCCCCATTGACCTGTTGACTGCAGCCGTCATCATTATTTTATTTTTATTTTTATTTTTTATTTTCAATTTATATACCGCCCTTCTCCCTGAGGACTCAGGGCGGTGCACAGCCAGAATTAAAAACATGAAATACAAATATTAAAAACAATTAAAATCTATATAAATTTGGCCCAAAAATTTAAAAAACCACAAACCAATTAAACATTTAAAAAATTTAAAAAATTTAAAAAAATTCTTCCTAAGCCAGCCCGGCTTGCTGGAAAAAGTGAGTTTTAAGGGCATGGCGGAAGGCACTGAGGTCTTGGATTCTCCTTATCTCTGGGTCAGTGTTGCCAAGGATCTCCTTATGAGTCAGTGTTGCCAAGGATCTGAATTCTGATCATGTGACCATGGTGGGGATGCTGCAATGGTCGTAAGCATGAAAAACGGTCACAAATAATAGTTAGCTAGCATAGAAACGGACCAATTAAATCCCCAGCGTAGTATAAACCGGCATCAGCCATATAATAAAATAACCATCAGCTGTGGATGAATAATCCATTAATTGCACGGAATCTTCTCGGAATAAAAATGCAAGCGAGGTATTTATAAAAACACAAATGTTGTCCAGCATTCTAAGGAAAGCTAATCCTATTGTATCCCCAGATACAATATCTCTCTTTTGAATGCAAAAAATAATAATAATAATAATAATAAATCCCAGCCTGTTAGGTTGCTACTGGAGACCTGGCAACTCTGGCTCTATTGGAAACGCGGTGCACAAATTCGCTTGTCCTTTCCTGGCCTTGAAAAGCTCTGTCACTTTTGACAGAGGCACATTCTCTTTGTTTGCTCCATTCCGAGTTCAACGCCATCAGCATGTTATTGTAGAAAAGCGACTGTCTATGCAGCAAAGTCCCTTCTGGAAACGGTCAGTTCACTGGACATTGAAATGTGACTTGGCCGCTCTAAATCAATGTTTAGGTTAGCCCCGGCTTTAGGATTTGTGTGGATTCTTCTTAAAAACCTCCAGTGATGCAGCATCCATAACTTCTGGTGGCAAGCTGTTCCACTGCTTAATTGTCCTCCCCGTTAGGAAGTTTCTCCTTAATTCCAGGTTGCTTCTCTCCTTGATTAGTTTCCATCCATTGTTTCTTGTCTTGCTTTCTGGGTGTTTTGGAAAATAAGTTGACCCCTCTCTCTTCTTTGTGGCAGTCCTTCAAATACTGAAATGCTGCTATCATGTCACCCCTAGTCTTTCTTTTCTCTTCTTCTTGTGCCCTATCCGTCACTGGACATTGGCGATCATGTTGGCAATCCTATTTTTATCAACAGCTGCACGAAAAAAAGTGCTGCTGAGTTTTGTCCAAACCGGTTCCCTTAGATTTTGAAGCCATGATGTTCTTCTTCTGCCTGGACCTCGTTGGCCTTCAATCTTTTGTGGGTGTCGCATCACGTGTCCAAAATATTCTAACTTTCGTTTTATAATGGCTTTGATGATTTCCCTTGGCTTTCCCAGACGTCTTATCACCTCCTCATTTCTGATTCTGCCAACCCAACTTATATGTAACAGCCGCCTGTAAATCCACATTTCAAATGTTTCAAGGGGCTCTCTCAGAGACCAACTCTCCGCTCGGTAGTTCATTTTTTTTTTCCTGTAGTTTTTATCTCCATAGTTCTTCTTTTCTCTAGACCAGGGCAGTGGTGGGATTCAACCGGTTCGGGATGATCCGGGTGAACCGGTAGTTAAATTGCTGGCTTCTGATAAAGCAAAATCAATGAGGAAGCCCAGATTCACTCAACAACCCTGTTACTAACTTAAAAACTGCAGTGAGTTCCCTTAACCACTGGGGCAAAAAGGGTCATAAAATGGGGGGAAAGCCCACTTCGCAACTGTCTCGCTCAGCAATGAAAATGTTGGGCTCAATAGTGGTCAGATGTAACACTTTAACTCCGCTTTATTATGCAGAAAATGGCGCCTGAGGGCGGGAGGAAGAAACTACCAGGGGAAGTGCTTGTTAAGGCTTGTTAACACTTTACAGCTACTGGATTACATCCTAAGAGAAAGTTTTAAATGGAAGCAGCCAGGAAAAGAATTTGGTATCGAGGAAAAGAATTTGGTTCTGATTTTAACTAAAATCTGGTCTTTATACTGTGTGGAAAAAAGTTGAATTGTTGTCCTGATAGCTGGATAAATACAAAGTAGCTGAAATATGGCTGACAACAGGGCTGGCGAATCAGCAAATTCCCAAGCCGTGACTGTCCAGGCTTTTCAAGAACTTTTAGACTTTTTTACCTCAGCCCTGCTGAATACAATCGAAAGGGCTTTTTCAAAAAATAGCTTGGGAAATTATAAGCAGGAAATTATTCACAAGAATTTGTTTTTGGAAGATCAGGAAATGGACAGGATTAAGAGATTGGCTGGTACAGCTGAAACAAAGGTTTTGGTGGACGTTTCCATTCCAATGTCAGAAAAGCAACAAATGGTTTCTTTATTGCAAGCTGACAATTTTTATGGCAACCAATTTTGGTTATATGGACAAAGAAATGGATTGAATGATTATACAAACCAAAAGAGACGAGATGAGGATTTTAAGTTAGAAAATCTGACTTCAAGAAGAGAGCGAGTATTTCAGAAACATCAACCTCAAATCACTATTTTAAAAGTTTCCAAAATAAAACTGGGAGGATTGTTGAAAGAATTTATTAAAAAAATGGATTGGAAAAAATACAAAAAGAAGTGAAGAACAGAAGATTAAGAAAGATATTCTCCTGTGGATTCTTGAAATTGGCAACGGGCAAATATGTGTTTTAATGGTATTAAAAGATTTTTAAAATGTTTAACATAAAGTTATATTATTCTACAAGATATATGAGATAAATTGTATAAGCTTTTAGGATGTCTAACCCTTTGAAGCGAAGAGGATTAATGTCAAGGTTTTTTTTCTTTTTTTTTCTATATAAGTAGGAAGAATGAATTTAATTTAATTGGTATTGAGAATTTATAAAAGGGAGGTTGTTGAATTGGAGCAAAGGGAGTTAAAGAACATGCGGGAACTTTGAACTTTATAATTTGTTAGTTTATTTTAGCATATGTTTGTTAGATGCTATACCCTGTTTTTGCTCTGGGAAGTCAGGGGTGGGGTGGGGAGGGGGGGATAAGGGAGGGGGGAAGTGATGAATAGAGAAATGTCTTAGCAGAAGAAAGTGTATTCTAGAATATAGGAGTTGCTCAGGTACTAAAGGAGAAAAATATTTCACAGCAAAGAAGTTAGAAAGGAGAGAGGAGGAGGGGGTAGGAAGAGGAGAGGGAGGGAGAGGAATGGAAGAAAGGAGAGGAGGAAGGGAAGGGAAGGGGACAGGAGTAGGAGTGAAGGCGAGAAGGGGGAAAAGAAGAGAGAAGTGGGGGAAAGGGAAAGGAAGTAGGATGAGGTGGAAGAAGAGGTAGGAGGGAAGAGGAGGGGGGATGGGAAAGAAAGGAGGAGGAGAAGAAGGTTTGTTGTGGAATGAGGGAAGAAGGAGAAGAGCAACTCCGAAGATAATTAAAATGTTTTATTGTAATGCTTTCTTTAAGGGAAATATGTATATGGAGGATTTCTTATGTATAAGAAAATGTATAATTTATGTGGGGAAGGGGAAGGGTGGGGCAGGGAGAAAATTGTTTGTATTTCTTATAAAACTTTTTAATAAAAAAAAATAGTGGTCAGATGTCAAGGACCACCTGTATTTTTGGTTTTTATAGTTACAGCCTTTGTGCTGCTTTAACTTTGGATTGGGAGCTTCCCAGAGATGGGTGGCTATATAAATGGGATGGATAGATAGATAGATAGATAGATAGATAGATAGATAGATAGATAGATAGATGACAGG